>CM053596.1:255345424-255392520 GCA_028646575.1 Pseudocheirus occidentalis
TCCTTCCCCACTATTTCTAAGCCACAGGAGTTGGGTGATGCCTAGCCCCAAAGTAGAATGGTTTCCTTGGGAGATAGTGAGCTCCCCGTCACTAGAAGTCTCCAGACTGATGCTGGATGATCTTCTGGTAGGTACGACATAGAGAGGAGTCACATTTCAGGTCAGAGGTGGAAAAGATGAACTGTGAGGATTCTTCAGACTCCGAGGTTTGTGACTCTTTCTGACCCTCATTGGGACAGTCATCCGTGCTCCTGGTCTCCATACGTAGCAGTCCTATATAACTGGTCCCTGTAGTGTGTGTGAGGAGATGGAGGGCAGGAGACATTGAAGAAAAAAGGATGGAAGTGCCCCCTCAGAAACTTGTTTCATGATTTTGAACCAGTCATTGAATGTTACTACAGTGACTCGCCAACTTTCCCAGGAATCTTTGTATGATCTTTAATTGTACATCCTCAATTCTAAGGAGTTTTAGCAGTTAAGGTTTCCCAGTAGCCATGCTTATAAAACCCTCTCAGAGGCTTCCCATTTTCCTGCCCGTCTTCTGTTTCTAAGCTGGAGCCAGGGACTGCTCTAAGCACAAAATTCATTTCCTTCCAAAGGAGTCATCCCTGACCTCCCCCTGTCCTTCCTTCTCCTCCCTGAATGCCTAGTGTTTTTCCTTTCTAAATTTCATAGGACAATGAGTCATGAATGCCCTAGTAACACCTCTTCTAACAGCTCTAATGGAATTATTGCTTTGACCTTCACCATCTAACCTTTCACATGAACAAGTAGATTAGAAGCTGCCTGAGTGCAGCGCTATGTGTTCAATTTCTTTGCCTCTTCTGGAGCACCTAGAATATCAGCAAAATCTGCTTGCCTGTTTTGATCTCTTAATGACGTTTGTCCCACCAGACATTTCTGGAGGGGGCTCTCCTTCTGTTACGTACACTTATTAAGTGTGGCATTGAATTAGTACAGGAATCCACTCAACCAGCTTCTAGAAAAGAAAGGGGTCTGCAGGTGATGTTTATGAGGCGAGTAGCCCCTGGCTCCCCTCCGGGGAGTTCTCCAGTCCAGCCATCACTGAGTCTTCATTAAGCAGCTTCTTTATGTATGGCAAAATGCTTCCTTCTTTGACTTTAGGGAGGTATTCACCACATGGTGTATGGGAAATTGTATTCCCAGTGCTTGGCGCAGCGCCTGGAGTCGAGCAAGTACTTGATAGATGTCTTTTGGGGCACTTGTTCCTTCATTCATCCCTCCGACGTTTGTTCTGGGTCTTTGGCTGGAAGCAAAGTGTAGTGGAAAGAGGTGAGACTCGGATTCCAATTTTACCTGACATTTGCCAGGTCTGTGAGTCTGGGCAAACTGTTTAACTTTTAGGTCTCCCTTTCTGCATATGCCCCAAATCGGGATGGTCCCAAAAGTCTTACTGCAGTTTTCAGTTTTAACAGCTGATAAATAGCTTCTTAAAGCTGTTAAAGCTTATGACTTTGGGATATCTTTTATATGTAAGACCGACACATGAATGTACTGGTTAGTTCGACAATCAGCTCCCCTGGAAGAAAAAACTGGATGTACAACATACTTTTAAATTTCATCTGTATTATTAACCTTTCCCCCATCATTTTCTTAAGTCTGAGCAAGCAGCAAAACAATAAATCAAGCCCTGATTTGTATCATTTCATGATTTCCAAGATCTGAAAATTTAACAATCAGTTCCTGTAAGCAGATATGAATGGGCTCCAGCACACCCTTGTGTTTATAAGAAATGAATAGAAGAATACACGGAAAGCACTTTGCAAATCTTAAATTGCTACATAAATGTCAGTACGAATATCATCTGTATTATTACTTGCCACTAGGAAGACCTGTGTTCAAGTCTTGCCCCTGATACCTACTGACTGTGTGACCCTGGGCAAGTCACTTAACCTCTCAGTGCTCTAGATGCCTAAGACTATCATTTGTAGAGACAATATTGTGCTATCTTAGTAGAGAGATTTTCTTCATTCAGGAGTTCCCTCTATGTATGAAATCACAGGCACGGTGCCTATCCTATAACTGTTACTATCAGGTATGGTTTACAAGTGAGAAAAGCTTTCTTTCTTGCTCTTTTTTTGTTCTCCTCTTTCTTTTCCCACCCAAATATACCCACATTTCACCCATTGTGAAGGAGAAGAGTCTAGAAGAGCAAAGACTGCTGTTCATCCACCTTTCTATTCACTAAAGGCTTTCACAGAAGTTCCTACCTCATACCACCTTCCATCTGTTCTTTAGCTTGGCCTGGTTTTCCTCTGTCTCTCTTGACTTTCCTCAGTGGTTTGCTTGGCTCAAAGAACAATGTCAAACCCTGGGTCTGAAACCTTTTTTATCTGACCCTGAGAATGCAGGAAAACTCTGGGAAATCAAATCTGACTGGACTTTTAACCTTACATCCAGAGGGTTCCTTAGAGAGACAGAGGCTCGGTCTAAACTTTGGGCTTTAAAAAGTGACCTGGTAGTTAAAATCGACAGCTAACTCTTCCATCATGAGAGGATGGATCTAGAGAAGGAGGAGAACATAAAGGTCATTGTCTCCAACCCTCTTATTTGATAGCTGTGGATAAGAGAAGGTGGGTTGTCCAGGATGACACAGCTGGGAAATGTCAGAAGTGGGATCCGAGCTCCAAACTCGCCTAATTCTAGCTAGACCTGGTCCTCTTTCCAAAATACCTTGCTGCCAAAAGAAGGGTCAGAACTGACACTGGGGTGATGAATGAATGAAGGAACAAAGAATGTACTTGGGGTCCCACCGTGCTTCTCGCCTCTGATGCTTCTTCTATAGCCCCTTTCTCCCACTGGGGAGGTCCTTCCATTCTGAAGAAGGACCCAGACCACTCTGGATTGCCCCCAGGATGTTCCCTAGGCAGGCCCTCCCACACCCACCTTTATTTCACTTCTCACTTTCCTTTTATTTGTTGACTTTCCCCATTAGAACATAAGCCAATTGATATTTATGTTGCTTGCATTCATAGCCCTGTCTCTTAGTATGGTACCTGGCATGTGTAAGCACTTAAATGGCTATTAACTTGGCTGTGTGACTTATCTTGAGGCTGGATTTGAACTCAAGTCTTCCTGACTCTGGGTCTACACCACCTTGCAGGTTGTCGGCCCTCTCTCTGGGAGCCAAGGAAGGCGATCTTGAGTGTCGTTTGGTTTAAAAATCTTCCCTGGAAGATCCACCTCGCCTGTCTCCCAGAGTCCCTGTTGACAGAGATCAGGCCTTTACAAGGGGGTCTCTCCTATGTGCTTGCTCCTGTCTCAGTGCTTTGGTTTGCTAGGAATAAAGGAGTCTTCCCAGCATCGGAACCTTCTGGAGAGGGAGAAGCCAGCACCCTGTCTTCAATTTTCCTGTCCAGTTCCCTGTTTGCATCCCTATGTTGCTGCTGAGGATCTACTCTGGCTCCCATTGGCTCTTGAACTCTTTGAGAACATAGACACCACCTTTTGTTTCTCTGTCTCTCTAAGCAGCTAAAGTTATACATGGATGATAGGGAGGGAGGATCGTGGAATCTCAGAGTTAGAAAGCAGCTCAGAGTGGCCAAGTACACTCCACCTCTTTCATTTTAAAGAAACTGAGGTTTAGGGAAGGGAAATTATCTGCCCAGGGTCACACAGGCAGTGTCTGGAGGGCAGCATTGCCCTAAAGCAGAAAGCACCTTCTGCGGAGAGTCAGGAGAATCGAGTTTTAATCTTTGTGCCTTTGGGTGAGGCACTTGGTGGTCCCAGTTCTTAGTTTTCAACATGTAAAACAAAAGGTTTGAATGAGAGAACCTTTAGTGCATTCTGTGACTTGGGGCTTTGTGGCCCAGTGCCTCAGAAAGCTATATGAGGCACTCCTTGTTCTTCCGGAGGTGATAGCAGTGGCAAGAGGCAGTGCTTTTACATGTCTCACTTAGTGGGAAATCACACCGTGTTCCCCTGTGAGTTTCTGCACTGTGCAGGGCAGTACACAGCCCAAGTCCCAGTTCCCACAGGAATCCTGTGTCTTTCCCTCTTTTTTTCCTTTTAGTCTGGAAGCCCTAGAGTTCCCCTTCCTCACCACCATTTCTTCTCTGATGGACACTGAGCTGTTGGAGAGAAAACTGGACTGTGGCAAAGAAACCACATCCGAGATCTAACTCCTGTTTCCACAAGTGACCCATCAGTATCTCTGAATCATCTGATGGTAACAGTACAGACCCGAGCCAGCCTCAGGACCATCCCCCATGGAGCATATGCTGGGGTCTAGTGTGGCTTCTTCCCCAAGCTTGGGGGTGTACAAATGGGCTGGATCGTCTACCCAGAGGACTTGGGTTACAATTTCAAATCCAGCACTTTAATACCTATTTAGCCTTGGACAAACCCCTGATCTAGCCCAGTGGACCCCTATGGATCTCAGTTTCCTCATTTATACAATGAAGTATTCGGAGCAGAAGCCCAACGTATCTCATTCTCCTTCTTTGCCCTTGTCCCCACCCCTAACCTCCCTTTTTGGAGGCAATCATGGTTAAGTGACTTACCCAGGGTAACAAAGCTAGTAAGTGTCTGAGACTGTATTTGAATTTTGGTCCTCCTGACTCCCTCTGTCTATCTGCTGTGCCACCTAGCTGCCCCTTCCCCACCCTTTAAGATCCTTAAATAAGTGCCTTGAGAATGGCCTTACATCTTATCTGTCTTGATATCCCCCATAGTACCTAATATGGAGCCTCACTCATAGTACATGCATTTGCACTGAGATGAATTGATTTGGCAAAGGTGTCCAGTCTTCTCTTGTCCTCCTGGTCCTCTGCCTTTGAAAAGGCTACCCCTCCCAAAGCCAATCAGACAGACAGGGGGAAAAAAGTAGGTGTCCCTGGTAACACATATATTCTCTCTTCTCTGTATCTATGTGAATTGGCTCACTAAGCAGCTAGCAAAGTTGTGTGTCTTTAGAAGCTGGGTTCATTTGAGCCTATCAGGAAATAACCCAGGAAGAAAGGGGTACAGTACCAGCAACCAAACCCCACTTATTCTCTGTGAGGAGCCATGGATCACAGTCTCCCTTTCATTTTACAAAGGAAGACGTTGAGGCAGAGAAACTTGTTTAGAGTTGCCTGGGTGGTAAAGAGTGGATCTGGGATTTGAATACGGGTCTCAGGGCCCCCTCTCTAATAACCCAATGACCTAGATCTGCCTGGGACAGAGTTCTGGCTCCTCTTACCAGTTCTTAGGTATGTAGATTCTCTTAATAGTTTCCTGATCTCAAGATAAACAGAATCCCTTTTCCCCCCCACCTTCTTTTGGGTCCAGACCTATGATTTCATTAGTGTAGGGGAGACCCATTATGGAAACTCCTTCCTCCAAGGCAGGTCAACAGCTTTTCTCTAACTTAGAGCCTTAGCTGCCTGGAGACACTGAGAGAGTAAGTGGTTTGCCCTGGGTCACACAGCTAGTATGTGTCAGGGGTGGGATTTGAACCTGAGGCTTTCTGGCTCTAATAGCACCTCTATTCACCAGGTTCTCTATTCACTACCTCTCTTCTCCTTAATTTGCCCTGTAGTCGCCGTTCATATGTCTATGAGCTGCTTCTAAAGTTTACCAGGAATTTCTTCACAGCAGCCCTGTGAGGGAAAGTAGTGCAAGTACTCTCCCCATTTTACAGATGAAACAACTGAGGCTCAGTAGAAATTAACTGACTTTCCCACAGATGCACAGAGTCAACACCGGGTCTTTGTTCTCCAAATCTAGGGTCCTTTCTGTTCTATCATGTCTGCCCTCTCAAGAGGTTTTGTTTTTGTTTTTTTTAATGAATCCATTTTGCTTTGACACAACAGATGTTTCTCAACCAATACCCATAAAATACCACATTCCCTATAAAAAGTTAAATGAAATTTAACTGATAGCATGACTGACTCTTAGGGGTACATATGGCTTTCCACTTTTGTATTCAACCCAGCATGAGCAGAAAGGAAGGATTTGGATAGTATGGAAGCCATGTGGGCGCTTGTAGTTGACCTAGAGTCTTACGGCCATTTAACATTGTCTTTCTTTATGTCACTATAGTCACCATGTATATATGTGTGTGTGTGTGTGTGTATATACACACACATACATACATACATATATGTACATACATGTGTGCATATATTTTTGACTTGACTTCTTTCACCGGCATCATTTCATACACATCTCTCTGTGTTTCTCCATATTCTACCTCCTCATCACGCCTTGTTGTATGATTTTTTTCCTGCTATATTCATATAATACAGTCAACCATTTCTCATTGATTGGACACCATCCCTCCCCCAGCTTTTCAGTACCACAAGGCTGCTATGAATATTTTTGTACATAAGAGTCATTTCTTGTCATGAGTCTCCTTGAGGGTCAAGTCCAGCAGAAGGATCTTCGGGATAAATGAGAGGAAAAATGTAGCAACATTTCTTGCATAATTCCAAAATGATTTCTCAACATTGGTTCAATCCACGGGTTTGCCGGCTGTGAATGAGGATGGTTCCCTTCTCACCAAAGATGCATTTTCTAATCTTTTACTGTCTTCACCGTTTTGATGGGTGTGAGGTGATACCTTAGAGTTATTTTAATTTGTATTTATCTAATAGTGATTTTGAAAAGATTTTCCAATGGTTGTTGACAGTTTATATTTCTTCTTTTGAAAATTGCTTGGCCTTTGTTGGAGAACTACGTGGCAATTCCCTATAGATTTTTCTATGTTGGACTTTTTATCATAGATATTTAATACGAAAACTCTTCCCATTTGTATAATTTCATTCTAATTCTAGATGTATTGATTTTATCTATGAAAAAGCTTTTTCACTTTAATCAAGAGTGTCTACTTGGTCTTTTATAAAGGATAAAAGCTTTCAAAAATGTTTTATGCTTTTAAAAAAATTGCTTCCCTGTAACCCTCCTTTGCAATAACCAGGTGCCATTAGGCAAAGCAAACTGACACATGGACCACGTCTGACAGCTTAGGCTTCATTATAGATCCATCGTCTACTACTTCTTACTCAGAGGGAGAGGCGTGTCTCTTCAGTCCTCTGGAAAGGAAAAGAAAGCTTCCTTTTTTATATATTTATAAACAAAAGAAATGAGATCATGAAAAAAGGGAGGGGGGATGGGATGGGGCACAAATCTAATCCTAAAAAGTTTAGTTTAGCCAAATAGTGACAAACACAACTCCTCAGCTTTCTATTCTGAACCTTCTTTACTTGATCCAAATCTTCTCCAAGGAATTCCAGTTGAAGATAACACTTCTGTACTTGGGCCCCAAAAGATGCTTGTCCAGAGCTCTGGCTGACTGTTCTAGGGCAACCCTAACCTGAAAGCAAGCCATACAACCTCTTTTTTTTTTTGGTGGGGGGAAGGCAGGGTAACTGGGGTCAAGTGACTTACCCATGCTCACATAGCTAGTAAGTGTTAAGTGTTCTAGGCCAGATTTGAATTCAGGTGCTGTGTTCACTGTGCCACCTAGCTGCCCCTGGTCTCTTTCTTGAAAGTCTTTTTCTCCAACCTCCGAAGTTCTGAATGCCGACTGATTTCCCTGTCCTGGTCAACATCTGATCATTCTACAAACCCGCTCTTCAAGCCGATCCTCCTGTTAGGATGCGAATTGTGTTTCTTCATAATATTTTCCCAGTAACTATCGCCTAGGCCTGGCCTCAGCTTGCTCACATAGCCCTTGACCCTGTCCTAGCATGGATCTCCCTTCCAGTGCTCAGGGCCTTTCTGTTCTCCCACAGTCCTTTAATACCACCTGCCAAACTCTAGTTTTCACCCTAAGGGCTTTTTCATACTCTGCTTATTAGCAGAGCTGGACATAACCGACACTCTCTGTGCCCAGTAAACATTTCGTAATTTTTCTTGACCTAGGTTATTGATTCTGTGCAAGTTGTCCTGATCATTCATGGTCAGCCTTAGGAATGAAAATGGTCTGTTAGAATCTCGTTCTAAAGTTTTATGATATAGGAAATACTTTTAACAGAGAGTTTTTAAAAATACAGGCAATTTCCACCCATAGTAATATCTCTGTGTTACCATTACCCTGGATCATTTAACTTGGAGAAAGACTACAGTCAGTGCAAAAGAACATGAACAGTATATCTAAGATAGTCTTAGAGTATAATAGTATTATAATTTTGATCTAGAAGGAAACTTAATCTGAGGCCCTAATTTTACAAATGAAGAAACTAAGTTCTAAAGAAGTTCAGTGACTTACCCAAGGTCTTGCAGGTAGAAGTAGCAGACACCCATATGTCACCCCACACAAAAAAACAGAACCACTGAATGTTTGAGCAGGAAGACACCTGGGACAACCCTTCACTGAAGGAGGAAGGGAAGATGGAAGAAAGAAAGGAAGGAAAGGGAAGAAGGAAGAAGGAAAGAAGGAAAGATAGAAAGAAGGAAGGGAAGAAAGAAAGGATTTATTAAGTGCTTACTATGAGCAAAGCACTGTGCCAAACTCTAGGAATATGCATATCAAAATAAGAGAGTCCCTGCTCACAGGGAGCTCATATTCTAATGGGGAGATGACATGTGGGGAAGGTTTCAGCTACAAGCCACATGGAAAGGTCTCGCAGTCCTTAGGGTGAAGCAGCAAAGCAGGTGGCAGTGCCTCCTCTTTATGTCCTCTCCACTGGGGGAAGCAATCCCGTCAGTCACTGATGCCGGATCTGACAACACCCAGGACTTTGGTGGTAGAAGCGTTCTCTTCTGGGTACCTGCAGGAATATTCTCTTGAGTTGCTTCCCAAGATTAAGGGCGGAAACATTGCTGTTCTCAAAGCTGTTGGATTCAGGATGCTGGGCTATATTCATCAGGGTTTGAGGGGTTTGAAGGTCAAGGTGCTGACAATGGTCTGGTTTGTGGGGACATGCTCCCTCCCATCTCTCCCTTGGGGTGCCTTGCTGCCTCAGCTAGGCTGACTTGCCTGCCCTGAGCATGACAGTAGGTGGGGCTGACTGGCTCCTTCTCTGCTGGATAATGCCCATTGGGTAGAAGAATGACTTATGGGTCTGACACTCCCAAGCTTCTTATGCTTATGAGCCCATTGGTGGCAGATGGATGATAATTGTGGCTCATGGTGATGAGGAAGGTGGGTCTCTTCTCCTCAGTGATGACTATTGGGCTGAAAACAGGGCTGGTGCATCAGAAATACTACCATTCTCACAGCTCTTGATTCGAGTCTTGGGATGTTTCCATTAGAGTCTGAGGAGAGATGAAGATGATGGTGGTGTGACTTGCCTGGCACATGCTGCCTCATGTCTCTCCCTCAGGGTAACTTGCAGACAAGGCTATGAAACCAAGAGAGACTCAAAAGGATTTGACCAAGGTCACATAGCCATCCCAGACTCTTAGAGTTGGGAGGGACCTCAGAGGTCATCTAGTCTATCCCCTGTCCAATTTGTTGCTGTTCGGTCATTTCCAGTTGTGTCTAATTCTCTGTTGACCCCATTTGGGGTTTTCATGGCAAAGATACTGGAGGAGTTTGCCATTTCCTTCTCCAGCTCATTGTACAGATGAAGAAACTGAGACAAACAGGGTTAAGTGACTTGCCTAGGGTCACACAGCTATTAAGTGTCTGAGGCTAGATTTGAATTCAGGTCTTCCTAACTCCAGGTCCAGGTGCTTTAGCCACCACCCTGCCTATTTACCTCATCTTCTAGAGGACAATCCTTTAAATACTTACAGGTACTGATCATGGCATAGTTTGGGGTAGATCCTGTGTCTCCTGATTCCCAAGTTTGTTTCTGCCATGTCATACTTCCTCTCTCAGGAAGCAGTAAAATCACAAAGATAAAAATGCCATTTGCCTAGAAGTTTCTAAGTCGAGAGCTTTCATTGCACGCAGGAGGGCTGCCTTAACATAGGCTGCAGCATGCCTGGGAATTGCTCAATTCTGTGGCAGCCACCCAGAAAAGTTCATGCTTGTAAGGAGAGGGGTACTCAGGTCTAGCAGCAGACCAAGCTACTCTTTTTCTCCCACATAAAGATGTTCTCATGCATTGATGGATGTGTTTTTATTTGGTTCCTTGTTCAAGATTCAGAGAAAGAGGAAATGGGGTTAACTGCTCATGGCATGTCTTTGAAACCTATCTTCGTCTCTGTCTTCTAGTCTTAGACAAAACAGAGACTCTGGTTGGCGTGCCCCTTCCCCTTCCCCTTCCCCTTCCTTTCTTTTTTGAGATATGACAGCCAAGGACAAAGTAGCACTGATGGGAATCCTAGACCAGGTGACCCCCTTTTCCTAAGGAAATTTGGGGTTGAAGGTACGTTTTGCCCCCCTTTAAAGAACAAAAAGGAACACTCTGGATCTCTTCCTTTGCCTAAATCTTCCCCACTTATGTCATGCTTAGGCTGACTCTTCCCAAATCCCATCCTCTGTGGAATGTAAGATCCCTGAAGGCAGGAGCTGTGATAGTTCTTAGCACATAGTAAGTAGGTTTAATCAGTGTTTCTTGAATATAGCTGAATGGAACAATTTTGGTTACTTCACGTTGCTGGCTGGAAAGCATTAACTATCCTTCATTTTTTTTCCATCATGGCAGATTAATTATTCAAGCCTTTACTTTCCCCCTCTTTCTCCTGGTTTTCTTTGCATGTATCCTAAAGGGTCTTCCTCTTGGCTTACTTCAGGAAAAAGGCAAGGGTGTAAGATTTGAAATTGTTTTCTGATGTGATGTCTTGGAATCCATCTTCAGTGGTTTTCTTAATTCTGCTACTCAGGTGCCACTTTTTACACCTAATCTCCTTCCCCTCCTCAACCTTAGAGCTCATCTAGGTCAATCCCCTCACTTAACAATTAGGAAGATGCATCACACAGAATCAGAAGGACTAGCCTAAGGTCATGATGGTAATTCCAACCCGGGTGTCCCAACTGCCAGTCCAACACCCCTTCCATAAAACACTGTGCAGGTAAAATCAACAAGACTCGGCAAGCGACTAGATACAAGGGAAGAGAGAGTCAAGAATGACTCGAAAGTTGTCAACCTGGATAACAAGAAAGATGGTGGCATTTTCACCAGATATAAGAAAATTTGGAGGGTGGGAGGATTGGAGCAGGTTTAGCTGGGGGTGGAAGATAATGAGGCTTTTTGGGGATATGTTGATTGTGAGATGCTAGTTGAAACAATTAACAACTTCAGCAAAGTTGCAGCATGTAAAATAAACCCACAGAAATCATCGGCATTTCTATATTTTACCAACAAAGTCCAGCAGCAAGAGATAGAAATAGAAATTCCACTTAAAATAACAGCAGACAATATAAAATACTTGGGAGTCTGCCTGCTGAGACAAACTTGGAACTATAAAAACACAATTATAAAACACTTTTCACACAAATCAAGTCAGATCTAAATAATTGGAGAAATATTAATTGCTCTTGGATAGGCTGAGACAATATGATTAAAAATGACAATTTTACCTAAATTATTTAGTGTCACATCAATCAGACTACCCAAAATTATTTTATAGAGCTATAAAAAATTTAAAAATTCATCTGGGAGGACAAAAGGTTCAGAATATCCAGGGATTACAAAAAAATATGTGAAGGAAGGTAGCCTAACCATACCAGATCTCAAGCGGTATTACAAAGTGGTAATCATCAAAGGAATCTGGTTACTGGCTGAGAAATAGGGTGGTGAATCGGTAGAATAATTAGGTATGTATACAGTTATTGTTTGTCCTTTCTGGAAGAGGACCAATGGCATCAAGAGGGTGATGCCTTGACTTGCAAGTGAATTGGATTTAAGTGAGGGAGAAATGTGCAAAGTCACCAGCCTCACTCTCTCCTCTGGAGTCAACTGAGAACAGTAACAAGACATAGGTCAGGATGGCTGAAGATGATCCTGGATGCAGTGGGAGACCTTGGCCTTTTTAAGCTAAGGTGCTTCCCAGGTCTCAGTACGTCTGAAGCAACAGCAATTCACCCAGTCAATGACCAAGTGAGGTTTGGGCCAGGCCCTATTATAAGGCCAATCAGTGAGAGTCAGAACGGCTTGGATTTAAGGCATAGTCAGGTAGCTCCATTTGAATCCCAATGGGCTTCATCAAAGCCTGGTTTTCCAGAGCTTCATTTCAAGAAATCATAAATGGAACTACTTGGGACAGAATAATTAATTGACTCAGACAATACATGGTAGTAAATGACCATAGCAACCTAGTGTTTGATAAATGCAAAGATCCAAGCTTTTGGGACAAGAACTCACTATTTAACAAAAATTGCTGGGAATACCGGAAAGCAGGTTGGCAGAAACTAGATACAGACCAACTTCTCGCACCATATACTAAGATAAAGTCGAAATGGGTACATTTAGACATAAATTTAGGCATAAAGGGTCATCTCATAAGCAAATTAGGGGAACCTGTAAAATTTTACATATGAGATCTACAGATAGGGAAAAAATTATAACCAAACATGAGACAGAGAGTGTTATGGGATATAAATGGATAATTTTGATCACATTAAATTAAAAAGATTTTGTACAAACAAAACCAGTGCATTCAAGATTAAGAGGACAGTATCACAGGGGGGGGGGATTTACAGCAAGCTTCTCTGATTAAGGGCCTCATCTTTCAAATATATAGAGAACTAAGTCAAATGTATAAGAATACAGATCATTCCCCAATTGATAGTCAAAAGAGACAAGGAGCAGCTAGGTGGCACAGTAGATAAAGTGTTGGCCTGGAGTTAAGAAGAGCTGAGTTCAAATCTGGGCTTAGTTCCTAGTTGTGTGACCCTGGGAAAATCACTTAATTAAAATCACTTAAATCTGCATCAGTTTCCTCACTGGTAAAATGAGCTGGAAAAGGAAATGGTGAATCACTTCAACATCTTTGCCAAGAAAACCTTAAATAGACTCACAAAGAATTAGACACAGCTGAAATGAATGAACAACAGAGGATGTGAACAGGCAGGTTTCAGAAGAAAAATCAATATAGTCATATGAAAAAATGCTCTAAATCACTATTGATTAGAGCAGTGGTTCTCAACCTGTGGGTCATGATCCCTTTAATGATCCTTTAACAGGGGTTGCCTAAGACCATCAGAAAACATATGTTTCCCGATGGTCTTAGGAACCGAGACACCGTTCCTCTATCCATCTCCAGCTGGGTCCCCCCCACATGCAGATATGCCCACATACTACTATTAAAGGGTCGCGGCATGAGGAAAGTTGAGAACTGCTAGATTGGAGGAATACAAATTAAAACAACTCTGAGGTACCACCTCACACCTATAAGATTAGCTAATGTGACAGAAAAAGAAAATAACAAATGTCGGAGGGAATGTTGAAACATGGGAAAACTATGCACTGTTGTTAGAGTTGTGAACTGATCCAACCATTCTGGAGAACAATTTGGAACTTGCCCAAAGCATTATAAAATTGTGAGTACCCTTTGATCCAACAATGCCACTGCTAGGTCTGTATCCCAAAGGTTGTAAAAAAGCAACTGCAATAAGAAAGGACCTATTTGTATAAAAGCATTTATATTAACTCTTTTGTGGTGACAAAGAAGTGGACATTTAAAAGGCTGCCCGTCAGTTGGATAATGGCTGAACAATTGTGGTAGATGATTAGGATCAGATACTATAGTGCTATAAGCAATGACGGGCAGGATGGGAAAAACCTGGGAAGACTTATATAAACTGATGCAAAGGAAAGTGAGCAGAACCAGGAGAACATAGTAAAAGCAATATTGTATGATGATAATCTGTGAATTATTTAGCTATTCTCAGCAATATAGGAATCCTAAACAATTCTGAAAAGCTCATGATAAAAAATGCTTTCCACCTCTAGAGGAAGAACTTATAGAATCTGAATGTAGATTGAAGTATATTTTTTGAACTTTTTATGGGGTCTGTTTTTTTTACAACATGGCTAACATGGAAATATGTGTTGCATGACTGTGCATGTATAATCTATTTCCAATTTATTTCCCTTCTCAAGATGGAGGGAAGAAGGGAAAGAATTTGAAACTCAAAATTTTGGAAAACAAATTTTTAAATGTTTTTACATGTAATTAAGAAATATTTAATTGAATAATAAAAATATCGGGGAGGGGGGAATCTTTCCATGTTCCATTTTGGTTGGGACTACAAGGTACTTAGCTAATTACCTCCAAGCTGGTTGTAATTTGAAGATTGGGGAGGGGGCAGTAAGAGCATCAATAAAGCAACTCTATTCTATATACTCTGTTCTAAGGGTGTCTTCCCTTCTATTTCAGAGCCTAGAAGGAGGTTCTTACCGAGGGAGCTTGAAAGACCCCACGGGTTGTCTGAACGAAGGAATGACTCCTCCTACACCACCTCGGAACCTGGAAGAGGAGCAGAAAGCCAAAGCCCTCAGAGGCAGGATGTAAGTCAGTGGTGGTAGGGAGCACTGAGAACAGGGAGAGGGAAAGAGAGCATGTTCCTTCAGCATATTCCAAAGGAGAGACAAGAAAGATGTTTTCCAAAGTAGATCCCTGTGGAGTAGAGCCAGGATAAGAGACAAGGGAGAATTATAGTACAGAAGGAGATGCAGCAAGTCTTTGAAATATTATTTCTTATACATTTTTGAAACAATTTATTGATATATTTTGTTTTTATATGACATTTCTAAATATATTTTTGTACTTCTCCCACCCAGCAAACCATCTTAACAATTATTTAAAAAGAGGAGGCAAAAAGGTAGATCAGCAAAACTAATATGTTTAGCTGAGTCTAACAGTGTATGTGATATTCTATATACATTGTCCCCCACTACTGAAAAGAAGTGAGGAAGATATAATTTTTTCCTTCCTTCTCCATGGCTAGTTTTGGCCATTTTAATTATACAATGTCCAATTTAAAGGCTCCTTTCCATTTGCATCGTTGTGGTCCATGTCTTTATTTCCTGGGTTCTGCTTCCTTCACTTGATTTCAGTTGATAAAAGCATTGTTTCTCTAAATTCTTCATATTTGTTGTTTCTTATGGCACAGGACTGTTCCATACATTTATGTATCACAATTTGTTTAGCAAAAATGAACATTTTCAATGCTAAAAACTTCTAATGTACACAGCATATCAGCTTTTGTTTAGTAATAAGTAAAGTTGTGTGTGCTACAGAGAAGGTTCAGAGCCCCTACCAGGCCATGTATTCCCCCCCCCTCAAAAAATAAAACAATTTCTAAGCCTTACCTAAGGCTACCAAGTGTCTCGGCCCGGTTCTACAAGTATCTTTTATTCAAAATAAAGTTGTCATACAGACTTTCATACTTTAAAACATTGAGGGGGAAAAAGGAGAAAATGGAGAAGGAGGAAGAGGAGGAGAAGGGAAGAAGAAAGAGAAGGAAAGAATAAGAAGGAGAAGGAGAAGAAAGGGGAGATGAAAAAGGAAGAGGAGAAGGAGAAGAAAGGGGAGAAGATGGCGAAGGAGGAAGAAGAGAAGATGAAGGTGGAAAAGGAGAAGATGAAAGAGAAGGGGAGAATAAGAAAGAGGAATGAAGAGAAAGAAGAGAATATAGAGAAGGAAGAAAAAGAGAAGATAAAAGAGAAGGAAGAGGAGAAGGAGGTGATGAGGATGATGATGATCATGATCATGATGACGATGAAATCGAAGATACCTGAAGCCTCAAAATTAAGAACTTTTTAGACTGGATTAGGTCACATGTTTAAATAACAGCCTTTAGTGGTGGTTTTACTGCAGCCCAGCCCTAGAAACTGTAAATATCCTTTTCTCTACCCAGGGAAAAGGAGAAGCCCCAGGAGCTATAACCAAGGAATCAAGAAATCCCCAGTGAGACAAAGACTATGGAGATGCCAGGGAGTGGTTGATGACTGAAGTGAAAGACCAGCATGGAAAAGTGAACTGGGTGGGGACCTCCAGTGCAGCAGGCACTGTCCCAACAATGTACAGTAATGCTTCCTCATACTCTGAGGCTGATAAGCAACTTCTCTAACCTTCAGCCTCAATGTTCAGCTCATTATATTAGGGCAGGAGTGTCAAACTCAAAGAGAAGAATCCCTGTTATATATTGGCTTAGAAAAGTACAAACTACTATCTATATTGTGTTTTTACTTATTTTCTTCAACATTTCCCAATCACATTTTAACCTGGTTTGGGCTCCCCTTGGGGACCACATTTAACACCTCTGGATTAGGGAATCTTTTTCCTATGGGAACAAGCCATGGGTCCAATCTAATAACTCATGTCATTGGAAAAGATTATAGGAATAAAGCTCCTACAGCTTGCTCTGCACAAAGGTTTGTGGGACTCACCATGGGCAAAAGAAAGAAAAATTGTACTTGTATCTAACACCACCTAGGTGGGATCTTATCTAGTAAAAGAGAAGGATGTTCATGACGTTGTTCACAAGTATACTCCTTGGGGCTTCGCATGATAGCTCTGTTCCCAGAAAGTTGTACAGAAGTTGAGTTTTCTAAGTAAAATTTTGGATTAAAGGAGCTAGGGGAGCTTTCTGTAACCTGGCAGTCAAACCTTCTATATTGTGAATAATCCCCTCCAAATTTTCCTAGGTTTCGTCATTTTAGATTGACTTGGCTTTCTCAAAGTGCAGGTTACCTTGGCCAAGTTGCCTCAATTTTCTCATCTGTAAAATGAGACTGTTGGACTAGCAGGCTTCTGAGACCCGCTCTAGCTCTAGAGATACGGTGCTAGGTACATTTAGTAATGCAGGTTCTCATTGCCTCTTCTTCATTTCTCCCCCATACAACTTCTGCCTCCTCTTGAGTATTTCTCAAGACCTCATAGATGGGGGAGAAGCAAACTTAGATTTCTCTTTGGGCCTCAGTGAAGTGGTAGGCACACACATCTTACGCCTGCAACATTTGGGGGGCACTTTGGGCCACCCTGAGGTAGCTTGGTACATTTAGCAAAGGCAGTCACACTTCTTAGGAACATGGGCCTATTGAGCTGGAAGGGCTCTTGAGAGCCTGGCATGCTGGCAAAGCCTTTTATTCCAAACCCATGGGCATATCTTGATTATCCATCTCCCTTCCTCTCCGGGCTTCCTCTTCCTCCCTAAAGAGAACTCATCTGATTTCATATTTCCACACACCTTACTCACATGAAGTTCTTCTTTTTATTTATCCTAAATATATCCTGCAGCAATTTAATGCTAATTGGTCTTGCTCCACCTCCAGTGCAGATAAAGTAGTGTTCACTACTTTCTTTTATAGAACAACTTCAAGGCAGATCACCTGGATATGAAGCAGTGATGGTACAACAGGAAAGGATTAGATAGTTTGCTTGGTAATAGTGGCATGTGGGGAATAAGGTACTAGACATGATCCAGGGGACGAAGATGGCATCAGGTTAAAGGGCAGCTATGTGGTGCAGGGGATAGAGCGTTGAACCTGAAGTCAGGAGGACCTGAGTTCAAATGGGATCTCTTACAATTACTGGCTGTGTGACCCTGGGCAAGTCACTTAACCTCTGACCGCTTCCACTTCCTCATCTGAAATATGAGGATAATAATAGAACCTATCTCTCAAATGAGGCCTGATTCCAGGCCCAGTGCTATCTCCTGCATCACCCAGCTACCTCTAGTCCAGTTCGGTTGGTGTGTAAACTGAACACAAGATAAGGCTTGTGCCTTATCACTGCTAAACTGAGGAAAGCCTTGGGTGTTGGGTGAAGAACTTTGAACTTTACTTACTTGGGCCACCAGAGATGCTTCTAGTCAAGGAGTGGCATGACCCATGTCTAGGACAGGCTGGTTTGGCAGTGGCATGAAGGCTCTTTGGTGGCATGGACAGCGTAGGACACCTCTCAGTAAGGGAAGTAGTTCCAGCTGGTGGTGGTGATGGTGTGTGTCGGGCTAGCACCAGAGAAAAGAGAGCGGAGAGAACAAATCCAAAAATTTGCTGAAGTAGAATCAATAAGATTCAATAACCTCTTGAATGTGAGATATTGGAGGGAAGAATCAAAGAGAATGCCAAGGTTTTATACATAGGAGATGGAGATTGGTGGTACCATTGGTGAAAATATGAATTCGTGGCAAAAAAGAGAGAGAGTAGGTTTGGGAGTGTAAATATTCAGCTGAGAATCCATACATGAAGACCACGGAGCGGCAGAAAGAGCATCTGTTCTGGAATCTGAGTGTGCGACTCGGTGTAACAGGTACCTGCTTGGACAAAGTCACCCAGCATCCCTAGGCCTTATTTTCTCATCTGGAAGATGAGGGAGTTGGGCTAAATAGAGTGTATTTGAGGGGCTGTGCCAAGGCCCTTTCCTCCTCTAAGATCCTATGTGCTTGATTTTGGAGACGTTGACTCGGAGGCTCCACTGGGACATCCAGGCAGAGTCAGATTTGTTGTTGGGGAGAGAGAGGTCAAGGGAGAAACCAGGGCTTGAGATGCCAGATGTGGAGATGGCAGCCAATGCTGTGCACATAGAGAGGAGAATGCTAATAAGGACTTTAACTGGTCTGGATAGCAGGGAAGGAGGTTTCATGAGAGACGGTGACAGAAGACAGGGAATCTGTCTGTTAGGGAACAGTCCAGGGTAGACCTTCCTGGAGGCCAAGACTGGCCCCATGGAGGCCTCCTGGCTCAGAATGTCCCCTCTGGTGTTTCTGTAGGAGGACTTGTCCCACTTTCTAGTAAACAGTAATGGCTCTAAGTCCATATTAGGACTTATCTTCCCCCAGAATTATATTTAGATGTATTTCCCCTTGTCATTTCCTTTCTGTGGCCAGAAGCATAGTCATCCTCACTAGAAAGGAGGAGGAGGAGGAGGAGGAGGAGGAGGAGGAGGAGGATGGAAGAGGATGGAAGTATTCCTTACACTGATAAAGAAGCGCCTCTTCCTTCTTTGCCCTCTGGTCTCAGGTCTTGGCTAGCAGTAGGATCAGATATCTAGAACAGGAAGGAACCTTAGAGACCACATAATTAAGTCCCTCAGGAAGGAAGACACTAAAGACCAGGGAGGCTGCGACTTGCCTAAAGTCATACAGGTAAGAAGGGTCAGAGGCAGGATTTGAATCCAATACTTATGACTCAGAATCATCATTACTTCTACTGTATCATACTCCCATAATTCTATAATACTATACCCCTGGCTCTCATAATTCTGCTGTTTTGCAAAGCAAATATTTCAGGTGAATTTGCTTCCTAGAACCTTAACTCTGACAGGTCAGAGCTTTGGTTTTTCTCTGTCTTTTCATTAGATTCAATGGTGCAGATGTCCAAATTCAAGCTCAGCCAGCAAGGATGGGGTTTAATGCTCAAGAAAACCACGCGGTTCCCCCCCACCCCTCTAGTCAGTCCTCCTTAATTCTCAACTGGTTGTCTGGAAAAAAAAGCTATGGAAAACAAAGGGACATGGCCTAGGTCCTAAGGATTTAGGAACAACCTAGGAGTCCGTTTGAATAACCCACTGAGAAGCAAACATCCACGTTGGATAAAACGCCAGTGTCCCATGGGCCTGTCACTGCTGCTCTTCCTCAGTGGTCTGATTATGTTATTTAAATTTAGGGGCACATAATATTTCCAATGGGAAAAATCGTAGGGGAGACCAAGTTCCCTTTGTGCAATAGATCTCAGTTCTGGATCTTTCAGGGCTTCCTGGCAAGCTCCATAGAAAACCTCCTTACTCTGGCTGCCTTTTTTTCAAAACTTCATTTAGTGTCATTGTAAATGGTCTTTTAAATATAGTTACCAAACAGGTCCTTTCCTTAGCACCTGGATAATCAAAGTCTGGATAGTCTGAATAGTCTGGATAATCAAAGAATGGAGCTGAAAACAGAGGGGGCCATTTTAGACATAAAATGGCAGAGCTAGAAGGGGCCTTAGACATCACTCAGATGAACCCCTTCATTTTATAAATGAAGAGACTGGCATTTAGAGAGGAAACAGTAACTGAGGCTTGGTGGTCCAGTCTCATAGCATTAAAGACTTGCCTTTTTCCAAAGAGGTTGCTTTGTATAAAATATAAATATTTTGTATAAAATATAAATATTTTATATAAAATATAAATTTGTATAAAATTTCTGCTGCAGAGAAACATCTCAGTAGAATTCAATTATTAAACATTTACTATGTGCCAGATATTTTGCTAAGCTCTGAGGATCCAAAGAAAGGCAGAAACATGATCCCTGCCCTCAAGGAGCTTACGTTCTAACAGACAGCATGCATACAGCTAGGTAGATACATGTTGTATGCAGGACAGATAGAAAACATTAAAGCTGGGGGCTGGGAAGGGTCTCCTGGAGTAGGTGGGGTTTGACCTGAGTGTTGAAGGGGCTCAGAAACCAAGAGGCAGGGACTGAGGAGGGGTTTGTGGTTGTTCAGTTGTTAACAGTCTTGTCTGACTCTCAGTGACCCCTTTTGGGGTTTTCTTGGCAGATCCTGGAGAGATCTGCCACTTCCTTCTCTGGCTCATTTTACAGATGAGGAAACTGAGGCAAACAGGGTTAGGTGACTTGCCCAGGGTCACACATAGCTAGAAAGTGTCTGAGACTGGATCTGAACTCAGGGAGATGAGTCTTCCCGACTCCAGGCCCAGCTCTCTGTGGCACCACCTAGCTGCCTTGGATGAGGGGTGGGCAGCTATTAAATCTCTTAATAAAAGGATTTGTTCTGTAAAATTTGGACTCAGTCAAAGGCTGCACCCAAGGACCTAGAAGGCCACACATGGCCTCAAGGCCGCAGGTTCCCCAGAGCAAAGTCAGGAAGGGTAGGAGATGGAGTGTTTCTCTGTAAAGAATCCTAAAGCTGCTCAAATGTAGAATGTGTTGAGCAGATTAAGGTATAAAAAGGCTGGAAAGGAAGAGTCGAGGTTATAAAGAGCTTTCAATTTCAAACAAGTCCTTTATATTTGAACCTAGAGGTAACAGGGAACCCCTGGAGCTCATTATGCAAAAAGGTAGGGATGGTAACAGATGTGATCAGATAAGCAAATATAAAAATATCAAACAATATGGATGGGGGGAAAGGCAGGAATCGGAGAGGGGGAAATTGGGAAGGGTCTAGTGTCAGGAAGGGCATCTGAACTGGGCCTTGACAAAGGATCCAAGAGGTGGGAGAGAGAAAGCTCACCTCAGGCATGGGGGGCAGCAGAGGCAGAATCGATTAGGAAAGCCGGGTTCAGATCTCAGCTGTGCTCTTCCTACTGCTTTGAATGTATTGTAGCCTTTCTTAGCCAGTCGCTTCACCTCTATGGGCCTGTTTCCCCATCCCAAAAAGAAGGCGTTGGATTGAGCGGTCTCTGAGGTGCCTTCCAGATCTAAATTCTGGATTCTGTAGGCCTAGAGAAGATCTACATGTGCTGTAGGGGAAAAAAAAATCCAAGGTTGAGAAACAACCCTAAAGTTCTCTTCCCACATTGGAAAACCACCTGGTTAAGTTATCAGCCCTACCTAGGCGCCATTGTTCCCACCTTCATTGTGGAAAACGTGTTGGGGAATGTGAAGGTAGAGTAGATCTCCGTCCTTCCCTGTCCTTTGGACACTGTGTAAAGAGAATTTTCCATTTTAATCAAAGATCAAAGGTAATAATAGTCCTGTGGATTTTAATGAAGAAGTTAAATAAGGAAAAAAGCAATTATTGTGAACTCAAACAACCTTCTTGTTTCCCCTTTCAGGTTTGTCCTGAATGAGCTGGTCCAGACAGAGAAAGACTATGTTAAGGACCTGGGGATTGTGGTGGAGGTGAGTCAAGAAGCACAGTTTGGTGCACTGGGCTCTGTGTATGTGCAGAAATGTGGTTCAGATTTGCATTAGAAGGGACGGCTAGGTGGTGCAGTGAATAGAGCACTGGCCCTGGAGTCAGGAGGACCCGAGTTCAAATTTGACACTTACTGCCCTCCAAAAAGCAAAAAAAAGACTTGCATTAGAAGCAAATAAATTAAGCATATTAATTTGCAAGTTCATGCATAAACCTTCGGACTTTTTGTTTCCTCTTGATTGGTTCGTCGTGATTCGGGTCTGTGTTCATGATGTTTGAGGAATATGTGAGAGGCCATTTTTGTTGGGGGAAAAAGGAGTTTCTTTGTTTCTGATATTTAATGAGACTGTCCATCCGTTAGCTTCCCTTCTAGAGTTGGGGAGTGCCGTTTGCTGTTCTGAGGGAGAGCTATGATTGTCCCTCCCAGTGAGCCTGGGGTGGGTCCCTGAGTGTCTATGGACACTATGTACGTTAGAAGAATGGAAATAATTTAAGTACTGGGCGAGGGAAAGAAGGTGAAGAGGGAGTAGTATAGTACTGATCAGCTATGATATGCAGGATGGTTAGAATTAGGAAAGAAAGAAAAAAATCATCTATTAAGTGCTCATTGCATGCCAGAATCTCTTGTGACCCTCACATCCACTCTGGGAGGTGGGCACTATAGGGGTCCTCATTTATAGTTGAGGGAACTGAGGCAGACAGAGGTTAGATAAGTTGCTGAGTGTCTGAGACCAGATTTAAATTCGGGTCTTCCTGACTCCAGGTCCCCCAAGCTATGTCTGCTGGACCATCTCAGTGCCTCTAATTAGGGATGCTGGCGGTCAGCTAAGGTTAGGAAGAAGAGATCTAGGGCCCAGCACTGCGGACTAACACCCTGCATCCTGAATCTGAGAGATCTATCGTTCTTTTCCAAGAAGCAGAAAAGCAACTTGGACTTTTCAATGTGTTGTGTGTAAAACCCCTTCTATCCATAAGAGTCTAATCCAAATTCGTTCGTTTATTCGGTCTTCCAACTAACATTTTGTCAGCACCAGCTGTAGACAGTGTGATGAGAGGAAGCTGGTCTTGAACTCGCCAGGAGGTCATTGTAGCTGCCAAGATCCCCTTTTCTGTCTGTCCTTTACATTTATGTTGGCTTTCCCCTCAGAAGAATGTAAGCTCCTTGAGAGCAGGGACCATTTCATTTTTGTGTTTGTGACCTATATACCCAGCTCAGGTCTTGGTATATAGTGGTTTAAGAACCATCAACAATACCAATCCCCATTGAAAGTGATTGGCCAAATTGGGTCGATCTCAGCAAATTACATCAACTGGCCCCCTGCGCCCGTAGGCTCCACGGCATAGGGTCTCAAAGGCACGATGACTGTACTCTGTCTGGTCTAGAGGGTAACGAGCTGGGCAGTTGAGACAGCGAGCTGTCTATAACATAGACGTTAGGGGCGATCATCTAAACTAAGCTTGAAAGTAACAGTCTCGAGTCCTTTTTTGCACTGTTATTCAGGCTTCACGTTCCTCCCTCTTTTCCCCTGAACCCCAATATGAAATCCATACTCTGTTTCACATGCTTTTCCTGTAACTTGGGTATATTCATTGAGCCGGGGTACGGATCAACCTTTTTTTTTTCCTTATTAAAAATGTAGGCTTTGAGAGTTGGTGTTGGGGTCAGTGCCTCCAGAGCAGACCCTTCTGCCTCCTGACCTCTGAGCTCTGAAGGTGAAATAAAATCACTCAGACCCTAGAAGAGTCACACGAACCTCTTTGTGCCTCGGTCTTCTTGTGTACCAAACAGCACTATTATCTCCTGTCCAACCCATTTCACAGTGCTATTAGCAGGCTGAAATAAGAGGATAGAAATGTGGAATACTTCCCCTACTTGAAAGTAGTAATCTATGATCTAAAGGTAAACTATGATCTAAAAGGAAGAGAAAACATAAAGAGACAACAAGGTGCTGCAGTGGATAGAAGGAATGGACCCAGAGTCAGGAAGATCTGAGTTCAAATCCAGCCTCAGATGCTTACTAGCTGTGTGACCGTGAGCAAGTCACTTAACCTCTGCCTGCCTCAGTTTCCTAAACCACAACATTCAGAATAATCATAGCTAGTACCTGTCTTCCAGGGTTGCTGTTAGCATCAAATGATATAATGATTGTAAAGTACTTGGACAGTGCTAAATGTGGCATTTATCTCATTTTAAAATTAATGCTTCTCAAGAGCTAGTTAATTTAAGTTTACTTAATTTAAAAATTAAAACTGCTTAAGCATTATTTAAATTTAAATTTACTAAATTTAATTAATTTAATTTTATCTATTTTTTATTTAAATATTAAATTAAAATTTATCTATTTAAAAATTGTAAACTTCTTGATAGAAATTGGTTTTTTTTTGTTTATTTGTCTTACTATGGATACTTAATAAATGCTTATGGAATTGAATAGAGATGGGGGAAGAACAATCTCCCTGCCTTTTCCTTCTGACCCTGAGATGGGCAGGGAGGAAGAGATTCAGGGTCATAGAGAAAAGGGCTTTCTTGCAGCAGCCTCTCTCATGTTACACCTGAGTCAACTTCTTAGAGCCTTCTCCAAGTGGGGGGTGGTGTTTGGGGTAGGGAGAGTCGGGCGGGTCTGAGCTTGAGCAGGTGTGATGGGGAGGCCGCAGGCAGAGTCCAGAAAGGCTGGTTTGCGGCTCTCTCTAAGAAGACTCTGTTGACTTTGGCATTGCAGGGATTCATGAAGAGAATAGAAGAGAAGGGAGTCCCTGAAGACATGCGGGGGAAGGACAAGATTGTGTTTGGCAACATTCATCAGATTTATGACTGGCACAAAGAGTAAGTGTGACTGGCGATGCCTCCAGCAGGATCAGATGCACACACTCACTCACACACTCACTCACACACACACACACACACACACTCTCATACTTACATACACCCACACCATACACACACTCACACACTTGCACACACTCACACACACACTCTCAAACTTACATACACCCACACCATACACACACTCACACTCGCACACTCTCATACACCACACACACCACACGCACACTCTTATACACTCACACACTTGCACACACTCACACACCTACACACACCCTCAGACTCACACCCCACACACACCCCACACACACTCACACACTCTTGTGGTTTATACAAACAAGGATGGACATTACACCCAGTCTGGGTGAAGTAATGCCTTGGGGAGATTACTGGGAGTGATGTCTTTGTCGTTAGGGAAATATTTATTTCTGAATAATGGTCTGAATTTTTCTTCTCTTCTTCTTTTTAGCTTTTTCCTGGCTGAACTGGAGAAATGTATTCAGGAACAAGACCGGCTGGCACAACTTTTCATTAAGCACGTGAGTGTCCCTCTGGGTTCCCTTTCTCTTTTCTTCTCTTCCCTCAAGTTGTGGCATCTTAGAGAATGACCTATAGTCAGTCTTAGATTTAGAATGAGAGAGGAGACCTTAGAGGTCACCTTATCTCAGCTTTTCATTGCATCAAAGAGGAAACTAAGACCTAGAGGAGCTAAGTGACTTGCCCAAGGTCTCGTGGGTTCATACTCTGTCTCTCACCATATTTACTCTCATGCCTAGTTAGAGGGGCTGACTTAACAGGAAGCTCCCCCAAAGGCGGCTGCCTCCCCATAGAACCCTGGATATCACAATGATTATTCCTTCTGCCTTTTTCAGGAGCGGAAATTGCACATCTACGTGTGGTACTGTCAGAATAAGCCACGGTCAGAGTACATAGTCGCGGAATATGATGCCTACTTTGAAGTAAGCCGCCAGGCGGGCTCAGAGCAGAGGGAGAAGTCCGAAGCCCAGGGCAGGGGGGTTCTGGTGCATAGCTACAGGGCACCTGTGGGCTGTCACCTTTTATTGTCCTCCATCAGTGCACAGTCCCCCACTATTGTATTTATGAGATGGAAGGGACCTCAGACACCATCTGGTCCAGTCCCTTTATTTGATAGATGAGGAAAGGGGGCCCCCTGCCTTTCAACACACACACACACACACACACACACACACACACACACACACACACACACACACACGCAAAATGAGCTTTCCCTTATAATGAAGAAAACCAATTAAGCAAAATGAGCTAGCAGAGGGAGCCCATCTGACATGCATAGCCCTCCACCCCTCCAAGGAAAGAAGGGCGGTGCAGGGGGACAATTCCATAACCGACCTATCTTTTACAGGGGTTTTGGTAATTCCTCCTGTGATGACGGGCCAGTTGGGCTCTGCCATTAGCATCTCTGATTGTTGGGGCTCCCTTCTTCTCTTTCCTGGAGACTAGAGACTCTTGGCTGCGTTCACACTCTCTGATCCCCTTCTCTTGCTTCCTCATGTTACTCTGTAAAACTGTGGTGATCCCAGGGCCTCAGGGACTGTACAGGAGAGGAAGGATAATCTCACAGGGGGAGCGGTCAGCTATGCTTTGGGAGACCTGTGCTGGGCTTGTCCTTTGTAGCTTTATCCTTTGTAGCATCTTAAGATTTGTGGCTCACTGAGCCACTCTGGGGAAGGCCTTTTGTTCACTTGTCTGTGCACAATGGGGAGAATAGTCTCCTGTTCTTCTTGGGCTCTCTCAGAGTTAATGTACAGGTGTGAGAGAAGAAAACTCACAGGAAAGCCACGTAGGGGCAGTGGAAAGAGGGGCACATGGGAGGTGGAGAGAGGTAGTGCCTTTTCAAATGGAGGCACTAACCAATGCATTTATTAAATGCCTACTGTATATACACACACACATACATACACACATATATACAATTATTATTGTTACATATTATTATTAATATAATGTTATATTATAATATACATCATATTATATCATCATATATGATACATGATGATATAATATAAGGTTATATAATATAACATTACATACGATATTGCCATATCATCTATTATATTATGTGATGCACCATTATATGACATGCCATATTATATTGTGTTGTAGCGTATTATATCATAATATATCACATTGTATCCCATCATTTCATATCATATCATGTCATATTATATACAATGTATATATTATATGCAACATATATATCACATATAGTATGTATATTATATACAATGTATATATTATATATTATCTATGTGTATATAATCAGCCACTGTGCTAAGCACTGGGAGTGCAAAGACAAGAGTGAAATAATCCCTACCCTCATAATCATAGGTAGACACATGAATGCTTGTGTATATGTGCACATCCACATATTTGCATTTTATATGCACATTCATGTGTGTGTGCATGTCTTGTGTGTGTCTACACAGTCACACATACATGAATGGTTTTACATGCACACATATTTGTGTGTGTATATTCCTATGCAGATGTGCCTGTGTGTAGGCATATGCACATGTGTGCATGTGTTGCTGTGTTCGTACATGTGTGTATGCACGTGTACATGTGTGTGCTATCACTCTCTTACCCTTTTTGCCAGCCATAAGGCTGATGGCTATCACCAAACATGATCTTGTCTTCTTGTATATCTCCAAAGACTCCCTTCCTTCTCTTCTCCTCATGAATTTCTGCAGCACCAAAGTGTGCGTGCACACACACTCACACACATACATGACAGCCTGTACACATGTACATGAAGTAACTGTGGAGTAATGGGGCAGGGGGTGGCCCTCGCCACTAGGGGAGTTGTTTTAGGTGGAGTGGGCATGAGAGATGGCGCATGCAAAGGCAGTAGGATTCCGGGTACCTGGTCGTCAGCATCCCTAATCAAGTGGCTCATGGCACAGGGGATGGTGTCATGGTTCTGGAGATGGAACATTGTGCATAAGGAACAGCCAGGTCACCGGTTTGGCCAAACAGCGGTGCTGTGCATGAAGGAGCATGATGTGTGTGATGTAGCACCTAAGGGCTTTCCACCATGAGGCGGGGCTGGCTCCCAGAACCTGCCCGATAAATAGCCAGCATATGATGCAGGGGAGAGGAGAGGAGGGTGTTCTTTAGTAAATGTTTATGACTCAAAACAAAAGCCTTGGGGCGTTTCTGAGGGACAACTGCCTCGGTCACTTTGTCCCCCAGAATGCAGCTCTTTGGGTGATGACTCTTTTTCTAATGGAATTATCTTGTTTTTCAGGAGGTTAAACAAGAAATCAGCCAGAGGCTGACACTCAGTGACTTCCTCATCAAGCCCATTCAGAGGATAACCAAGTACCAGCTGCTGCTCAAGGTGAGGTCAGGTCTGGGACAGAGAGTGTTCACACAGGGTCAGCCACTGAGGGCTAGCAGAGACCCAGCCTCGGTGATCTGGGCTGTGTGCCCTGGTTTTGTGCAGCTCACATGCATGGGGGGCAGGGAGGAGGGAGGAGAAAGAGAAGGGAGAGGGTATGAGATAGACCTGTGATTTCATTGGTATCCGGGACTCACAGGTGAGGAAACACCTTCACCAATGCCGATGGGCACTTTCTCTGCAGCTTATAATCCGCAAAAACTTCATAGGATACAGAGAGGTTAGGTTACATGGATAAGGTCACACAGTCAGTTATGCATCAGAAGCAAGACTTGAATCCGGATCTTTTTGACTTCAAAGTATATTCCCTATCCAATATACTAAGCTGTATCTCTCTCACACACAGTGTGTATGTATACATATATGTGTATATATATATATATATATATATATATATATATATGAACATTGCTAGTGATTGCATCCAATTATACATGACTGAATATCATTTGCTTGTATTTACGTTGCCTGAGAGCAGACAGAACGATTGCTGTCAATACTGGTTAAGGTGGTGATTTAAAGAAATAATTTATTTTTCTTTTAACTTTAGAAAAGAAAAAAAATGAGCTATATTAAATTGTAATGATAAATACTTAAAAACTAATCTCTATCCATCTGTCCCGGTTTGTTAGTCATTCTCTTGGTCCAGTTACTTGTATCCATACAAATATCCAGTTAGTATTTATGTATATACAAATGCACATATACATATGCATATATAATGGCATATCTCTATTCTATATCTCTACACACATACCCTCCTCCTGGCTCTTTTTTCTCCATGTCACAGTATTTCATCATTTTTTAAAATTCTACTTTCCACATCTATCATTTTAAAATTCATTTTTAACTGACATGTAAAGACAAAAAATAGCATTTCCAATACACACAGCACAGTGCACTCTAAAACCATGACTGTACATGACTGTGCCTCACATTTCACATTGTGTACTTTTAAAAAATGATGTAAGTAGTATTATTGTTTTAAAGATACTCTGTTTTTTGTTTCCTTCTAAATTTTTCTGTTCTCGCTGGGCACTTTTTCTATATATTTCCCTCCCTCTGTACCCCACCCTAGAGATGGCTACCATTAAATATGAGTGTGTGTGAGTGTGTGTAAGTGTGTGTGAGAGAATGTGAGTGTGCATGTGAGTATGAGTGTATGTGAGAGAGTGTGAATGTGTGTGGGTGTGTAAGCGTGTAGGGTGTGTGTGTGAGTGTGTGTGTGTGTGTGATCACACTATACATACTTCCATGTCTTGACATTAGTCTTTTCCACGGCTGATTTCACTCCTGGCCACGCTAGAAGCACTTGCCCCCTTTGCCTGGAATGCAGACATCTGGGGCGATCTGATGGGCTGCCAGTTACGGGGGTCTCCTACTAACTGACTTCACCCTATTCTCTGCTTTCCCCACATTCTCTTCAGGACTTCCTAAGGTACAGCGAGAAGGCTGGTCTGGAGTGTGCAGATATTGAGGTGAGTTCTCCTGCACGAATGGGTTGGGTGGATAACTGTTAAGGACAAAGTCGAGCCAAATTTTCTCATGCAACTGATGACTTCAGTCCAAACTCAACCTCTCAGCCCAGAGACTTCAGAGGACCTTTGAAGCGGCAGCTGTACCAGAATAAGGACTAATTCATATTGAACAAGTATGGCCACCAACATAGGTTTATAAAATAGTGGCCATTGATATAAAGTTGATTAACTCTTGACAAATGACTGTTGATGTAGAGTATTTGTTCAGAAGATAAAAATGACCATGGGAAGTACCCAGCAGTAGCTCCTGCCCAGGATTTTCTCTCAGTGGTTCTGCATGTTTAACAAGGACATGTTGGCATCAGTGTTCAGAGGTCAGGGCGATAGTTGGCTTAGGAATGTAGAGGTGTCTTAAGAGCAGTCTCCATATTGTCTTCTCTAACCCATTTTCTGCCCAGCGTTGATGAGCGGGGCTGTCATGTGGAAGACAAATGAGGCTTGTTCTGCTCTGTCCCAGAGGGCAGAGTTAGGATCAATGTATAGATGTTGTAGAGAGGATAGATTGCAGTTCGGAACAAAGCAAAACTGTCTGATGGTCAAAACTGTCCAAGAGTAGGATGGATTGCCCCAAGTGGTTGTGAATTGCCCATTGCTGAAGGTCTTTGACGGAGGCTACAGACAGAAAATTTGTTGCGGGAGTCATAGAGATTCAATGACCCTTATTTTCAGAGATCTTGAGTCTAACATCCAGGTGGACAAGGGTCCTCCTGACATGTAGCTTCAATTCCGCCCTCTATTCCTCTGTAGCTGTTCCCTTTTCTGTGGGCCTTAGTTTCATTTCTGGAAATGAAAAGATATGCCTGCTAAACACATCAGACTGTGCTCTGAGGAAACACCTGAATATCATGATATCAGGCAGATCCAGTTTAGCGAAAGGTTTCTGATGGGTTTTTATAGCCCCAAGGGTCACCAGCCAGGCTGATTAATGAAGGTGTGGGAAGGAAGGAGAGATGGAGAGCTAGAGGAAAGGAATGGGGGAGTCAGAGGAAATGGGACCCCTTAAATGGTTCCCCCACGGTTATCTTTAGTGCTGTGGGATGTCTACCCCTACTTAAATCAAAGGCTTCCACACCTCTTTGAAGTTTCTGTTTATTTTTATATGTTTTATTTATTTTATTCTGAACCTAAAAAAATAAACAAGCATGTCCACAACATAGTAGAATAAGAGAAAAAAGAAAAAACTCTGAAGCATATCAAGAGACCCATACCCAGCCTCACTCACCTCCAAGGTGAGGTCGGTGATACCGGAAAACTGGACCCTTTTCTGCTACCAGAAGCAGCATTTTCCATGAGCCTCCTGGGGCTGACATTGCCTTCCTTCTCCCTCTTCCAGAAAGCAGTGGAGTTAATGTGCCTTGTTCCAAAACGCTGCAACGACATGATGAACCTGGGACGTCTGCAGGGCTTTGAGGTGAGTAGCCGAGAATGTTTCTAAGTCTTCTTTCTTTTGTGAGAGGGATGGAGTAGGGAGGGAGGGCGGCCAGGCAGCAAAGACCTCCCAGGTTGAAGCCTTTTCCTGAGCACTTCCCTCTGTGTCTACTCTCTACACAGTAGCTTCAACTGAAGACGTCAAGAGGTACTTCTCTGTTCATCTCTCATCCTTCCCACCATTCCTTGGTCTCAAGGAGCTCGAGGTTTTATTCACTTAGCATCCAATAAAAGCCTTTCCTTTCCCTCTTCCTCAATTCCAGGACAGTTTTCCAAACTGTAGTCTGAGTCTCTAAGGGGCTCATAGAGACGAGAAATGCCAGGTTTTTTTTAAAAACCACTTCAAGAAAACAATGTAGAGAGAGCAGAGCTATGGGTCACCCAACAGATTTAATGGATGATGAGAAGTGATACCTCAAAGAATAACCATGTATAGGCTTTTTTCACCCTTTTAATGGATCTCTTAGGTGTACAAGGTTCATCCATCTAATATTGATACACATCCCAACCCTTCTGCAACTTAGTAAATGGCCTTCACTGGGCAAGTAACTATTTTGGCCACAGTAACTGGTGGAAAATATTGGGGCAGCAATCGCCTATGAACTTAGCCAGAGTGGACCTCGAGTGACCAACCCAGAACCCAACAGTGGACATATATTTCAAATTTGTTCAGTTAGACTGGTCAGGCTCTGCCTCTGAGAGTCCAGGCTCATCGTCATAACATTAGAGCAGAGATCTGGTCAAAGCTCAAGTAATATATTTGTCTGTATAATGAGTAGGTCAATCTTACTTGAGCGATCCAACCACATACATACAGCCTGAGATCACTGAAATGTTGATTTCTGGGCTCCAGGCAGCGTGTGTTCACAGGCATGTTGGTGGCACATCAGGGTGCTTAGCTATAAGCTCACAAGGTTTATGATATAACAACTAGGGAGATTTTTTTTAAATGTAAAATTTTTTAATTTTAAAAATTAAAAAATTAAAAATCAATGTTTTTCCTACTTAAAAACTAGCAGGTAATAGTTAACTAAACCTCCATGAATCAAGCAGTCAATGACCATTTATTAAGCACCTTCACTGTGCTACACTGGGGCAGCTAGGTGGCACCATTGTGCACAGAGTATTGGACCTAGAGTCAGGAAAACTCACCTTCCTGAGTTCAAATCTGCCCTCAGACACTTACTAGCTGTGTGACCCTGGGCAAGTCACCTAATCCTGTTTGCCTCAGTTTCCTCATCCATAAAATGAGCTGAAGAAGGAAATGGCAAATCACCCCACTATCTCTTCCAATAAAACTAGAATACAACTAAACACACTGTGCTAAGTGCTGAGAATACAGAAAGAGGCAAAAGGTAGTCCATGCCCTCAGAGAGCTCACTATGAGGGGAAACAAGAAAGAAAATATGATTTTTAGAGGAAATGAACAAGTTATGTATGAGATAAGAAGTAATTAACAGAGGGAAGACATGAATTTAGAGGTCACTGAACATATAATTATTTTTGCATATTAATTCAAAGAATATTTAAATATAATTATATATTATTTATATTTATTACTCATAAATTATTTATTTATATTTATTTATAAATATTATATATAATATATTATATTTATATATTTATACATTATTATTTATAAAAATAATTTATTTATACATATAAATAAATTCTTTTGGGTGTAAAGTTGTACTTTTGTATCATGTTAATTGTTAAGGAGTTGAAGTCTTAACAGGTGGAATCATGGATAAAGAGCCGGGGCTGGAGTCAGAAAGACCAGAGTTCAAATCCAGCCTCAGACTTTTACTAGCTGTGTGACCCTGGGCAAGTCACTTAGCCTCAGTTTTCTCATCTGTAAAATGGGGATAATAATAGTACCTTACCTCTCAGGATGGCGGGGAGAGAAAATGAGATGATATTTATAAGCCCTTTGCAAGTCCTTCAGACACCATATAAATACTAGCTCTCATTGTATTATTACCTTTTTAGGTGACCTATAAGATCCTAGGATTAGAGCTAGAAGGAATCTTGGAAGCCAGTAAGTCCAGCCCCTTTCATTTTACAGATGGAGAAACCGAGTCGCACAAAGGCTATGTGATTTGCCTAGGGTCACCCAGGTAGTAGAACGGGCTGAAGTGAGATTCCAATCCTGGTCTTCCTGACTCCAAGTTCAGCGCCTCTATAATGACACCAACTAGATAACAATTTGCATTTTCTACTTTATAAATCATTTCCTCGTGTCCTTTGACTCTCATTCTACTGGGGAACATGTGTTACACGTGTTGTAGGTAAGCCCTGAGAGGCGTCCTGACATGGTGGATAGCCGATCAGCCCTGGAATCAGAGAAACTGGAGTTCAGATCCCACACATACTAGCTCTGTGACCATGAATAAGCTGTTTAACTTTTCGGTGACTAAAGCAACCTTCCAAGACTAAGTTACAGACCAGCACCCATTCATTAGTGACGGAAGGTGGGGGCACAGTGCCTAGAAATCTCCCACACAGATGAAATCATAAGCCTGAGCACTCCTGCGCCTAAAAATTGTATCCATCCTTACCTATTTGGAGTATCAGTTCTTTATTTCACATACGTGCTTCAAGATTTTTCCCAAAGTTTCTTTAATTTTAATTTTCTAAGTCCTTGCTTTATAAGATAATTCCTTTGACTGTGTCTGGAGCTCTATTTCCTTTTACCTACTTTTTAAAAAAACATTTTACTTACTTTTTTTTCCTCACTGTCACCAAGGGCCCTGGGGTGCAAAGCTGTTGATAAGCCACAAAGTACTATAGAAATAGGGAATTCTCTGGCCCCAGGTTCCTATTCTCCTCTGTGGTGAGCTTGGGGCTCAGAAAGAAGTGATGCCCTTAGACAGAAATGCCCTTAGATCAATAGGCTTCAGGGCTAGTTTTCCTCTGTCATTATCCAGGATGAATAAAGTGAAGCTCTTCCCTTCAGCCTCTCCCCCTTTGCCTCCCACCACTTGCTCTCCTTGGTGGCCCAGAAGCTTTTCTAAATTTGTAATATTTTGAACAATTTTGAGAAGAAATAACCACTCCCACCCCACCTTTGCCCATAGTCCCAGTTGTTCTGGCACAAATTATTGTGGTTCTTTGAAGGAAGTAGGCCACTGGGAAGAGATGGTGCAGGATGAGTGACCACTGAGTTCACATGATTTAACCGGTGTTAGGTGTCACAGGAATTAGTGTGAGGGCATGTAGGCACCCATGTGTGTATACACACTTCTACAACTCTTCAAATTTATTTTTAAAATCAGATGTCACAGAAGGCAACATGGTGCCATGGAAGGTATGTTGGATTTGGAGATGGGGGACCTAGATTTAAATGCGGATCCTGATCCTGAATGCCTCGCCGCATGACCTTGGCCAGTCACTTAACCCACCAGGGTCTCAGTCTCCTTATCTGTAAAATAAAAGATTGGCCTCCGTGGGGGAGGGAAGAAGGGGAGAGGCAAGAGAGAAGAGTTTCACCTTGTTCATTCTGGATAATAACCAGTGAAAAATAAACCTTTAAGGTCCTGCAGGCCGACATCTAAAATCCTGGTCTTGTTTTCATCACGCCCTGGAGAAGCTGCTTTGCATTGCCTGGGTTGATATGGTCGCAGATCTAGACCTTGAAGAAAGCTTAAGAGTTCATGAAGTTCACCCCCTTCCTTTTACAGATGAGGAAACTAAGTCCCAGAGATTTTAAGTGACTTGTCTAAGTTCACGCACCTAGTAAGAGCTGACAAAGGGCCTGAGGCTGAGTCTTCCTGACTCCAAGTACCAGGATGCCCTTCTAGTTCTTGGAGAGGCCAGTAGACATTTCTGCTCTTGTTCCAGAGTCCCAGGGTTCAGGGTCTGGGAGAAGTTAGACTTAATAATCCCCCTGCCTCTGGTTTCCTTAGAGCCTTTGTTGGTGTAACCTTTGGATCAAGATCCTATGTAATAATAATATAACTTATAAAACATTTCTGTCTAGCTGGCCTCAGACTTAATATTAACTCCCTACCAGGCTGGAGATAAGCCCGCTGGAGTGCTGACCTTGGCAGCAAGATGCTTGGGCTGGAGCGCAGCACAGGGGTTTCTCAGGAACCCAAGGAACAGTGACTGGGGCATTGAGTTTGGGTTTGGGTAATAAGGAGGGGGGTCACTTGGTACCACAGGCACACATCTGACCATGGCAAAAAGGTTCATGCACCAATTACATGAAATCATTATTCAAGGAACGTTCTTTGGCTGGAGAGGCTTTTTCCCCTCTACTTTTAAAAAAGGAACTTCCCTGGGAATGACAAGGTTCCTTCTAGACCCAGAACAGGCTTGGTCTCAGAAGCAGAAACCTCTAACTGAAGAGAGTGGGAAGTTTAAAAATAATACAAAAGTCAATCAACCGGCATTTTATAAGCATCTAGTTCACGCTGGGCACTTTGCTAAGCATTGGCAGCTCAAAGACAGGTACCCTGCAGTCCCTTCTGTCAGGGAGCCCATAGTTTCATGGGGAATACAACATGTAAGTGGGGTAATTGGAGATCATATTAGAACCTCAGTTTCCCCATCTACAAAATGGTTTTGATGAAGTTGCTCTACCTGTCTCCCAAGGTGTTTGCAGCCCTAAAATGCTATAGACGGGTGTACTCGCTGTCTTCCCAGTCAGTACCTCCCCTGCCCCCCAAGTGCATGGGATGTGTACCTCTCTGATGAATTCCTTATCCCTGGGTATTTTTGTGCAAGTCAGACCCACCTACTAGACCACAAGCTCTGTGAGGGCAGGACCCACACTGTAAGTCCTGGCAAAGATCCGAGGTGTCATTAACATGGTATCCACAGAAGGTACTTAATATTTGTGGAGTTGTTGGATTTAAAATGTCAGAACGGGCAGAAGTGGACGCTCTTATCAGATCCACCAGATTTCTGGTGTGGCCAGTTCCTCAGTGGCTGCAGTCCACAGAGGCTCCTTCCCACGCCCCTTCACTTCCTCCTTGACCTGTCTCTGTCCACCCCACAGGGCACCCTGACAGCCCAGGGGAAGCTGCTCCAGCAGGACACCTTCTACGTGATCGAGCAGGATGCAGGTATGCAGTCCCGGACCAAGGAGAGGCGCGTGTTCCTCTTTGAACAGATTGTCATCTTCAGCGAGCTTCTGCGCAAGGGCTCTCTCACCCCAGGCTACATGTTCAAAAGAAGCATCAAGGTGAGGGGAAACCCTGTGGGACTGGGCAAAGCCCACTGCACCAGGAGGGAGAAGTGAGTCATGTTTCTTACTTGGGTCTAGCAAGCATTTGGATTACTTGCCCTCACCCGGATGGAAGCTTTTATGGGGAGGTAGAACATGGTGACTAAGTGGCTCAGTGGGCAGAGCCCTGGGCCTAGACTCAATAAGACCTGAGTTCAAATCTAGCCTCAGACACTTAATAGCTGAGTGGCCCTGGGCAGGTCACTTAACCCCAAATTGCCCTGCCTTTCCCCCCTCCAAAAAGCAAAAAAAAAGCAAAAAAAAGAATGTATTTAATATTAATAGGTGGTTTTCCTGTGTCAGTGTGTGGCCTACAGAGGCCCTTGTGGATAATTTAGTGGCCCCGTGCCTATCTGAGCTTGATATCACCGCTCTAGCCCGCCCTTCCCTTTGGGGACCCTCTCTCTGTCCTCCGGCCTTCCTAGTTCAGAGTCAGTAATAAGTTTGATGAATGTGCTGTCTATGCTTTTATCTGTGTCATTGATAAAAGTGTCAGTTTAAGGCCAATCTCGGAAGATGTCTTCTGGGTTGATGTTGGGCTGTCATTAACGATGATGCTTTGAGTCCGACTGTCCCCCCAGTTCTGAATCTATCTGGGTATTGTATCCACCCCATCTCTATCTTCTTCACAAGAGTAGCATGTGATACTTTAGCAATCATCTGTCCTACAATTATTTTGGCTTTTTTGGAGGGGAGGGAAGCGAGGCAATTGGGGTTAAGTGACTTGCCCAAGGTCACACAGCTAGTAACTATTGATGCTGGATTTGAACTCAGGCCCTCCTTATTCCAGGGCCAGTGCCCTATTTGCGGCGCCACCTAGCCGCCCCTCTGTTCTACAATTTTCCCAGGAATTTAAATCAAGCTCACTGGCCTAGAGTGTTCAAGACTATCCCATCAATCCAACTGTCTCATTTTACAACTGGGTAAATCGAAGCCTGAAGAGGGCAGGTGACTTGCACAAGATCACGTTGGCAGTAAATGGCAGGGCTAATACCTGAATTCTAGATGGAGCACTGGCTCTGGAGTCAGGATTGCCTGAGTTCAAATCAGGCCTCAGATACCAGCTATGAGATCCTGGCCGAGTCACTTCACCTCTGCCTTAAATTTCCTCATCTGAAAAATGGGGATGATAAATGCACCTACCTCCCAGGCTTGTTGTAGGATCAAGTAGGATGGTATTTGTGAAGTGCCTACCTCATAGAAGGCACTTATAATAAATGCCTGCTCCTTCCCCCTTTCCCCCCACCCACCCACTCAAGTCCAGCGGTCTTTTCCACTATGCCCTGCCGCTTCCCCTGCCCCCCACTGTTCTTCTCAGTCCATGAGATCCGCCGTGATGAGCTGGAGACTGTATTTATTCATTGCCCAAAGGAGTGAACAAGGCTCAGCATTATTGTATGTGATTACAGAAGAAGGGATTGATAATGTCTGAAAACCCTTTCTCCCATAGTTTGGACTCTTTCTACATTCTGGAACTTGTCCTGGGATGTGTGTTTGTGTGTGTGTGTGTGTGTGTTCTTCTCTCCCACAACCTTCCCTGATATAAATTTGGCTGGATGACAGTCAGGTATTCTGTAGAGAAGGTATGCAGATATAAAACACCAAACATAGCCAGGTTCTGAATGTGTTCATAGCTCATGCAGAACAAGTGCCAGGTGCTAGATTTTGTAGGCTAGAAGTTGCATTGAATTTTAACATTCAATTTGATTTTATTTTCAGTTACTCTCACCTTACCTTCCCTCATTGGGGAAAAAACAGCAACAGGAAGAACATGACCTGTTACACACACACACACACACACACACACACACTCACATGCACACGCACTCATACACACTTTCTCACACACACTCACACTCATATGTGCACACACACACACACACACACACACACACACACACACACCTCTCATTAATCAAAACCAACTGGTCTTGAATCTGCGCTCTGAATCCCTTGACTTCTCTGTCTGGAAGTGGGCAGCACGGTTTGTCACGAGTCCTCTGGAATTATAGTTGGGCATATATTGAACAGAGTTCCTGAGTCTTTCAAAGATGTTTGTCTTTCCAGCACTGTGGTCATTACAGAACTTGTCCTTCTGGGTCAGCTCCTTTCACTTTGCCATTCCCTCTCACTTTCCAGTTCTTTGTGACCATAAAAAGAGCTGCTCTAAACATTTTTGTACTTACAGAGTTTTTTTCTCTTTCCTTGATCTCTCTGAGACACAGACCTAGTCGCAGTATCTCCGGGTCAAGGGTGTGCTCAGTTTAGTAGCTTTGGGGTCACAATTCCAAATAATTGCATCAAATTTTCATTTCAAAATGTGGAGGTATGGAGGAGGGATGAAGTCAGGAGAGAGACCAACTAGTATTATTTATGAGACAGAGTGACTTAGGGTAAGTATCAATCCTTGGAATATCCCAAGATCAGAGCAGCACTTGGAATATTTTAAGTAAAAAATTATAGTGTTACACAATAAAGATCCACAGCATATTTGGGATTCTTCCCACCCCATAACCTCTACTCCCAGAAACAAAAGGTGTGACTTCTAGTCTGATAAATGCAACAAGTTTCACCAGAAAACTTTAAAACTTTATTCAGTGAACAACAATGGCCTTGATCTGTTCCAGATGAACTACCTTGTCTTGGAAGAGAATGTGGACAATGACCCCTGTAAGTTTGCCCTTATGAGCCGGGAAACATCAGAAAGGGTCATTCTACAGGCGGCCAATGCAGACATCCAACAAGCCTGGGTTCAGGACATTAACCAAGTCTTGGATACACAACGAGATTTTTTAAATGGTATGTATGCCCCTTCCTCATTAGCAAAACCATTTTCAGAGGGAGCCCAGAGATGCCGGCCCCCTCCAGACAGAGCTGCCCATAGAACATGGCACATTTGGGGGTCTAATATGTTTTTTTTTTTAGCATTTATAGCACAGTCATTTCTCATTCACTACCACAACCTTCCTTGTGACCAAACAAGACAAAAACAAAACAAAAAACCTATTAAGCAAAATGTCCAATGTAGAGACTGTATATGGCAATACTTATATTATACATTCCAGCCGCGTCCCTCACACATCTTCCACGACAGAGGAAGTATGTTCGTTATCTGTTCTCTGGGTCATGGGTTTAATGTTGCACCTGGCCTTTGGATCCTCAGGGAGTGCAGGCCTTTAGGATTTATCTACACTTTACAGCGGGGATGGTGGGATGTTTGAGCAGCAGAGGACTAGTCACTTTTGGAGAAAGAGTCCTCTGATGCCTGAATGATCACTGTCCTGAGCTTCAGCCCCTGCCCGTTGGCTCCCTTCTCTTGGGAGGTAAGAATTTAAGCAGTGACAAGAGATTGGGGAATCTTCTGAACTAGAGAGGTTACTTGGAAAGGGTGGTAGGAATCATGCTTTTCAGGTGTTCAGCTGTCCTTTACATGATTCTATCGGATACTCAAAGCAATTCTGTCTGATAGGTAATATGACTACCTTTTTAGCAGATGAGGCACTACAGATGCTGAGCTTTCTAATTCCACATAGTGAATAAACGACAGAGACAGGACTTGAACTCAGATCTTTAGTCTCCAAACCTAGTGTTCCCTTTCCTCTTCTCTCCCTCCCCATCCCACACCCTCAAAGTGTTTTCCACCACTGTAGTAGAGAGCCCTGGGCCAAACGCTACAAATCTGTCACCACTTAGTTGTGTTTCCTTGGCAAAGTCCCTTTTGCTCTCTGAGTTTGGTTCTTCATTATCTTCGGTCAAATGATAGAGCTGGACCAGATGATTGCTGGGTCCCCGTCTACCTCTAATTCATATTATTTTATGGAACTCTCCTAAATAATTCATTTAAATCCCCTGAGTCTTTTTACTCACTCTCTGATACAGACAGAACATTTTCTGGGTGTTTGAAGGGTCCATAGAGATGCTCTAGTCCAATCCCCTCATTTGACAAACAGAAAAATAACTCGCCCAAGGTCCCACAACTATGCAATAGTAACATTGGGACTAGAAATCAGGATTTCTGGTTCCTACTCATGCGGTTTGGGGGTCAGCTTTTTTTCTTTTTCATGTCCTGGGAAAGATTGCATGGCCCATAAGTTGCTAATATTTTCTCCAAGCAGACTTTAAAAGGAGGGAGTTGAGAAGTTTTCGTCATATAGACCAGCTTTCTTATTAACAGAGGATCAAGAGATTCCTGAAAAGAAGCAAGGCCAAAACAAAATGCTTCAGACAACTTGGCTCTGGACAGCTCCTATCACTTGCCTGCTCCTGAGCTTATTTACCTACAAAATGAAGAAATCGTCCTTAAATGCTATTATTCCATGAGCAAATGCAGGACCTGACTTAAGTAAACAGTGACTGCACATGAGACTTATCACATGTAATGTAGCTAGGGAGAGCAGTACATAGAGTGTTGGACCCACAACCAGGAAGACCCGAATTCAAATCTAGCCTCAAATCCTTACCAGCTTGATGACCCTGGATAAGTCACTTAACTTCAATCTGCCTCAGTTTCCTCAATTATAAAATAGAGTTAATGATGGCTCCTACTTAAATGTAAATTATTTTGTATTATTATTATTATTATTATTATTATTATTTATGTCTTTAAAAGCTTCTTTCAGGAATTGTCTTCTGTAAAAGCGTGTGATTTTTTTTAACAGGCTCTAGAACCTCCTCAAAGCCCACACTGATTGGGCATTCAGCTGCAGATTGTAATGAAATATAACAAGAAAACCGTTTGTTTTTGAAAGACCACAGGGGAGACTCTAAATACAGAGGTTTCAACTTCTTTAAAAATGTCTTCTTGATACCTCCTGTCTTCACTGCACATTTTCCCGGCCTCCCACCCCCTCCAGACAGAAGCCCTCCCTTATGCTGAGAACAAGAAACCACCACACTCAGCGTGTAGAAACACTTGAACAGCTTCCATTTGCAAATGCATCACCAATCCCCCAAATACAAGTGATCCCTATTGATTCATTAGAGCAGCCTAGCCACACGTCAGCTTGCTGACAATTCGCTGTTTTTGCTATATGGATTTTAAAGTTTGTTTTTAAAGCTGAATTTCTTTATATAAAATATTCAGACTTTTTAATGATTCTAACTGCCGTCCACCCCCACCCCCAATTACACTGGATTAATGGGCTCTTTTTGAACTATAAACATTCACTTACACGTATTTCTCTGTTCCATGCACACTGTGTGCAGGAGATAGAGTTGGGATGTTGGGGGTTTTGTGGCTGGTTGGTTTTCCCTGTTGGCAAGGACCAGTCCCATCCATGGTATTCTCATGATGCAATACATGGTGAAAGCCCATTGTAATGTTTTTTATTTGGGTATCAGGAAACAGTGCAAAACCAACCTGTCCCTCCAGAGATCTTGGATGGAAAAAGAGAATATAGTGAAGTTCACGATCCTGCTATCATACTGTCATTATGGAAAAGGATTTTTTAAAAGTATATACATCTGTGATGCCAAATGGTGTCCAAACACCAGAGGGCAGGTGACCCACTTCAAGTGACATTTAAGATAACGACATTCCAACAACAGCAAAGCCATTTGGACAGACTTTTGGAGTTTGCTACAATGGAATTTGACTCGTATGGCTTTCTTCCAGTCACATTTCAGACCTCAGAGCTGGTGACTACTGTCTGGTTACATGGCCTTCCTTCCATGGTGGCTCATCCCCTTTCTCCTCTGGCCCCCTAAACCAGAATCACCATAGCAGAGTTGGTGCAAGAGGAAAAAAGGAGGCTAGTAACTTGGTCAGCCTTTGGGTCAGCACCCCTCTACAACCTCTTCCACCCCTTCTCCAAGGTGCTCCCTTGAGGTAGGACCTGGAGATCTCAGTCATTTGCAACTGACTAGTTTTGGGTCAGGAGAAAGTCAGATTTTTTTTCCTTTTTACTTCTTGCCACTTTATTTTCCATGTCTCTGTCCGGAGTCTTTGGTTGATATGTATAAAAAACACCCCCAAAATATTATTTTACATTCTAAAGGACTACGCCTCTAGTCACCAATCCTTAAACTCCACTGCTCGTCCTTCCTGGCAAAGTGAAGGGCCACAGGAACAGGGGCCAGCTGGAGGGGTGCTTTTTTAGCCAAGAAGATAAGATTGAAAAAGGTGATCATTAGTGGAGGGGAAGGATTTCACTAAAAGGAAACCTGAGCAAAGTTTGAATTTTCATATGTTATGTGTATGTATATATACACACATGGACATCTTAAAAATGTCAGTTTCTAGTATCTTGAATTTGAATAAAAACAGTGACCTTTGTGATAGAGGATTCAATAAATGTTCACCTTAAAAAGGTCAGTTTCTCTGGGTGCGGACCCTAATGAAATGTGTTGTGTATGCCTCAGGTTATCTGACCTACCTGAGCAGGAATCCTTTCTCAGCATCCCTGACAGGTGAAGTCCCACAGTGCTCTTGTTCACCATACCTGAACACCCTCCGTCTGTTCTTCGTTGCTTCTGATTCTCTTCTCTCCCCTGATCGATTATAAGCCCCTTGTGAGCAGACAGGCCTTCCTTATCTTCCTCATCTCTAGAGATCCCTAGAGTGCCTCGCACACAGCAGTTACTCATATATTGCAGATGGGAGGGGACACAAGTTGACTCGCTGAAGATTAAGAATTGGTACCCGACTCTTCTCCTACAGCACTTCAGTCACCGATTGAGTATCAGCGGAAGGAACGGAGCACAGCCGTCATGAGAACCCAGCCTCCCAGGGTGCCCCAGGCCAGCCCCAGACCCTACTCTGCTGTCTCTGTTGGGGCTGAAAAGCCCCCAAAGGGCTCCAGCCGTAACCCACCACTGCCACCCCTGAAGATATCTACCTCCAATGGCAGTCCAGGGTTTGACTACCACCAGCCCGGGGACAAGTATGAGCCCAGCAAGGTATGTGGGTTTGTAATAGCACTCCATTGCAGGGCTCCCAGGAGGTGTTCTCATGGGTATTAGGCTCTTTTAGGAGTTCAAAACAATTCATTCTCAACTTCCTCATCTGTAAAATGGGGAGGTGAGACTAGATCAAATCTTCTTAACCTGTGGTCTGTGAACTTGGTTTTTAAAAATCTGGTGATAACTTGTATTTCAGGATAATTTTATGCATTTAAAACAATCAAGAGAAGGAGGCCAGGATACAAAAGTGCTAGAGAGAACACCATAGTCCCTCCTAGCTCGAATATCCTGTTATTTTTATATACAATAAAGGGGGTGGAGAAACCAAGGAAATGCATAATGCAGAAGTTATGATCCTGGAACGCACTGTGGCTTTAAAAAAAAAATGTTGCCATTCCTAATGATGATTGACTCAGGCTGTTATTAAAATGAGTTCACATTCCCTGAGCATATTTTGGTTGATGGCAAAGAGAGGTAGTTAAGGAATGTACTTGGCAGGGTGGGGAAAAAGTAAAAATCCAACCTGGAATTAAACACTTGCTAAAATCTATAAACTCCAAGCATCCCTGGGTGGGTAAGTTCAGAGTCTGCTCTAGGCCCAGACCCAGAAGCACAGCTGTTTGAATACTCAAGATGTCACTGGCCAAGGCCATTGTGGTGATCCAGTAACAACACTGGACGGGGACTCCTGATACCTGGATTTTATTTCCACATCTGGTAGTCTGTGATCTTTTGAATGGACACTCCTAAAGCATTTCTTTTCCTACAGATTTAGAGTGCCTCATATATAATTCAGTTTTCAAATATCATTTTGGGTCCATTTTTGTCTTAAGCAATTGTGATTTGACAAGTTTTGATCAGTGTCCTCTGCCTGTCCTAAGGGAAGGCACCAATGTATTCTTCCATATTCCTTGGAAATGATTAAACATCCTCACCTAACCCCGCTTTTGACTAGCTTGAGTTAACTTAATTCAGAGGAACAGTTTGTCATGATATGCTAAAGAATTAGCAAAGAGGCACCCACTGGGAGTTAGTGGATAATATTGACCCAGCTGCTTAACAGATTACAAATGTGAGGTGGAAAGAATGTGTGCCTTGGCGTCAGGAGAGTGGGGTGGAAATCCAGGCTCAGATACCTACTAGTTTTGTGACCACGAGCAAATCTCCCTCCCTCCCTCCCTCTCTCTTTCTCTTTCCCTTTCCCTCTCTCTCCCTCCCCACCTCTGTCTCTCTGTCTCTCCCTCCTCCCTCCCTCTCCCTCTTCCTCTCTATCTCTCTCTCTTCCCCCTCTCTTTCTCTCTCCCTCCCTCTCTCTCCTCCCTTTCTCTCTCTCTCTCTTTTTCTCTCCCCCTCCCTCTGTCTCTCCCTCTCTTTATCTCCCTCTCCTCTCTTCTCTCCCTCTCTTTCTCCCTCCCTCTCCCTGTTTCCTCATCTGTAAAATTAGGAATGAGGCAGCTAGGTAGCATGGTGGATAGAGTTCTGGGCCTAGAGTTGGGAAGGCTCGTCTTCCTGATTTCAAATCTGGCCTCAGACACTTATTAGCTTCGTGATCCTGGAGAAAGTCCCTTAACCCTGTTTCCCTCAGTTTTCTCATCTGTAATATGAACTAGAGAAGGGAATGGCATCTCTGCCAAGAAAATCCTCAATGGGGCCCTGAAGAGTCAGGCACAACTGAACAACACAACATAGGGATACTAATACAGGCATCATCTGCTTCAGAGGGTTGTGGTGCAGAAATCACCTAAAAATGGCCTGCCAAAGATTATAATATTGAGAAAATTGGAGGGGAAGATTATTGGCATAAGTGTCCGAAGTGAGAACATGAATGGGATGGAGACTAATTTCAGAGCTTTGGGGATCAGCCTTGAGAAAGCCATTGCCCTCTCAAGTCCCTGTTTTCTCCTCTTTCAAATGAGGAGATTGGACTAAATTGGTTCTAGTTCCTTCTCCTACTGGTAGGAGAGCATGGAAGTCATCCTGTCCCATCAGTCTGTAAACCCTTAAGGGAAAGAACAAGAGGGTGTAACACCTGTAGGGCTTTAAATCTTAGCTGCTTCTTTGGTAAACCAATCTACTCCCCAACTCCTTATTCCCATCTCTGTATCTGAGGGCCATAGCTACAAATCTTTGTGTTCTGAAAATTGCTCCATTGGGCCATCATCTGCTTGCACCCGCATAATGCTAGTACCCACCTTGGAGTGATTGTGAGAATCAGATTTACATACACACACACACACACACACACGCACATGAAATGCTCGAAAATCTTGAAGTGCTATATAAAAGCTGGTTATTATTATTGCCCTCCCCTCCCCCAAACAAACACCTCTTCTCCCCTGCAAGGAGACTGGGCAGGTTTGGTTTTTAAGAGCAAAGGCTATATTCTATCTATATCCACGGCAGCTGGTTCCACTCACCCACCTCCAGCAATAATGTTCATGATCTGTAGAAGCGGGTATAATAATTACTGAGGTTCAACTGATGTCATGAATATCAAACATTCCAGCAGCTTGGAAACAATTTTTTTTTACAAAATTTGTATTCATATATTTTCAAAGCTCACAGCCATAGAATGTCTGAGTTGGAAAGGTCCTCAGAGTTCAACTACTATAAGCTATACCCAGTAGGAGCCCCTTCTCTAATATTCTCAGCAATGAGTCCTTTAACTACTGGTCACAGATCTCTAGCCTTGGGAAAGCAAACCACCATCACCTGAAAATGTCCATTCAATTTGTGAATGCTCATTAAGCAAGTATTTTCTTACACTGAGCCAAAATCTGCTGTTCTGCCCTCTGGGAGCCAATCTCATCAAGTCTAAAGTTTCTTCCATATAATAAAAGGCCCTTCAGATATTTTAAAACTACTCTGCTAGGCCCTCAAGTCTTTTCTTCTCCAGGTTAAACGTCCCAGTTCCTTCAATAAATCCTTGTACGCCATGGAATGCTTTCAGTGTACCTTCTACAGTCTGACAGCTGGAATGGAACACCATGATCCAGCTAGGGTCTGCCTTGGGTAGAAGACAACAGGCTTGTAAGCCCCCTTGTTCTGAACAGGATGCTCCTTGGAAAGTCATCTTGGTTTTTGATGCTGTGGAATTCTGCATCCTGTTCCATGATGCCTATAAAATGGAAGTTACAAAGTGCTTGGGTCAGAGGAGTAGCAGGGGATTTCTCTCCAAGAAGATCCTGTGGATCAGGATTTCTCTCCAAGAAGAATGCTTATACATTAATAAATTGTGTCCCTGACAGATTCTAGCTAAAACACAGATTGTTTTTGTTCCAGAGGGGCAGCCAAAAATAATAATAACCAACTTTTATATAGCACTTCAAGATTTGCGAGCATTTCGTGTGTGTGTGTGTGTGTGTGTGTGTGTGTGTGTGTAAATCTGATCCTCACAATCACTCCAAGGTGGGTACTAGTATTATATTTTACAGATGAGGAAACTGAGTGATGTTGACTAGCTTGCCCAAGGTGACAAAGCTAGTAAGTATCTGAGGCTGGATTTGAACTCAGACCTTCCCAAGTCCAAGTACACCGTCCATCTGACTCATCTTGCCCATGAGATCCTGCATGGGCTTTTGTGGAGTGGGAAACAAAACAATGTTCTGCTCAAGTCTTCTTTGACATCTCCCTTCTTTCCTCCCCTCCTCCCCCACCAGAATGACATGGGAGGGTGCAATGGGACCTCATCCATGGCGGTGATCAAAGATTACTACGCACTGAAGGAGAATGAGATCTGTGTGAACCAGGGCGAGGTGGTCCAGGTCCTCGCCGTCAACCAGCAGAACATGTGCCTGGTCTACCAGCCTGCTAGTGATCACTCCCCTGCAGCCGAGGGCTGGGTCCCAGGCACCATCCTGGCACCCCTCACCAAAGCCACAGCTACAGCAGAAAATAGTGACGGGAGCATCAAGTAAGTGCCACGTTGGCTTTCCCGGGAGAGCAGTATATGGATTAGGAAAAAAAAAAATCCACCACACAGTAGGGAATTACCGCGCCTCATGCTCGACAGTGCCACTGGAACTAATGTCCGAATGCTGGAACCACACACCACAGGGGGCGTCCATGCTGGATAGTTTGGTTTGGG
>CM053596.1:255393020-255418354 GCA_028646575.1 Pseudocheirus occidentalis
TCACTGGACTGGACTTCTATTTATGTTGTATTAAGTTACTGATATATATATATATATATATTTTGATTATGACACACACATAAAAAACACCCCACCTTAGCACAGACCCCATGCCTGCTGTAGGCCAAAGGCCTGCTGCTGTCCCCAGGGGAAGAAGGGGGCAGGGGATGGAGGGGAATTTGTGTGTGGGGGGGGAATTATTGGTGGGAATTTCTTTGTACAGTTTGTAACTTTTCCAACCCATTCCTGCCCCCACCCCCATTTCCCTGTTACTTTATATTCCTGGCAATTTGTAAGATATTTCTCTTTTTTTTAATTGTGAGATCCTTCAGAGTACATTCCTGTATAAAGTATTTTGCACTATTTAAAAGAAACCCATCTGGATGAAGCCAGGGTGTGCAATATATTGAATAGTCGCAATGGTCATCATTGTACCTGTAATGTAACTAATAATTTTAAATGTACTATTTTAAATATGTAAAATAAATTGTCACCATGAGCATGTTTTAATGAGGTTAAAGAACTAGCTGACCCTTCATTCTCCCTACCTCGAGTCCTGAAACCTGAATAACATTTACTTTTATAATGAAAGGAGTGGATTGAATCTATCTCCCCTCCCACCCCTTCTCTTTAATTTAAAAGTTGGTCCAAAGCCTCGGTTGTCCCTTATTTCCTTGAAATCACTCAACCAACAACCCGTTTGTTAAGTGTCTGCTTCGTGCCTCACACCGTGCTAGGTGCTGGGGATAAAAATGTAGTGGATAAGAGGAAAGGGTGTTCCTAGTTGAAGAGCAGCCTGGTCTCCCTAGTCCTTCCCTACCTGTTGGTTTCCACCATCACAGAAGATGAAGAATGATGCCTGCTGGGCTCTGTCCAGCCTATTTCTGGCAAATGCATGATCTCGAGGTGTATGACATAAAGGAACAGCTCAAGTAGACCACATCACCTGGCTTATATCCTCCCACTTCTGGCCCCTTTAAGCAGCTGCCTGAAGCAGTGGGGTGAGGGACTTTTCTGTTCCTTAAGCTGGTTAGCAGAGCCCAAAGAACCAAGTGCCTCTGGCTTCATTGGGGCTTCCTGCTCTCACCCTTCCTCTAGGTTGGGGAGGGAAGGGGGAGTCCCAGCATCATTCCAGATCCTTCCAAATGACTACAGTCCATCCTGACTTAGTCTGATGTCAAAATGGCATTGGCTATCCAGACCTGAAGGATCCAGTTGATGTCTGAAAAGACCCTAGCTTGGTTTTGCTTGCATTTCCCCTCTATTATCTCTAGAAAATCTCAAGGCTTGGGAATGAAGCTTCTCCAGGCTCCAAAGTGTCTGCCCAGTTAGAGTGAACTCTTTCGAAAGCCAGCTCTCTGATTTATGAGCTGCCTGTCTGGGACACGCAGCATCTTCCACCTCCCCCTCCTCACTTTCAGGTCCTTCCACCTTTCATCTGTACTCCTCTCCCCTGGAAGGAAGGCACAGGCTGGGAGAACAAGAAGCAACTGAATCTGTTGGGCTGGGTCTTTGTCAGCAGTCCTGGAGATAGAAACTGATGGCTTGAAATCTAGTCTTTTGTATTAGTGACAGAGAACACTTTCCCAGGCTCCCCTAGGGTATGCTTTGAGCACAAAACATGCAGAGCTGGTTTTAACATCTACAGTGCTGGTCACCCAATCAGTGACCACCCCGGGATTTCTGTTTGCTCACGTCCAACAGCTCGACATTCTTAAGTCACGATGTCGAACTCTTTTGGATGGAAAAACTCAAATTCTGACCTCCTATGGCCTCACCAATCAAACGATATCTTCCTTCCTGTGCTTGGTTATTAGCAGATCGAGTGCTATGCCAAGCCAAACTAGAAATAACATAGGCGGTCTTAACATGTGTAGAAAACATTCTCTACCATCACCCTTCCCTTCCCATTTCAGAAGTAAACACATAAAAGACCCCCTCATAAAGGGAGGCTTCCCCGAGAGCTTTCTCCACTAGAAGAAGCCAAGGCTTCAACATAACCTGGGCTAAGTTCAGTAGAGTGAAGAGATCACAGCCAAGTCTCAGCCACATCTATGGCAAAGTCAGATCTAACTAGTAACTCCTACCTTCTCTGAGTTCATTTCTTCTATGTGTATGGGGAGGGAAGTTGGCGCAGAGCTGACTTCTTCCATTCCATTACTAAAGAAAACAGCTAGAATGTACAAATGAGGCAGCCCTCTCCTTTTCAAAGGCAAATGAGACCTGGTCTACTTTATGGGGCATTTCAAAACATTTATAAACATTTTTTAAATATCTTTAATAATAATGGCTCAGCAGTTCACCAAGCACCTTTCCCAGTACAGAGAGACCCCTGAAACAACTTCCCTAGATCCTTTCTTCTTGACATTCCCCAATGAGAGCTAATAAAAATCTGCCTTATCAACCAACACATATTAAATGTCTACTATTTGTCAGACACTGTGCTGGGCACAGAGGACGTAAAGACAAGAATGAGACAGTCCATGCCTGCCCTCAAGGAGCTTCCGTTCCAATAAAGGGATGTCACACACAAGGGAATGGTGGCCGTGGAAAGGAGTTTATCTAGGCAATCACAGGGGTTGGGAGTGAAGCCAGAGGGTATTAGACAACGATGCCTTTTCTAACTACAATGAAAATATTGATTTGATTTTGCTCCAAGAGCAAATACTGAAAGAGGCCAGAGCTACCAGCCCTGTGGTTGGTGAAATAGCAGAATGCCTATGCAAGTGAAGATGATGGTGTTGTGGTGGCTGGACCTTAATAATGCCCCTTCCTGGATCGATCACCCCGTCCCTCCTCCACCCTCTCTCCTGCTCTGCACCAAGCCTCTGCTCCAACTCTTCTCTCTTACCTTTCTTATGTATATCACAATTTGCTGGTGAAGGGTAAAATTGGGTTGGGGGAGGGGGTTGTTTGTTTTTGATAAATCACCCGTGTCAGGTCCAAGCAGCATTTTGTCCATACTATGACTTCAGCCAAGATGCTGCCACAACATGCAAATAGAGAAGAGACCCTGCCCCAAGCAGGATTGGAAGTGCTAATCAGCCTGTCCAAAATGGTGAACATGTTTGGTATTCAGCTTTGAGATTCTCTTCCTCTGACTATATCATGATGCAAGAGAGGCTTAAGTACTCTGATCAACTTTATTAGGGCAAATGATAGATCTCTACCAACCCCAAATCTCATCTCCATCACTGGGATGGAGGATGGCAAAAGGGGGGTGAAATGATGGAATGGCCACATCTCACTCACTCCATACTTACGTTTCCTGGTAGCAGAAATTGCATCTTTTCTCAGCAAGAAAGTATCAGGTCCTCTGACAATCCAAATAAAAGATGGAGACCAGAAACAGCCTTTGATCAAGAACATCCAGAAAAGTAGAACACAGGGATTCCCTGCTCTAATTACCCAAATCATTGACAACACAATCCATTTCATTTGGATGGTGGAAATGAAACAGAAGCTTAGACATGAGTAGAATTTCTAATAGGAGGAGTTGAGATCCCCAAGTCCAAATCAATCATTTGGGTTTCAACAATCTCAACCAATAGTACATATATTTACTAAGTGTTTACTCTGTGCCAGGCACTGTCCTAAGTGCTGGGGATGGAAAGAAAGCTATAGGACCTGCCCTCAAGGAGGTTACACTCTAATGGAGAAGATAGTATCTGCATAGGTTCATACACACAGAGGATGAATCACTAGTGCTACTCCTTCCTTTCCTTTCCCCTCACCTTTCTTCATGTCCAAGCATGTGCCCCCGTTAGACTGTGAGCTGGTTGGTGACTCCACTTTTCTGGAGAAATTGAAGCAACATCCATTAACAAACCTTCCCTTGTAGGGTCCAGTGACCAGCAGGCACCTTCTTCCTCCATAGTGTTATGAGTTAGTTGTCTCTGAATCTAAGATGGGGAGGTAACAAAATTCACTTCATAGTGGGACTGAGGCCAGTCTTGCCAACTGAGGGGAGAGTTGGCACAGCGGTCATCTGGTGCTGAAGCCTGAAAGTTGGCCGGAGCTCTTCATCTGCTCAGAGGGTGGTGACCCCTCACACCTCCTCACTTCTACTCTGACCTGCCATTTTGATTGGTGCATTTTTTGGTACAACAGGAAGTCATGTTCATGGCATACCCTACGCATGAGAAAGCGGGCGGAAATGGAGAACACGGGTAAAAATGAAACCACAGGGCCTCGTAAATCCAAGGAGATTCTGGGCAACAAAGTCTCAGTTAAAGTGAGTAAGGTATTTTGGAGCTATGCCCTACCAACCTCTCATCCTGCCTCTTCCACCCCACAGCATTCTCACCAGTAAGTTTGGGGGAGGTATTTTTGGTTTTTTTGTTTTGTTTTTTGGGTTTTCCTCCCCACTTCAACTGGGAGAGCAATGGTTTGTTAGCAGGATTTGCATGCAAGACCAATTTTTTTTTAATCTTTCATTTTTCCTGGCATCTTCAATACAAGTAAGTATCTTTAAAATTTAAAAAAAAAACTTTTCCCTTTTTTCCAAATAAATGTTTCTAGCAAAGTTTTCTATAGTTTTATCTGACAGGAAAAGTAGGAAGTTTCATTTATCTGGAGTTGACCAATGAGAATACAGCAAGGTTAACTGTGATCAGAGATTGCAGGGGTGGGCATGGAGAGAGGGTTCTAGTTCACCAAGCTTCCCTATGGAGACTGAGGTTTTGAGTGAGAGGGTCTCAGTGCCAGGTTGGTTCAATTACATTATATTTCTTTCCTCCAGAGTTCAGGAGGCCTCAACTTAGTGATATACCTTTTGCCTCTATCCACTTTTCCATGAGTGCATAGAGGGAGGAGAGGTGGGCACAGAGAGGACAACCAACATAGTTGTGTGCGAAGCTCTGCCCAGCATTTTAGAATCACTAATCACAGGCTTCATCAGACACGGGCTCTCACACAGCACTCTCGGCACAGTTTAGCATGCTGTGCTCTGTGACCCTTCTGCAGAAATCTGCCATCAACCAAGAGAAAACTGCAGGTTTCCTTCTGTTTACATTTATTGTAAGGCATAGAGGTGTATGTCTGTGTGTGTCTGTGTCTGTGTGTGTGTGTTTTATTTTTTGGGGGGGGGTTGCCTTGAGCAAAGCAGACCCAACCAGAAAGCCTTTTTCTGATCTCATTTCTGTCACATATCGGCTTTGTGACCTTGGGCAAGTCACTTAACCTCAGCAATTCTTTAAGACCATAACTTGCAGAGAAGATATCAACCAGCATTATTACTAGAAGGAATTTCCTCACCTGGGAGTTCCTTATAGAAATGAAATAACAGACCCAGTCCCTGTTTTCTATCCTTGGGGAACCGAAAGCATCCTTTCCTTCTTGTCTAGAAACTCCAGCCTCCAAAGAGAAGACAACGGTCCTACCCATGTTCCATTCTGTTGCTTCCATTTGCTAGACAACCAGATAACCCATTGCATAAAACATAGCTGCTTCTGCTTTGGCAAAAGCATGCTGCTGCCCTTGGTGACCCGCTGTCCTTTTGAAGCATCTTTTTTGTTCCCTATGCCAGTTTTCCATTCCCCATGCTCTCTGAAGTTCTCCTGCTCTGCCTGGGGTAAACTGTCTGTGTTCTAACTTTGTTCTCTCTCTTCCCCCTCCTCATGCTGCCAAACAAGGAGACGAACAGTTCCGAGGAGTCAGAATGTGATGATCTTGACCCTAATACTAGTATGGAGGTAGAAGTAATCATTGCTGTCCTATTTTCTACGATGAGATCTTTTTCATATGTGTTCTCTAGAAGCAGCTGTGAATATGTAACCGACCAACCGTTAACCGTGAAATATAAATAAATCCCCATCTCTGGGTGCCCATTCTACATCCCAAGAAAATGGCAGACCCTAGTACAGCCCAGTATCGGTATAAATCCAATAAACCATACCTTCAGGCCACCTTAACAAAATCTAGTCATTGAGAATGGTTGGTTAATGTTGGTTTGTCAGTTGGTTAGTACACAGGTGGTCCCTCAAATGAGACGTGTTTCAAAAACCCATGGGGAAAGTACTTGAAAATCAATAACTACCCATGGAAACCATGTTCTGTGTATTCATACATATGACATGAAGAATGTTTGGCTCATATGGAGTTGCCCAATGGGAATAAAGCAAGGTCAAAATGACCAGATGTTGCAAAAGCAGGGGGTGAGTATGTTTCCAAGTCACCAGGCTCCCCTGTGAAGATGAAAAGCTCTTAATGAGAAGGTTCTTCGTATCAGTCTGATTTCGTTTCTGTCCCCCAGCATTCGAGAGGCAACACCTTCTTTGTATCCTTTTTTCCATGATTCTGTGGAGGGAAGGAAAGCAGGTATGGTGTTAACACCCAGTATATTACCTTTATGCCTCTGAGATTCAGTGATTCTGTATGATAGTAATTAAGTTCTTAGCTGATCCATGAAAACTAGCTTACCCCACAATGTAACTGAAATTAATTCATGCTTCTTGTTTAAATTTGTCAATGTGATGCTTGCCAAGTCTTCCCTTGTGAACTGTATCCAGTGGCACTCACCCTTATCCAAGATGGCCCTTTGTGGTTACAAAGTTTTCCCCACATGTGTTATTTGATTTTAAAAACATTCTCGGGAGGGAGGGGGGATAGATATTTTTCTCCCCATCCTACAATGAGGAAATGAAGGCTCGGAGAGCTTAGGTCAGTTTCCCAATGGCCACTAAGTAGCAAAGCCAGGATTAGAACCCAGATCTTTCACCAGGTGCTCTTCCCCTATGCCACATCCTTCTCTTCCTCTTACCGACCTTACTTTCTCTCCTCTACCTTCTGATAATGTTTCTGCTATTGTGATGGGGTAAATTGTTTCTATGGGAAATTCCCTTGGCTGTGCAGAGAAGGGAAGAGAAAGGAACAGGAACATGGTGGCACCAAGAACACCTCTTCCCCTTTCTCTTGTCCCCTTGCCTGGTCTTCAGCAGAAGGAAATTCAGTGTCTGGGGATGCATCTCCTCTATGATCTTTGCAATAGTGGATAATCAATAATGCCTGTCCTTCAAGGTATGAGAATGGACCCGAGTCAGGCAACATGTATCCTTCTCCCAATGGTGACCAACAAAGAGGTGGGTGCCCACCCCCATACACGCCTCTGTCATAGAGATTCTTCTGATGGATTTCTAACCCCATCCCTCCCAGAGCCCAACAGGAGTCAACAAAGAAATGCTGCTTGTCAAGCAGGGTTGGGATAGATAATTGTGGTGAACACGATCCATTAGGTCAGGGGTTCTTAACCTTTTCTAGACCACTCTTCTTAGAATCATGTTGCAAGTGCACAAAAAAAGTACATAGGATGACAAGAGGAAATCAATTCTATTGAAAAAAGCTATCAAGATATTTAAAAAAAAAGAAAAAATTCACAGCCTTCAGGTTAAGAACCCCTGCAAGGGATTTCAAATCACCACGAAGACATTTTTTCTTAACCTAAAATGCTGATTTCCTATAAACAGTGAAATATAACTTGTATGTCTGCCTTTTCTTCTGTGAGAAAAAAAAGTGTTTAAACACTCTTTTTAAATTTTGAAACTTTTTAAAATGTACTTAAAGCCTCTCACAGGAATGACTGGAAGGTTTAGGCTAAACTTTTCCTGGATTTCCTCTTTAATCCAATATGTTCCTGAAGATGACCTCCTGCAAGAACTCTATCATATAAATAAAGCAAACCACTGAATGAGGTAGGCAGGGAGACACAAGAAAAGGTGAGTCATTGCTCAGCCTCGTGGAAGGAACCAAGAAATGGTCAGTGGGCAAGTGGCTGGGACCTCCTGAGGTACTAGAGAAGTGGATGTAGGGAGTCTGCCAGGGCCAAGTACTGCCATCTGAGTCTGGATGGTGCCATGCAGGTCAAATGGAATGGATTTGATTATTCTGATACTCTCCTGGGGAGGAAATAGAGCAATCATGACCTAGAAATCAGAGCCTCCTTAGACAGTGGCAAAGAAACGAATGAGAGCATTAATTAAGTACCAGCTATGGTAAAGCCGATTACAGGGCAGCTAGATGACTCAGTGGATAGAGTGCCAGCCCTGGAGTCAATTCAACCTTACTTACTAGCTGTGTGACTCCAGGCAAGTCCCTTAACCCTGTTTGCCTCAGTTTCCTCATCTTTAACATAAGTTGGAGAAGGGAATGGCAAATCGCTCCAGTATCTTTGCCACGATGACCCCAAATGGGGTCACAAAGAGTCAGGCATGAATGAAAAATTACTAAACAACCAAAAAATGGTAAAGCTGGTGGAAATGGAATGGATAGAAAGCCCTTTCTTAGCCTGATTTTCTTCCATGTCATGGGATCAGCAAGATGTTTGAAGGGCATCCTGGTGTAGTAGAAAGGACACTGGACTGAGAATGACAAGACACAACTGCCACATGCTAGCTCTGTGATCTTAAATAAGTGACAAGAATTGCTAAGTGCCTACGACCATATACCAGGCAGGGCTTTAGGTCCTGGGGATACAAAGACCAAAGCAAAGTAGTGCTTGCTTTCAGGAAGCTTCTGTTCTAATGGGGGAAACACCAGGGATGCAAGAAGTTGTCCTGAGGAAATCATTTACATCTCCCCACACCTCAGCTTCTTCAAACGTAAAACAAGAGGGGTGGACTAGGCTGCTCCAGAGGTCCCTCCTAACTCTAAATCTGTGATCCCAAGTGAAGAGAAAACAGGTGCAAAATCAGCACAAAGTGGTGGATGAGGGGGAGTACTAACAAATAGAGAACTGAGTAAAGGCTTCTCGTAGGAGCCAGTGCTGGGCCTGAGCCTCAAAGGAAGCTAAAGGTGTCAAGGAACAGAGTTAAGGAGAGAGCATTCCAAGCATAAGGACAGCCTAGGCAAAGTCCTGGAGGTCGGAGATGGAATGTTGTGAATATTTGATGCAGCAAATAGACCCTGTTGTATGTGTGAGGTGCAGGGCTATGAAACCAGCCTCAAAAGTGAGGCAAGAGTCGGGTTCTAAAGGGCTTGTCCCAATCTGGGGGATTTGTCTTTTATCCAAGAGGCAAGAGGGAGCCACTGAAGCTTGATGATCTATTTACTCATCAATATAAGAGGGAGAATAAGACTGCCTGTGTCCTAAGGCTCAAATGAACTGTACCTTGTAGCCAAAAAGTGCAATATAAATGAATGGCAGCGTCATTTATTATGAGGCAGCGTGGTGCAGTGGAGAGGGAGCTGGCCATGAAGCCAGGGGACCTCCGTTCAAGTCTTGCCTTTCTCATATATAGGCTAGGTCATTTAACTTCTCCATGTCCAACAGCCAGCTGTAACAGAGAAAGTGTTGACAGGTGGAGTTTCCTCGTCTGAGAGTCCCATATAGCAGGGAAATCACAGGTCTCGTCCTTACTTCTACTGTTATTTATTATCATTACTAATGATAGTGATGACGCAAGGGAGGAGGAGATGGGGCATCAGCGTCTCTGTAGCACCTACCTACATGTGCCAGACACCGTGCTAAGCACTTTATAGGGATGGTTGATTTCTTTTGAGACTCACAACAACCCTGCAAGGTAGGTGCTGTTATTTTGCAGCTGAAGAAACTGAGGCAGAAAGAGGTTAATTGACTTGCCCAGGGTCACACAGCGAGTAAGTATCAGACTAAATTTGAACTTGGGGCTTCCTGACTCCAGGATAGGTTAGAAGTGGACTTTGCCTCTGTTTTTTTCAGAGTGGGAGCTAAAAATAGAAGGTTCTGAGAGTTGGAAGGGGAAGATGGTCAGGTAGCCCATTATCCCTGAAGCAGAGTTGTGGCCAGCTTGTCTCAAGCCCAGGTGGTCAAGTGAACACAACCACAGCTGCTGCTCTGCTTGCTTTGCCCTAACCCACCCATGGACAGACCAAGAAGAAGCAGGTGGTTTCAAAGGCACGCATGCGCATGCGCATGCGCACACACACACACACTCACATATACACACAAACACACACACACATTCTCACACTGATACACACACATACACACACACTCTCTCCCTCTCTCTCTCTCTCTCTCTCTCTCCCTCTCTCTCTCTCTCTCTCTCTCTCTCCCTCTCTCTCTCTCTCTCTCTCTCTCTCTCTCTCTCTCTCTCTCCCTCTCTCCCTCTCTCCCTCTCTCCCTCTCTCCCTCTCTCCCTCTCCCTCTCCCAGAGTCCTCTGGGAGACAAAAGATATGCAATCTCTGCATAGCACAGGGTGGTTAACTGGAAAGAGCCATCCAAAGGTGAAGCACAATCCTCAGCTTACTGGATGCATGGCCCCCCCACCTCTCCTACTCCGTTGTAGAAGTTCAATTCAGATGAACGTTTATGAAGCACCTACTGCGTACTAGAACACTTTGAGAAGAGAGAAATGACAGAAACTCCAGCTGATATATCTGGACCTTCCTTCGGAAAAATAAAAACTAGACTGGCAGTCGAGGTATTATTACTCTCCCTCTACTGATGAGTATTTTGGGAGTAATTCATACACATTGGGGTACTGCCTCCCACAGCTTCCAAGTATATGTTTTCTCTCTAATGGGAGTTCACACAAACGTGCCTCAAGGCACTGCCAGATCCTTAGTCATCAAAGTAAAAGCTGGTTTATGTTCAAACTACTAAAACTTAGAAGTCAAGAAAATGTGTTTGTGTACCTTTGAAGGATTTTCACCTGCAAGGGTTGAAACTAAGGATTTTCAGATAAACCTCAAACACTAACTGTGTGACCCCTGGGCAAGCCACTTAAGTTCTGCCTCAGTTTATCCAACTGTAAAATGGAGATAATGGCACCTACGTCCCTGGGTTATCATGAAGATATTTGTGAAAACACTTAGCACAGAGTATGGGCTTAATAAATACCTGTCCCTCTTCCTCCCCCACCCTTGAAATGTCATTTCATTCTCAGAATTTTCTATTTGAAGTCTGTACCCAGCTATGCATATGCTTTTGTATATTTCAGACATCCGATGTTTCCCACGTTCCTTATGTGTCATCACCTTTTAGAATTTAATTGTGAAAGCTGGTATAGGGTATACCTGAATAGGGCTGGTAAGGGAAACCAAGGGAAATCAGACTGGTAAAATTTTAATCTTCATAGCCCCCAATAAACACATAGGGTGTAGAAATTCAGGGCCTCCAAAATGAGCTGAGATTTTTCTCAGGGGGAAGGGGATTGATAAAAGACCGGCACTAGCCTGTGTAGTGCAGAAGAGGACTAGTACCCAAAGATGTCTCAGAATTGTCATCATCTAAAGTAAATTAAGGGAGCTAGGTGTTACAGTGGGGAGGGTCTAGAGTCAGGAAGACTCATCTTCATGAGTTCATATCCAGTCTCAGAACCTTACTAGCTATGTGACCCGGAGCAAGTCGCTTAACCCTGTTTGCCTCAGTTTCTCCATCTGTAAAATGAGGTGGAGAAGGAAATGGCAAACCATTCCAATATCTTTGCCAAGAAAACCCCAGATGGGGTCACAAAAGGTCAAATCCGACTACAACAAATGGACAGTAACAACAAATTTAAGACAGAATTACCAAGATCTGCCTGACTTCCTCACCCTTCTCCTATTCTTTGCTGCTGGCCAATATTCAGCAAACCACAGTGAGTCCTTGGCAGTTTTCTGATGCATACATGAGCCTTCCTTCCAAGGCTCTCCCCAGAGTCTAACCAGGGCCGTCTTCCAAATAATAATTATAAAAAGAGCTAGTACTTATAGAGTGCTTTAAGGTTTGCAGAGTATTTCTGCATAGCTAAGTGCTTGAGACTTAATGTGTTCAACATTGACCTCGTCTGGTCCTGCCTAAAAACCCCACCTCCTGCTACCCTGATTGTCTGCCTCCCCTCAGACCTCCATGTTTCAGATTGGAGCCAAATACACAAATGCAGAGTTCGACTCTGCTGACTCAAGCTCACTGGTGACTAGTCCATTGGTGTTGATTAATCAACAAGCTAAGTAAATCTAACAAGAAGAAATGTAATAAGATTAAGGCAAAACCCTACATTTAAGTTTTTAAGAAATCCACTTTGCAGTACAAGATGGAGACAGCATGGCTAAAGAGTAATTCCTCTCAAAAAGCATCTGGTGGAGTTAACGGTGCAAAATTCCAATGAGGTGTGCTCAGTGGCACAGTGGATAGACCAGGAGATTTGGAATCAGGAAGACCTGAACTCAAAGCCTCAGAACCTTACTAGTGATGGATCCCCAGGCAAGTCACAAACTCTTTGTGCCTCAGTTTCGTCTGTAAACAAGATATAATAATAGTACCTATCCCATAGAGTTGTGAGGGTCAAATGAGTTAGCACATGTAAAACAAATCACAAAACTGAAAGTGCTATCTAAATGCCAGCTAGAACAGTGTGGTTTGGTTGTCCCCCAAAACTGTCATCTTAGCCTATACTGAGAATCACAGGGTCAAGGACAGAGAGGTGACTGGTCTGTTGTCCTATGCACTGGTCAGACAATTTAGAAGCCGTTATACTCCAATTTAGGAAAGACATTGAGAAGCTGGAGAGATGGATTCTTGAGGAATATATCAGTCAAGAAGCATTTATTAAGCACCTACTATATATATATACACACATATATACACATACATATGTATACATATACACATACATTTATATACACATATATACATACATATATACACATAGATACATATATATGTATATAATGTCAGTGACTGTGCTAAGTGCTGGGGATGCAAAGAGGGACAAAGACAAAACCTACTCTCAAGGAGCCCACAGACTCATAGAAAAGATATGCACATAAGTGTATATGAACAAGAAGTATACAAAATAAATTGCAAATGATCAGCAGAGGGAAGGCACTAGATTAAGACGGAATGAGAAAGGCTTCTTTATAAACTAGGATTTTAGCTGGGCCTTGAAAGAAGTAAAGAGAAACCAGGAGGTGGAGGTGAAGAGGGAGAAAGTCTAAGTATGGGCACAGCTGGTTAAAATGCCTGGAGTGGGGAGACGTAGGGTCTTGTTGGAGGAAGGACAGGGAGACCAGTGTCACTGGATCGCAGAACAAATGGCGGAAGTAAGACGTAAGGAGAATGGAGACGCAGGAGGGAGCCGGGTTCTGAAAGACTTTGAATACCAAGCAGAGTACTTTATATTTCATCCTGGAGATGACAGGGAACCACTAGCGTTTACTGAGTAGGAAGATGGTGCGAGGTCAGACCTGCCCTTTCAGGTGACTTTGATGACACATTGGAGGAGGAGACTGGGACAGGCGTCTGTAGTAATCCAAGCATAAAGCTGAGGGGAGGGCTTGCACGGGGGAGGCGGCAGCATCAGAAGAGAAGGGGCATATTTGAGAGATGTTAGGAAGGTAAAATTGACAGGATCTGGCAACCGACCAGATATGGAGGATGGGAGAGAATGAGGCATTGAGGATGACACCTAGATTTTTAACCAAGATAACTAGGTTGGTGGTACCCTCAACAGTAAGAGGGAAGGGAAGAAGAAGGGAAAAGGAGGGGGAAAGATAATGCTTTCAGTTTTAGTTATGGTGAGTTTAAGATGTCTATGAGACATCCAGGTCAGTAGGTCCACTAGGACACCTGTTGTAGATGGCCTCCTCAAGGTGTTAGCCACACGGGGAGGAGAAATACAGAATGAGCTAGTGAGGGGTTTTTGAGGCTGGAGGAGACATGAGCATATTTGTAGGCAATAGGGAAGTAGTCAAATGGGGTGCAGGGAATTAAAGATAAATGAAAGAGTAGGGATGTTAAAAGGAGCAATCTGCTAGGGAAGTCAGGGTGCAGTGGGTCACCTTTGCACATAGGGAACTTTGCCTTAGCAAGAAGAAGGGTCACCTCTTCATGTCAGATGGGGTGATGGAGATAGTGGCAGAAGGTACTTGGTTGATGTGAAATGAAGAGGAGGGGAGAAGAGAGAACTCTCAGTGAATGCCCACATTTTTTTTTCCAGTAAAATGAGTCAAGGTTCTCAACTGGAGTGGCAAGAATATGAGCAACAGGCAGTTGGGTGGTGGAGTGGATAGAACTTCAGCCCAGGAATTGGGAGGATCTGAATTCAAATAACCTTGATTGCCTCCTTAAAAAAAAAAAAACAACAAAGCAAAGGTGGATGGTGTGAGTGACCTAAGGATGAGGCTCGGATGATAGGCAAGAATGATAATATGATAAAGGAACAAGGGACTCCAGATAAAATCACGGTGTAGATTTGAACTAGTTCAGGAGGGCAACATAATGGTGAACTACATTGTATGTGGTTGAACAACTGACAGCCTGGAGAAGGGAAGACTTAAGGAGAACCTGTCTTCAAACATCAGAAGGGCTACTGTTTGGAAGAGGCGTCAGACTTGTGCTGAGCCCCAAAGAGCTGAACTAAGAGGACCAAGAGGAAGCTTCAGTGAAACAGCACAGATCAATGAAAGGAAAGGATTCCCTAAGCTACCCAAAAAACAGAAGGAGCCGCCTCAGGAAGCAGCGGGCGACCTTCATCTTCATTTGAGGTCCTCATCCAAAGGCTGGATGGACAAGGAGGCCGCCACGGTCCCTTCCCAACCTGAGATTCTGTGATTCAGACCCTGCCTGTGTATTTCTCTCTGGGATCTTGCTTCCTCTTGGTCTCCTGTCTTAGAACCCTAACTGTCTTAATGATGGATATTTTTTTTTTGCTTTTTTGGAGGATGAAATGCAGAGAAATTGGGGTTAAGTGACTTGCCCAAGGTCACACAGCTAGTAAGTGTTAAGTGTCTGAGGCTGAATTTGACTTCAGGTCCTCCTGACTCCAGGGCTAGTGCTCTCTTCACTATGCTACCTAGCCTCCCCAATGATGGAACTTTTAAAGTCTTAAAAAAAGATGACTATAATTCACTTTAGTTTAAAAATTAAAAAGCATATTTCCCATACTACTCATGGGAAGGGACTCAAACCATTCCCTAATGATGGTATATGTGAAATCACAAAAGTCAAATAACATCTACTGTGTGTCAGGAAATGAAGAGGAACCAAAGGCAGGCTGGGCTCTCAGAGAGCTCATATTCTAATGGAGAGGACCAAATGCAAATAACCTGTACAAGCAAGATCATGTATGTATGTATATATGTGTATATATATGTGTGTGTGTGTGTGAGTGTGTTCGTGAGCGTGTGTGAGTGTGAGAGTGCATCATATATACACACACATTCACACAAGACAAATTGGAGATAATAGCAAAGGGAAGGTAATAGTGTTGAGAGAGGTCAGGAAAGTCTTGTAGAAAGCAGGACTTGAGCATTTTATAAAGCTTATAAAAGCACGATCCTAGAATCTCAGAGGTAGGGTCCTACGCATTGATCTCATCTGATTCATACCTGAACAAGAATATCCTCTGCAAGTAGAATAGTAGGTTCATAGATGGAGAACTGGAGGGATATCAGGCACCCCCAAGCCCAACTCCCTCATTTTACAGATGAGGGAGCTGAGGTTCAGAGAAGTTAAGGAACTTGCCCAGGGTCACGCAGATAGTGTATCTAAAAAAGTATTGAAATCCTAGGTCTTCCGGACTTCAAACCCAGCCCTCTCTCCTCTAGGCTATTCTGTTTCATTTGCATCCCTGACAAATGGTCATCCTGACTCTACTGGAAGACCTTAGAATGATGAGAAACTCTACTTTCCAAAGCAGTGCTTTCATCCCACTTTTGGAAAGTTCCTCTTGCTGCAAAATCTAAACTGCAGCAGGACCAAAACACATTTATGCATCCCCTTTTGAGTTTGAATTGCTTCCTTATGCTGAGCCTCGATCTGCCTGTCTTCGTCACACCCCTTGCTCCCAATTCTTCCTTCTACCGTCAGAACCAAAGTCCTGTTAGCCTTCCATGTGATAGCCCTGATGAACCCCCTGAAGAAGGCAGGGTGAGTAGTAGCACCATCCCCATTTTAGAGATGAGGACATTGAGCCTCAGAGATTTTAAGTGTCTTACGGGCTCTCTGAACTCACCCTTCTACCTCCTACCCTGCCTTCCCTTCCCAAGGCTGTCCTGTAGCCCTGAAAAGTGCTTCCTTTCCACCCTAGCCTCTCCGAGTCTTCAGATTTCTTCCTCCTGAAGCAGCTAGTCAGTGGCTGAAGACTAAAACTCGGGTCTCCTGGGCAAGTTCCTTAACCAATCTGGACCTCAGTTTCTCACCTGTAAAATAAATTGGAGAAGGAGATAGCAAACCACCCCAGGATCTGCCAAGAAAACCCCAAATGGGGTCACAAAGAGTCAGACATGATTAACCTTCCAAAAAAAAGATGCAGTGTGGAGACAATAAGGTATTACATCAAGATGCCGCTACCTGATATCAGGGAAGGGATTGGATTAGCCGGCAGTCCTATCTCAGTGCCCCAAAAGGGTGGCCAAGCCTTAGCCGTTTTACACTGGAGACGCTTGTCTGTGACAGCGATCCAGGTGTTTCCAAGATCTGTGTGTATTTTCCCCAGGCACAAAAGGCAGAGCAAATATTGACTTTGAGTTTGCCAGCTTATTATGAACTGAAATCAAAAGAATTATAGACACTTTGGATAAGCCAGAGTATACACAGAAGATGGAGTTTGAAGGGACTAGACTGGAAACATGCCAAGTAAGGCTTGGTTAAATGACTTAAGGGTGTTTATCCTGGAGAAGAAAAGGCTTTGGGGGAGATACAATCACTGTCATTTAGGCTTTTGAAAAAAGGGTTGGCCTTGTTTAGCTCAGTCCCAGAAGGCAGAACTCAGACCAGTTGTGGGGTGTGTATGGCGGCGGGGAGGGGAGAGGGGGGGGAGGAATTAGTTGCAAAAAGGCGGTTATTTTGCTCAAAACAAGGACAAATTTGCCAAGAGTGGAATGGGCTGTCTGAGAAGTCAGGGAGTCTCTCCATTCCTGGGAGGTCTTCCAACAGACTGAATGTGAAGGGATTTCTGGGGCCGAATAGAATAAACTAAATAAGCAGCAGTGTGAGGGAGGGAGGAGTGGGAGAATCTGGGCTTCTTCAACCACCATCTCCCTTCCTACCCAGCTGTGCTACCCTGAGCAGGCTGGCTTCTCGAAGTCTCTGATCCTCAAGCGTGGAATGTGAGGTTGACACTAGACACTGTCTTCTTGGTTTTGTCTCCCCAGCAGTCAGAACAGTGCCTGACACACACAGTCAGCACTTTATGAAATGTTTGCTGACTAACTGAAGGACTAGGTGTTCCCAGTCCTAAATTCTGTGACTTCTGATAAGGGTTCCCAGTTCTGAGACTCTGTGTAGCTGTTGGGGGACAGCCAACCCCCGATATTCTCAACTCTCCTTTCCCTCACCCTCCAGATACAATCAAGTGGTGAGTCCCGTCGATTCAGCCTCCACAGGTTTAATTTTTTCACGTTGTAATGTAGGATTTCAGTTTAATTCATGTTTTGCTTGAAAACATGAAATCCACCACCTAAGTGAATAGTGAATCGCTGCTCCCTGCCCCCACATCTCTGAATACATCCCTCTTACAAGCCTCTGCACCACCCTCACCCAGACTGCTGCAATCTCCCTCAAAATGGACTCTCAGCTCCCCTCGTTGCCTCTCCTATCTGGCCCCCATGCAGCTGTCAAATCAGTAGTGCTAGAGCACAGGTCTGACCGTGTGATTCCTGATCTCAAGGACCTTCAACGACTCCCAGCTGCTTCTATAAAAGAATACGCTCTCAGCGGCTTGGCAGCTTCCCAAATTTATTTTCCATGACTCTCCTTCGTGCTTTCATTGTTCCTCAGTATTGCCTTTCCCATCTCCAGGCCTTTGCTCAGGCTGTCTCCAGTGTCTGGAGTGCCATTTCTTCCTCCTGGTCATCCTCTGTCTCTTAGGAGTCCTTTAGTCCCTCCTGGGACCCTTCTTGATTCCTCTGCTTCATTTACTTTTCCTCCTCAAATCATGTATTCAGTATATGTGTCTGTTAACACGTCCTACCAGCCCAGGAGAAAACAAGATCCCTGAGGACAGGAAATGGCACATTTTTATCATTGAGTCCCCGGTACCTGGCTCATAAATTCAGAGATTCAGATCTGGAAGCAACCTCGGGAGCCATCTCGTCCAATCGCTCTCATTCTATAGATGTGGAAACTGAGACCCTGTGAAGTTGAATGACTGGCCCAAGATCACACAGGTCCTCCCTCTGAACTCAAGGCCAGCACTCTCTCCACTGTATTTCGCGCCTTCCTTTGAGATAACTTTCTACTTGCTCTGCATATGTCTTATAGACAAGCAATTGGGGCAGCAGGGTGGTGTGTTGGGCTTGGAGTCAGGAGGACCTGAGTTCAAATCCAGCTTCAGGCAGACACTGACCATGTGACCCTGGGCAAGTCCCTTAACCCTGTTTGCTTCAGTTTCCTCATCTGTAAAATGAACTGGAGAAGGAAATGGCAAACCATTCTAGCATCTTTGCCAAAAAAGCCCCCAATGGGGTTGTGAAGAGTTGGACAGGGATTAACAACAACAGTACCAGAGCTGTTTGCACTCTGTCTCCCCTGTTAGAAGGGGAGGTCCTTGAAGGCAAAGACCAAGGGTTACCCTTCTTTCTAAGCACATTGAAGGCACCTGACAAATGCTTGTTGACTGAGGGGTTCCCATGGCAGTACTTAATTATACGTATTGACTTAGATCAGATTGAGTTGGACAAAACAGAACCATAAATTTGGAGCCTGCAGGGACTTTAGGGGCCACTGAATACAACCCCCTCACTTCACAAACAAGAAAACTGAAGTATGAGGAGTTTACGTGGCAGTCAAGGTCACTCAGGGTCTGAGGTGGAGTTTGAACTCGGCTCTCCCTGCCTTTGTGACCCCAAGCCCAGTGCCCTAGCCACTACATCAAGCTACCTCTGTGGGGCAAACAAAATACACCCTTGTAATCTTCCTGGAAAGTGTCTTCAAGTGGGCAAACTAAGATGGAAGGAAAGACTCACACTCATAAAGTCCCAGCCCAAATGGAAGCTCTGTGACATGCTGAAATAAGATCAGGATACTTTGCCCATCCCAGACTCCCCAGGCTAGGGAGAGAACTGATCCAGGGGAGTCAGGCATGTTTGGGAGGAGGGATGGGAGAGAAAGAAAACATTTGCTATCAGGAGATCTTCTGCCACCCAGGCTGTGTAAACAGAGACAAGAAACTGGGCTGAAATAGGAGTGGGTCTCCCCTCTCCTCTCCCTGTGCTCTGAAAACTGGCTCGTGTGGATCAGGGTGTGGGCAAGCAGGCTTCCTGGGGAAAGATGGGATGGGTGTCAGCTCCCAGCCGGGAAGAAGGCTTTCATCCTCTTTCTTTCCAGAGCCTCCCTCCTTCTCTGCTTCAAAATCACAAGCCCCCAATTCTCTGTCCCCCCCAATATCTCTTCCCAGTAAAGGGATGAGAAAACCAGCCCATCCCTCCCTCCCACAAAGCCACCTTTGGCCTCTGCACTCCAGATTTAAGGCTTGCAAAACCTCTGGCTTTTCCAAAACATCAAGAAGCAACAGAACCAGTGGCCGCCTTGTCCATGGGCAGCTGCATTGTTGGAGCTGTAAACTGACCTCTTGTGGAGAGCGAAGGTGAAGCGTCACATTCCTCTCGGTATTTTCTTTGTAACCTATCTGCTGAGTTTGGCTGGCCATGCCCTGCGTGCCAACTGCTGCATATTCAGCCATGGCAAAGAAAAGAAAAACAGGAAGAGAGCGTTCCAGGAAGCCCTCCTGGAGAAACAGAATCCTAGAACTGGAAGAAGACAGTGGATATTAACCACCACCCCCATTTTACAGATGATGAAACTGAGTTCCACAGAATCAGAGACCCTTGCAGAGAGATAGCAAGCAGAGAACTAGGAATTAAACCCAGGTCTTTAAGCTACAGATTCAGTGCTTATATTAGATCCCTGTGCCTAATGCTTTCCTGGTTCTACTTACTTCATTCTACATCAGTCTATACAAATTTTCCCATGTTTCTCTTAATTCCTCCAGAGAGCTAATTTTTCAGCTGCTGGATCACCATGGGAAGAGCAGATGGGCTGGGTTTTTCACCTCTTTTTCACCCACTAGATATTCATTATTTCCTCTTTCCCAACCATTCACATACAGCCTTCTTCATCATCCTAGGAACTTTTGAAATCACTTCTACCACCAAAGTCAATGGCACTTCCCACCTTGGGTTTGGTCGGTCATGGCAGGGAGCTAGAGACAAGAGAGGGTAGTTTGAACTTGGCTGAGAAGCCACCCAAGACTAAATGTTTTTTGTTGTTTTCCCCCAGCAGTATTTCATAGAGACAACAACCAGAATGAGACCCAGTCTCCTATTTCTGAGAGTAGTACTGATACAAAGGGAGATCAGATCATAGACTTAGAGTTAGAAGCAACATGCCTTTATTTTACAGATAGAGAAACTGAGGTTTACAAAGGTGAATCAACTTGCCTGGGGTGATATAGGTAGCAAGGGAGTAGAGGACCAGATGAAGGTGTTCATTTCTAGAACACTCTGCAAATGTTTTCACAAGTAATGAGAGGCACCATGGCAGTAGAGAGCTGCCTGGGATCCAGCTGCCTTTGTCACATCCTGCCCCTTGTGACTCCGGGTAAGTCCCTTTACCTCTCAGGGCCTCAAGGTGCAAACTGCTTACTTTGATCAGGCAACAAGCACTTATGAAGCACCTGCCATATGCCAGATTCTGTGTGAACCTCTGGGAATACAGAAAATCCAAGAGACAGTCCCTGCTCTTGGGGACCTCGTAGCCAAGAGGAGCTGTATTATTTTGGGCTCCTCTGTCATGTTCCAGGAACCACTTCACCCTGCAGGCTCACCTAAGCCCAGAGCTCCCACCTCCCCAATACCCTCTGCCCCTGAGGTCCCTACTCTCTCTGAATGAAGGGTAGAGAGCCCTTCCAGAACCTCTACTTACAGCAAGCCCAGCCCTAAACTCTGGATTCTCTGTCATGGCCACGTAGGGACCTTCTACGCCTCCTCTACACACACACACACACACACACACACACACACACACACACACACCTCAACTTCCTTTGGTGTGTTGTTTTCCCCCATCAGATGGTAAGATCCTTGTGGGCAGGAGCTGTCTTCTGCCTTCTTTGCATCCCCAGCACTTACGCACCGTACATGGCACATAGAAGATATTGCATAGATGTGACTCATTGACTAATGGGGGAGTGATATGAAAACAACTAGTGTATGAACAAGCAAGATCCATGTGCACTAGAAAGAGCAAAGCGAGGGATCCTATACCTTTGCCAAGAAAACCCCGTGGACCCTATGGTTGTACTAGGGTCACGGAGAGTCAGACACAACTGAACAGCAGAGCTGTGTGTGTGCATGTGCATGTGTGTGAGCATGTGCATCTACATGTAAATCCACACATGTGCATGTACATGTGTGCACACATGTGTGTGCATGCACGCATGTGTGTGTGCACATTGTGGGGGCATATATATTTATATGCCTATATATTGATATACATATATTTCATATATATGCATTTATATATATATATGGCATGAATAGAGGGAAGATACAAGCATCAAGTTAGATTGGGAAAGGCTTTCTGTAGAAGACAGAATTTTAGTTGGTACATGAAGGAAGCTGGGGGGTAGAGGTGAGGAGGGAGAGCATTTCTGGCATGGATGTTATATATCTTGTTCAATGAATAGCAAGAGCAGTGTCACTAGATTGAAGACTCTGTGGGGGGAAGTAAGGTATGAGAAGATTGGAAAAGTAGGAGGGAACCAGGTCATTTCAAAGGGCTTTCAATGTCAGAGGATTTTCTGTTTGGTCCTGGTGGTAATAGGGAGCCACTAGTGTTTCTCAAAGCAGGGAGCTGACACGGTCATACCATGATCCTTTAGGAGGATGAGTGGGGAAGATGGACAGGGGTGGGAAGAGATGTGAGCCAAGGAGACCAACCAAAACACTTTTGCACTTGTCTAGGCACGAGGCAATGAGGGCTTGTACTAGGGTGCTAGGAGAGAAGGGAACACATCAGAGCAATTACTGAGGTAACATTGAAAGGACTTGGCAAGAGGTTGGATGTGAGGTGCAGAGGAGAGGTAAGAGAAGGTGGAGAATGGAGAATGGCAGCTAAATTTCAAGGCTGGGCGACTTGAAGACCAGCAGTGCCCTTGGCAGCAGTAATAGGGGAGCAGAAAAGAGGAGAGAGTTTGGGGGCAAAGATAATGAGTTCAGTTTGAGACAGGCTGAGTGAGTTCTAGATGTCTGCAGGACATTCAGTTCCAGGTGTCCAATAGGCAGTTGGAGATGTGAGTCTGTAAGCTAGGAAAGTGGTTTGGGCTGATATCTAGCAGACAGAAAAATCATCTGTTAGAGATAATGGTTGAATCCATGGAAGCTGATGAGATTTCTAAGTGAACTAGTACAGAGGGAGAAGAGGAGAAAGCCCAGGACAGAGTCCAGGGATCTGCCCACCATTGGTAGAGGAGATTACCTTGAGAAATCCCATCCACAAATGAAATTACAAGTCTAGTCCTCACGCCCAGCCCTGATTGCCTTCAAAAATAAAATTAAAAAACCACATTGTCCCCATCTTCAAGAGGCAACATGATGTTTCTTAAAGACACTGACTTGGGGGCTTGACACCCAGCTCTGAGCTCTCCCAGCTACCAGTCTGGAAAAGTCATTTCAGATTTCTGACCCTTGGTTTCCTCTGCTTTGCAAAGGGGTTGATAATAATTACACTACTTTGCTCCCAGGGATTTTGTGAGGCAAGTGTGATGGGACACAAAAGTGCTATAGAAAATAAATCATCGTTATGGTTTTTATTCCAAACTCCTGGGTCCCAGACTAGTAGGATATACTTATCTTGGGGTAGCCTGGAACACTACAGGCTAAGACGAATTTTCTTGGGAAAAGTACTCCATGTTCCCTTGTTCACTAGACTGCTATCAATGATGGTGAAAGGGGAGAACTGCCCCCACCCATCTAAACATGCTTCCAAATTCATCTGTGGCAGGGCTGCTTTGCCTTTGAGGTCTCACCGGCTCCAGAGACAAGGACCAACTTTTCTCAGTGACTCATATTAGTCTTGTCCGCAGAGGTAAATGAAAAGGGGTCAGTGAAGAAAGGCCCCCCTGAGGATCTCATGGTGTCTGAATCAGTCACTTTGTCCTTATTGATCAGGCCAGGGTAACTGCTTTAATCAGCCTCAATTAGAGCTGACCTGGCCTGGTTCTAGTTTGGAGGCCTGAGTCATCTCATCGAGCTGATGAATAATTAGCTTTATATGGCAACTCTTCCCCTCCTCTGTCCTCCTCAGGCACAGACTTTATAAGTGCAGCCTTCCTTCATGTTCTAATGCCCATTAATCAACAAGAAGGGCTGTTTATTGGCTAACTCAAAATGCTCTTTACCCCCCTGTTCCTTCTTGTTGTTGAGACAGAAGAAGACTCCTGAACAAGCAGCCTCTCTTATGCATCTTGGGCAAACCACTTCTTCGTTACTGTTTGGTTATTTCAGGCACATCCAGCTCTTCGTGGCCCCATTTGGAGTTTTCTTGGCAAAGATACTAGAGCGATTTTCCATTTCCTTATCCAGCTCATCTTATAGATGAGGAAACTGAGGCAAACAGGGTTAAGTGACTTGCCCAGGTTCACATAGTAAGTGTCTGAGGTCAGATTTGAACTCAGGTTTTCTTGGCTTCAGTCATGGTACTCTGTGCCACCTAGCTGCCCTAAATGGCTTCTTATTTTGGGTTAAAGCCTATTTGGGAAGTTGTCTGACTTAGTACAACAAAGGAGCATTCAAATAATAGGGGGGGAAAGGAGAGGAGGAACGAAAACCTCAGCTATGAAGATTCTACCCACTAATTGGGCTAGAAGAGGTGGCGTAAGGATCTGCAAGTCGAGATACCCATTGGAGCCACATTACTTGAGAACAGATGGCGGCTGTCTTTTCTGTCTTTAAAGGCTGTTTGCTTTTAAAGAAACAAAAATGCAGAGAAGAATCAGGGGAAACAGAACTGGGGAAGTTAAAGTATCGTGGTGCATTTAACAAGCATTCCCCACATACTGGGCATGGGGATCCAAAGTTCTGGGGGTACAGAGAAAGGTATAAGACATATGAAGAGATGCCTTTGAGGCCTCCTCTTTTAATCCTGGCATTTTACAGATGAGAGGTTGGGTGGTCATAACCTCCAATCCTTCCATTTCTCATTCTGTCTCCCTCCTAGACCCAGTGTGCAGCCTCTGGACACCCCCGTCTCCTAGTTCATCACCCGTGCTCTAGCCTTCGTTCCTGCCCTTTATAACCTTGACCACATAGTTAACTAGGTCATTTATATCCGGTCTTCTTCCCTGGAATCTCTTGCCTCCCTATTCTTCCACTGTTCATGTGTAAATGCCCCTTTCCCAAATTCCATCCCTAAGTCACTTCCCACCATCCACCTTCTCTACTCTAAGTCTAGTGTTGTCGTCGATTCCTCGGGAAAAAAAAGTCACTCACCCATGTTAAGCAGACCCACCAATGTCTTTGTTAGCCACCCTGCCCGGATCCTCCCTGTCCTTTGATTATCCCCGTTCAACTATCACTCTCCCCACAGCAGCTACTTCAACCTTTGACCTTTACGATTCTCCTCAAACCTCCCCTGTTCTCTCAGCAAAAGACATCGATGTTTCCTTTATTGGGAAAATACACCCCCATCAACCACAAACGGCCCCTCTCCTCTTAGGGGACCTAAGTCCCTTCAAGTCCCTGTATGCCAGGACACCTTAACCTGTTGTGTCATGGACCCCTTTGGTGGGGTAGGAAAGCTTGGGGATCCCTTCTCAGAATCATGTTTTTAGAAGAATGAAATAGAATAGAGAAATTACAAAGGGAACAAAGTATATGAAAATAAAGATGTTCTATTTTCCATACAAGTTCCCAGACTCCCTTCACAAATATCCTCAGAATCCTTGGGGGACCAAAGACCCCAGGTCAGGAACCTCTCATTCTACACTATCCCCTCACTCTCCTTCTTTGCTCCAGCCCTTAATAAAGAGGTGGCTCTTTGATGGCCAGAGAAATAGGGGGAAGACTCTCCTTGAGCCTGTCCTCTCCAAATCTTATCCCTGGGTCATTCTGTCTCTCTGTGTATGTGTTGCTCTTTGTCTCTTTGTCTCTTTGTCTTCCTGCCCCCCCTACCCTGTTTCTATGTCTCTCTCTGTCTGTGTCTCTGTCTCCCCCCCCGTCTCTCTCTCCTCTCTGTCTCTCTCTGTTTCCCTCTCTCTATCTCTCTGTCTCTGTCTCTCTGTGTCTCTGTCTGTGTCTCTGTCTCTCTGTCCCTCCTCTCTCTGTCTGTCTCTATCTGTCTCTTTCTATCTCTCTCTGTCTCTCTCCCTCTCTCTGTCTCTCTCCCTCTCCCTTCCTCCCTCCCTCTGTCTCTGTCTCTCTTTGTTTCCCTCTCTCT
>CM053596.1:255418854-255473353 GCA_028646575.1 Pseudocheirus occidentalis
AATCAAAAGAAAAGAAAGAAAGAAAGAAAGAAAGAAAGAAAGAAAGAAAGAAAGAAAGAAAGAAAGAAAGAAAGAAAGAAAGGAAGGAAGGAAGGAAGAAAGAAAGGCAGAAAGGAAGAAAGAAAGGAAGGAAGAAAAAGAAAGAAAGAGATCATGGTAGCTTCAAATCCCGGCTCTGCCATTGAATCCCTGTAACTCTGGGCAAATGACCACTCCTCTGGGCCTCAGTTTTTCCTCACCCATATAACTGAGAGGTTGAATTAGAAGCCTTCTAAGAGGCTGACATATCAATCATAGCTTGTATTTTGAAATAATTGTAACATCTGCTAAGCACTTTCCCATTTTACAGCATTTATAGGGAGCTTTAAATTTTGCCAAACATTCCACAAACATTGTCTCATCTGACCCTCACAGCTCTGGGAGGTCAAGGTCATTATTATCCCCATTTTACAGGTACATACAAGTGAAGTTCAGAAAGATGAGATTATCTGCCAAGGGCCGGCCATGAAAGTCTGAAGGAGGATTTGAACTCTGGTCTTCCTGGCACAAGGTCCGGCTTTCTGCCCCCTATGGAATGCTACATCGTAAACTGAGACTTGAGCCGAGGCCTAGTGAGGCAGACAATAGGCCTGAGGGAACTGAGGCAGGCAGAGGTTAAGTGACTTGTTCAGGGTCTCACAGCTAGTAAACATCCAACTTAAGTCTTCCTGACTCTGTGTCTAAATGCTCTGTCCATTGCACTAGGCAGCCACCCTGAGCTCTTTACCACGAGGTAGGTAATACAAGGGTTTCTATCTTCATTTTTGGGACAACTAGGTGGTGCAGTGAATAGAGCACTGGCCCTGGAGTCAGGAGGACCTGAGTTCAAATCTGGACTCAGACACTTGACATACTAACTAGCCTTGTGACTTTGGGCAAGTCACTTAACCCCAAGTGCCCTCCAAAAAGCAAAAAAAAAAAAAAAATGAAAACTATCTTTATTTTTGCAGAAGCAATCAATAAGCATTTATTTTTTGACCTAGGTTCTTTTTAATAGGCAAAAATCTATTCCTCCCCCCCTCCCTTCCTTCCTTCCCATTAAAAAAAAAAAACCTCTTTCAACAAGCATTTATGAAATCCCTGTCCTGGGCCTGGGCACATGCTGGGTGTGAGGTAAACAAAGGCACAGAAACACCCTCTCACTGTCTGGAAGCTTACATTCTCCACATTTCCAAAAGAAGAAACCAAGGCTTGGGGTCACCGAGCACCAGGATCTGAACCCAAGTCTCTCCTGACTTTGTGTAGAGAACCTAAACCACCTCACCTGCCTAAGGAGAAAATTAACCTATATACTTGTGTCCGCCAATAGATTTTGGCTGAATTTAACCCAATTTTGTTTGTTTCTTTATTTGCTTACAAATAAAATTATTCTGTTTCTTTGCCTTGTTTTTTTCAGATCTTGAATCCAAATTTCATCCAAGAAGGTGAGTCAAAGAGTAGCATTTGAAAGTAAAAAAACAAAAAAACCCCACAACTATATTGAGTGAGATTAAAGATCTATCTATGGGCTCATCCAACCAGGGAGCAGTAATTCTGACTCATCGGTCAACAATAACTTTTTAAGTACCTACTATGTGCCAAGAACTGAGCTAGGCAAGAAAGATGTAAAGTCAGAGTTAAAATCGAGGGGCTTATGTTCTACTGAGGGAGACTGGAGGACAGGGGAACGTGTGCTGCAAAGCACTAAGCTTGGCTGGTGTTGCCTGGGTCTGCTTGTGTAAGAAGTGGGATGGGGGGGCAGGGGTGAGGAAGGAGAGGGCTGGTTGATGGGAAGTGTTTTAAGCTCTCACAAGCTCTATGTTGTTTGGGTTACAGTTGCCCCTGAATTCCTCGTGCCCCTGATGGATGTGACCTGCTTGCTGGGGGACACTGTGACCCTGCAGTGCAAAGTGTGTGGGAGACCCAAGCCCAACATCATCTGGAAGGGCCCTGACCAGAACATCCTGGACAATGACAACAGCACGGCCACATATACAGTCTCCTCCTGGTAGCTGCACGCCCCTCCCTGATCACCAACACTCACTCCTCTACAAGCAGGGAGCCCTTTTTAACTTAACCACATAGAGCACAGAGCTCCTAAGGTCCAGGAGCCAGAGGAGTGCCTTATTTGTCCCAGTCGTTGAGCTGGTTCTCTGGGCTGGGAGTCAGAAGACCTCAGTTCAAGTCTCAGCTTAGGAATCAGTACCATGGGCAGAGAGCTGGACTTGGTGTCAGGAAGCCCTGAGTTCAAATTCTCATTCAGACATTCACTAGCTGTGTGACCCTTCTGAGTCACTTAGCCTATGTGAACCTCAGCTTTCTTCTTTGTTAAAATGGGAGAGTATGGAAAGCCTTCTATAAACCTTAAAGCACTGTCTAAAGATGAGTTATTACTACCACTACTACTACTATTGCTGCTGCTACTACTACTACTACTACTATTACTACTACTACCACCACTACCACTACTCCTATGTATGACCATGAGCACATCATTTAGCCTCTCTAGGCCTTCACCTCTCTATCCATAAAATAAAGATAGTACAGCCAGATGCAGAGCAGGATTTTGTACTTGCAGCATCTGCTTCACACAGCCCACTCCCAGGGTCTCACCATATTGGTGCAGACAGATTTCCAATGTGTTCAGCCCACTGTAGCTCAGAACTCCTGAGCTCAAGCGTCCCATCAGCCCCAACCTTCTCAGCAGCAGGGATTCCAAGTATGTTCTGCCACGTTCAACTAAATTTGTCTTATCGGGTTAGTTTGAGGGTACATTTCAGGGTACATGTTTCAGACTCCAGACTGCTAGCTATGGCATGAAGTACCTTAGAAATTTGCCTGCCATATCCCATAAAATGTCAGGTGATTATTCAGGGACTCCCGACGTGTGTTAAGGCTTGAAAGACTTGAATGAAAGGGCTTCTCCTTGAAGTCTTCTCTTTTCATTTTCTTTAACCAATAGTATGAGGTACGATGGTATAATAGATAGAGAGCCGGTCTCTGAGTCAGGAAAAGCAGGGTTCAGATATTGTTTCTGACATATATTGGCTATGGGACCCTGACTCACAAATCGCTTCAGATCTCTATGCCTGCATCAAATTTCCTAAGACTATAAGTTGGCAAGAAGGTGCTGATCTTTGGTGGCAGAAGAAATTCTTCTCCTGGAGCTCTGTGCGCCAACGAAATCACCAGTTAGGTCTTGTGAAACCAAACAGAGTGAAACAAAGAGCATCTGTCCTTTCTTGGGGAGAAGAGAGACTTCTAATAATGGTGAAAATAATGACACCTTGGGCTTTCAAATATATCTCATCATTTGACCCTTACAAGTACTATCATCCACATTTAACAAATGACAAAGCTGAGGTAGAGAGGTTTAGCAATTTGCTCAAAGGCACACAGCAAATGAGTAACACAGCTGGGACTAGACTTCGTGTCCCTGGACTCTTGATCCAGCACTTTCTCCACTAGCCCCTGCGGTTGTACATTAGTGTGGGAATCCATAGTGTGTGAATCCATAGCGTGTTTCATCTCCTACCCGGCTCCTGCCCCCTCCTCCCCATCACTTCATGGATTTATTCAATTCAACTCTTTCCAATCTATCTCTTTAAAATCCCCACAAATCCCTCACTGGATGTGAGTGGTCTGTTGCTATTGTGGTTCATTGTTTTAACATGACTCTTTTTAGGGGCTCAGTTATTCACCAGCTAGTGGTTGACTGTGAGGGTTGGTAACATAATCCCAGACTCAGCCTTGAACTAAGGTCCTTCGAGTCAAGCCGGTGGTTCTAAGCATGCAGGAGGGGAGGGTGGGAAAATCTTCTTCTAGATTTGTGAAATAGAACCTTTTCTCTAGTGATTCAGGTGAAATCACTCTGAAGATATGCAACCTGATGCCCCAGGACAGCGGGATTTACACATGTGTAGCCACAAATGACCACGGGACTGCGTCCACATCAGCTACAATCAAAGTGCAAGGTAGGGCATCTTCTTTATCAATCCATTTGAATTGACCTTCAAGGGACATGCCTGGACTGCCAGCAAAATACATAGACTCTCACAACTAGAGTTTCATAGAAGAAAGAGCTCAGATGTCATAGGGTCTCACCCCTACCCAAATCGTGAATCCTATCAATGATTTTTATTAAGACAAATGAAATTTATTTTTCAAAAGAGATCTTGTCAAAGCCTTGCCACCTGCCCTGTCACTGCACCCTCAGGACCACGAGACCTTTCTATCCACCCTGCAGCTTGAAACCTCTTATGTGTGGTGTCTCCTCAAATTAGAATGTGAGCTCTTTCAGAGCAGAGACTTTTTTTTATTTTTAGCTATATTCTAAGCACTTAAATGGAGGCTACTAGGTGGTGCTGCGCCTAGAGTCAGGAAGACCTGAGTTCACATCTGACCTCAGACACTTACTAGCTGTGTGACTCTGGGCAAGTCACGTCACTGTTTGTTCCAATTTCCTCTTCTGTAAAATGAGCTGAAGAAAGAAACAGCAAATCACTCCAGCATCTTTGCCAAGAAAACCCCAGATGAGGTCAGGAAGGGTTAGACACAACGGAACAACTAAAAAACAAAAACTAAAAAACAAAAAACAGTGATGTGTATGTGTGTAAACAGACAGGGACAGAGGAGAGCAGAGCAGAGGAGCTTAATCGATGCTTTGCATTCCAAAAAAGTCACTATTTTCCAATCTATTACCTGCAAGGCAGATATGTCTCAATTATGACCTAGAACAACAATGCAATATTTTCTGTCAGCAAAGTTCCTCTGCTGAGCTCTCTTATGCCATGTTTCCAAGCTATGCAGAATCAGAATTCTAAAGTAAGCGAAGAAAAAAAATCCTGCAATATTTTTAAACTACATAAACATAGGAAATGCTAAAAATCTTGCAGAGATCTCTCAAAAAATATTCTGCTATACCCATACAAATATATGAAACTAAGTACTTTCACCCAGTACAAATGTGTGTCCTGCGCTGTCTGGTTTTCAGGTCTTTGCTCCCACTTTTTTCCCGTGACTAGAATAAACCTCTGCCAATTCCATCTATTGATCTTTCTAGTTTTGGTTTTGGTTTTTGGTTTTTGAAGGGAGGGGGACAATAGACCCATGATGGAATCAGTGTAGGCAATACCACTGTTAGATGTGTATATAGATAAAAGCACCAGTTCTGCAATTATAGCCTCTTCAAGAATGAAGGATGAGCAACATTTTATAGCCAAAAAACTTCTGGGGCACCAAAAGTTTAGCCTTGATGAGGGTCACACAGTCTGCATGCAGGGAAGACTTGAACCCACACTTTCCTGACGACAATGGCGGCTCTCTATGTATACCAGCAGGTCCCCTTGTCTTTTCATCCTAGAATCACAAATGTTAAGCTGGAAGGGTCCCCAGAGGTTACCTCTTCAAAGCCTCTCACTTCATATCCCTGCCTTTCTTCATTCAAGAACTAATCAGATGCCGTGCTCAATATAATAATATAATATAATCTCTTCTTGCCCAAATTTAGTTTAGCTCTTTGCCTGGACCTTCTTATATCCAAGTTAGATATCTGCTTGTCCTTTTCTGCCATTAGAATGTGACTTTAATGAGAGCTAGAGAGTCAGTGACCAAGCAATAAGTAAGCACTTTCTGTTGTTCTAAATGCAGGGAATACAAGTATTTGCAAAAAGGTTAGCTCTGCCCCCAAAGAGCTTACTTGAGACCTTTCCCATTCTAAGGGAGAAAGACGACACATTGGGGGTGGCTAGGTGGCTCAGTGAATAGAGCATTGGCCCTGGAGTCAGGAGGACCTGAATTCAAATCTGTCCTCAGATACTTAACACAAAGCTAGCTGTGTGACCTTGGACAAGTCACTTAACCCCAATTGCCCTCCAAAAAGAAAAAAAAAGGCAACACATAAAAAGAATCTGAAAAGGAGGGAGGAGGAAAAGGATAAAAATACCCAGTGCAGGGTAATGAAGACCTGAGTACAGCCTGGGGAGAAATGAAGAGCTATTGATGCAGATACAAAGGGACCTTAAGGATTAATATTAACGCTTGCTTTTTCAGTGCCGAGTGAGGCCCCTCCAGAGTGTGAGCACCCTATAGTTTCTTCCCTTTATCTTGGAATAAGATTTATTCTTCTCCTTCTCCTTCTCCTCCTTCTCCTCCTTCTCCTCCTTCTCCTCCTCCTCCTCCTCCTCCTTCTTCTTCTACATTATTATTATTGTTGTTGTTGTTGTTGTTGTTGTTGTTGTTATAAGATTTCTTATGGAATACCATAAAACTTCCCCCTTATCCTGGACCACAAAATTCCTTGTCTCCTTCATCCTGGGTCATAAATTTTCCCTTGTCTCCCTTATCCTGTCCTTAGACAAACAAGCCCCTGGCCCTCAGTAAATTGCTGGTCCTTCTTCCAGGGCTAATCTGATGCTTCTACATCAATAAAGCTACCCTTTGTTAGTGAATTCTTTCACATCTGAACCAGCTCACCCAACTCTACCTCAACACTATGTTGCATTTATCTTTCTATCCCCAGTGCCTAGCAGGGTGCCTTTGGTGTCTGTAGTAGGTACTAAGTAAACATCAAGTGAATTGAATTTAAATTATGAGGCAACCTAGTGTTTATTTATTTATTTTTTGCCTTTTGCTATTTAAAAAATTTTTAAATTATTCTGAACATAACACCAAATGAAATGTGCGTTTCCAAATGCTATTTTAAATTTTGTTGAGTCGTTTCATTCATGTTTGACTCTCCGTGACCCCATTTGGGGTTTTCTTGGCAAAAATACTAGAGTGATTTGCTATTCTTTCTCCAGTTCATTCTACAGATAAGGAACTAAGACAAACGGGATTACGCGATTTGCCCAGGGTCATATAGCTAATAAATGTCTAAGACCAAATTTGAACTCAGGTCCTTCTGACTCCAGGGCCAGTGCTCTATCCACTGCACCACTTAGCTGCCCATTTTAAATTTTAAAGAAGTCTTACTGATGTGCAATAAAGTACCTTCCCCATAGAAAAAACAGTTTAGTAATGCCAAACAACACAACAATTGCATCTATCCACATATGCCACATTTGGCTTCCACACCCCCACTAACCACGAATCTAGAAGAGGGTCCAGTGGCTAGGAACGGAAACATCCTTTCTAAAGGCAACAGCCACAAGCACTGAAAAGGAGAATCCCAAGATGAAACTCTCTGAAGCATATAAGGAAAGAGGGTATTTTCCCTCATTGTCTACAACCGCCAAAATCCCCAACATCTCCTGAGCACCTTTTATGTGCTCAGGGTAAATGGTGGTGTTTCTGAGGCACACTTGTATTCTAAAGGAATAAGCTAAAACCCAACAATAAGACACTTGGTGCTGTGTTAAAAGCTTTCACAAATACTATCTAATTGGACCCTTAAAACAACCCTGCAAGGTAGGTGCTATTATTGACCCCATTTCATAGTTGAGGAAACTGAGGCAAACAGCTTAATTAACCAGGATTACCCAGGTAGTAAGTATCTGAGGCTGGATTTGAACTCAGGACTTTCTGACTGCAAGCCTGTGGATTCTATCCTCTGTGCTATAAGTTGTTTCAATGACCATTCCTAAAACTGATGAAATGTTGCTTCTCAAAATATTTTCTGAATTTTCTCATAATACCTAATATTTTGGGTACACCCCTGGTGTAAACAAGAGCAAGATACTTCATTCTGCTTGATCATGTAGCTTCAAGTTTTGCCCTCACTAGAAAAAAAGCAGCCGTCAAGGGAGTCCCACTTGGGTAAAAGCTGTGGTCCTCCAGCTATCACCTTACTGACTCTGCGCCATCTTGGAATCAGGAATATCAAGGTTCAAATCTCTGAGCAAATCACTTAACCTCTGGGTTTCAGTCTTCCTTCAGTTTAAATGAAGGTATTGGCCTCTAAGGTCTTTTCCATCTCTAAATCTATGATTCAATCCCCATTCCTTTGGAGAAGAGAGAGAGGAAGGAAAGGATATAAGAGGAGTAGACCAGATAAAGGTAGGGAGTGGGGGAAAAGCCTAAGAGGCTCGCTGTGGCTAACAGAGCTTCCATCAACCCCCAGAAAGAACTCTGACCATTCACTGCTCCTATTCTGATCCTCCTAGGCAGCTAGGTGGTGCAGTGGATAGAGTGCCAAGCTTGGATTCAGGAAGGCTCATCTTCCTGAGTTCAAATCTGGCCTCAGATACTTCCTAGATGAGTGACTCTGGGCAAGTCACTTAGCCCTCTTTGCTTCAGATCCTCATCTGTAAAATGAGCTGGAGAAGGAAATGACAAACCACTTCAGTCCCTCTGTCAAGAAAACCCCAAACGGAGTCATAGAGAGTCAGAAATGACTGAAATGACTCAAAACAGATAGTTGGCAATCTCGACTTGGGTCTCAGTCTATGGATATGGTAGTGGGGGATGGAGTATGAGAAAAGATTATTCAATAGGCCACTGTGTTTAATTCCTTTTTTTGCTCTTTGGAAAACTTAAAAAAAATCTGTCTACAAAATGTGTGTTTTAGCTCCATCCATGTTCATTCCATGGTAAATCTGGCAGACCTTATCTTGCAAAATGTCTTCAAGAATAATCCAGTCCCTGTTAAGAGGAGAATTACAAGGTAATCTAGCCTGGTTCAGAGAATCCAGAGACTAGAAAATCATAGCCACATTCACCTTACTCTGACTGCAAGGTTTTTTCGATAATTGCATGCAAGGTAATAATTCTAACCCAGAGCCATTACTGGGGCATGCAAGGAAATCATTGTACTCTAGCACCATGTGGGCTTGGTCCAGTGCTGTGGGGTGTCTGAAACTAACACAGGTCTTTGAGTAACTCCTCTGAATCTACTATGGAATCTTCTGCTCCATGATAGATGAATTCCAGTTAGGCAAGAAGATTTCCTAAACAGCAAGGGTCAGTCAATGATTCACCTGATGGCAGAGGGGAAAGAGTACTATATTTGGTATTAAAGGCCCTACTTTCCAAGCTTGGCTATTATGGACTTGGGAAAAATCACTTAAGAATTGTAGATGTCTGTTTTTTCATCTGTAAAATAAGGAAATTGAAACAAATGGGCTTTAAAATCCCTTTCAACACTTTAAAGAGGTAAATATGATGTAAGATGGAAATAGTGTTAGAAGATAGTCACACTAATGAATTGTTAGTAGAGCTGTGAAATTTGTCTGAATCTTCTGAAATACAACTTAGAATTATTTGAGAAAAGTCATTTACATGGTGAATAGAGCACTGGCCCTGGCGTCAGCAGGACCTGAGTTCAAATCCAGCCTCAGACACTTAACACTTACTAGCTGTGTGACCTTGAGAAAATCAACCCCAATTTTCCTGCCTCCCACCATCCAAAAAGACAAAAAAAAAAAGTCACTTAACTGTTCATTCTCTTTGATGCAGTGATCTCACTGCTGGACATGATTCCCAAAGAATTCAAAGACAAAACAAGGACCCATACATAACAAAATACAGTGGCTTTGGGGGTGGGGGTGCTTAAGCTAGAGCCTGACACACAGTTGCTCCACAAATACTTATTACTTCCCTTTCCCTTCCCTTTGTGATGATAAAAAACTGGACCAAAGTGAGTGCCCGTCAATTAGGAAACTGCTGAACAAGCTGGTATGTGAATGTAATGGAATATTATTGTGCCTTTAGTTAAAATAAGATAATATTTGGAAAGCACTTTGCAAACCTTAAAGTACTATATAAATGATAGCTATTATTATAAAGTAATCCAAGAAACATGAGAAGATTTATATGAACTGATGCATAGTAAGGAAAACCAGGAAAAAATATATCCAATAGAACCAAGAATGGAAATGGTCAACAACACTAAAAATCCACTGAACCCCAAATAATCATAATGACAAATCTTAGTTTGAGAGACCTGCTGGTGAGACACATCTTCCTCTTCTCAGTGTGTGTAGGGGAGGACTGTGGATGTTGAATGTGGTCTGTTCTATCAGATTTGGGCACATGCCAACTGACTTTGCCAAAGTGTTTTTCTTTGCGACAAGACAGCTCAACATGGTGGGGATTAGGGGAAATGATAAGTATAAAAACAAAAGACAATAATAAAACTCTTAAGAAAGAATTCCTTCTAGTTCCAAATCCCAAATATGATCATAAGATGATAGATCTGGAGCAAGAAGAGAGGTCATCAAATCCACCACACACACCCTATTTTATAGATGAGGAAACAGAGGTCCGGAAATGTTAAGTGACTTGCCCACGGTCACATAGCTAGTCAGTGTTTGAGTAGAATCTTGACCCAGGTCCTCCCTCATGCCAAATTCAACATCTTCTCCTCCTGTCTTCTCAGACTTCAACTTTGGGAAGAAGATACGTCAACTGGCAAGGATGGGCATGGGATAGGTGAGGGGAGGGAGGGAATTGATATAGAGAGGTTAAATAATATGTTTGAGGTCATATAGTGACTGGCTTTGACCATGGGCTTCCTTCCCCAGGTGTTCCGGCAGCACCGAACCGTCCCATTGCCCAAGAAAGGAGCTGCACATCAGTGATTCTCCGATGGCTGCCTCCATCCAGCACAGGGAACTGCACCATCTCTGGTTACACTGTGGAGTACAGGGAAGAAGGTACAAACCCAAACCAAAGAGTTCCATGATCTCCTTGCTTGAATGGCCCCTTCAGTGATATAGCTTGTAATCCAACCATGTCCTCTAATAGGGTCACCACAGGGTGGAGGACAGGGGGACTTTCTCACTTTCTCCTGATGTTTCCAGGACACAAGCAGAGAACGTTGGCTCTCTATCAAGCATCCCTTGCTTCTTCTATGTGATTAATTTGTCTTTTCCTGTTAGACACTATTCTGATGACACTCTACTTTTTGTTTGTTTTACAACTGATGAAATACGCAAAATAAGAAAAGAAATGATACGATTAAATTAATTCAGACTGTATTTTGAATGACTTCCAATTGTCCCAGGGAAATTTTCTCCTCCTCTTATGTGGATCCTACCCCTACCTAAAATCATTTACATCTGTATCTCCTGACTTGAGCTCCAAAGTTCATGAACTTGTCCCAACTCACAATCTCTATCTTCTTTTGTGGATGGACTAGTGACTTCTTGGCCTTTGTTTTTCAGCCATTTTTCTTAGTCTCCCATCTTTCTGATAATATGCGTTCTCTTGTTCTATGTCTACTAAAAACAATCAACTCAAAAACAAAACCCTTCTTTCTAGTCTTAGGGATGAGTTGGTTCTATTCTCAGCACTAAAACCAAGGCAGATTTGATAGTCACCTCACCTTTGTCCAGGTTGCCAGTTCATCCCAATCTTTCCTATTAAATCTTGTCTACCATACTGTCCCTAATAGTTTATGAAGCTGGGGGTACTGAGGAGACAGTACAGTTCCAGCTTGGGACACTTACCTGCTCATTGAAGACCTGCACTTCAGGATGTTCTTTCCAGTTCAGAGTCAATGCCAGCTACCTCTAGGGGATCAGCTGGGGGATACATTGCTATATTTAGCCACTTAATCCTGCTTCTGTCAACTTACTGGCTATGTGACCATGGGTAAATCACTTAACCTCTCTGAGTCTCAGTTCTATAGTCTCTAAAATCGTAACAATAAAATCTATACTACTTAACCTCAAAGGGTAAAGCGTGAGTGAGATAATGTATATAAACTGCTTGAAAAACTTTAAAGCATTACACAAATCAGTTGTTCATTTTTACCCTTGCAAAGATACAAAGAGAAAAAGTTATTTTCTATTTTTTAACTCCTAGGATGCCTTTGAACTCCATACTTGTTGCAAATTTAAAACAGATGTTATCAACAGGTTCTCCAGGAACCATCCTTTATTCACATTGTTACAAAGGCTGTTGAACAGCCTGAAAAAAAAGTCTTTCAGAAGTATTTATACTTTCCATTAGAAAGGTCATTTTAATGTATTTTGTAAAATGCACTTTCTTTGGTGTCTAGTAATCCCTCTCTCTCCCCCAACTCTCTCCCTTCCCACCCTTCATCTTCTTTTTCCTCATCCTCTTTTCTCTGTCTGTCTCTGTCTATCTCTGTTTCTGTCTCTCTCTGTCTCTGTCTCTCTCTGTCTCTCTGTCTCTTTCTCTCTCTCTCTCTCTCTCTCTCTCTCTCTCTCTCTCTCTCTCTCTCTCTCTCTCTCTCTCTCTCTCTCTCTCTCTCTTTCTCTCTCTCTCATTAAACTCCACAGGTTCCCAAGTCTGGCAGCAGTCTGTGGCTTCAACTTTGGATACTTACCTAGTCATTGAAGACCTGAGCCCAGGATGCCCTTACCAGTTCAGAGTCAGTGCCAGCAATCCCTGGGGGATCAGCTTACCCAGTGAGCCCTCTGAGTTTGTGAGACTCCCAGAATATGGTAAGCACTGAGATGCACCCTAAACCAGGGTCTCATTGATTTTCCAGAACACAGTGGACTAGAATTGTTTGCTGATTTATTGAGGATGGAGGCGACCTCTAGATGGCATTTACTTTGTCCCATTAGTTCCATCAATTTTAAAAAATCCTTATGGACAATTTCTTATATACATTTCTTATATTGTGAAAGAAAATCTTGTTTATTTAGTCAGTATTTATCAGAGAAAATTTATTTCCAAGGAGAGAGAGAGAAAGAGAGAGAGATCCAAAGTAGTAGAATTTCCTCTGCTAATTGAGAATCTCTTGCCCAAGTCATTTTGACTTTCATTTTTTTTGGTGATCATGAGTAGAGAGAGGTATGCAAAAATCAGTTTTAGACTGTGAGAAAATTTCCTTAAACAACACAAAAGTAAGTCAAGTGTCAATGCACTTGAAGAACAATCTTTTTCAAACTATTCAATCTGAATGGAAAAAGAGGCACTGCTCTGAACTGAATTAATCAAAAGATATTCCAGCTCTGAGTGTAGTTACCACTAAGGGTACGCAGGTCAATTTTTGAGAAGGGGCTCAATGAAAGGAAATGTCTGCCTGTTCACACTTTTACGTCCAATCTATATTATTAACATCTTCTCCATCACTTTCTTAAGTCTAGACAATCAACCAAACAACAAACGAAGACCTGATTTGTAACATTTGCTGACTTCTGAGGTCTAAATGTTTGCACTGAAAATGTATCAGTTGAATATCCTGAACTAGTTTAACCAGCTCCAATACTCCACTGGTTACCGCCTAATCAATGTACAAGGAGTGAGAATTCCTCCCTGATCTGGAACCGATTTTCTCTTTAGAAACTGGTTAAATCTCTCAAAAAAAAAATGAGACATAAACATGCTGCCACTTGGAATGTATTAAATATGGATGTGGATTTTCATTCAGTTGAATTCAAAAGACTAAAAATATATTATTTCATAATATTTTTGCTTAAAGAATAGAGAGGTTATAATATATGTTCTGTCTATCACACAGCTGATCATGGGCTGTTCCATATAAACCCTCTCTAAGCCCTGGTCTTTTTTAACCTAAAGGCAGTAATATGGAATAGGTTAAGAGAAAGAAAAGGGAGTCTTTCAAAAGAAGGGAGGCAGCAGATCAACAGAATTTTTTAAAATGACATTAGTTTGCTCTTTGCTCCAAGTCATTAACTACTGCAGGGAGCCAGCTAGATCCTTTACTGGTCAGGAAGCTTATGTTTTAGGACCATAGAAGACGGTATGCTACCTCCTTGCCTTGCCATTCTACACACACACACACACACACACACACACCCCTACATTTCTATTCTCCCTTCCCTCATTTCCCACCACCTCCCATTCTCCTAGTAAGTGCTCATAATCTAAACCAGGTATTAGTGTAATAAACTGCCCCCCAGGGACGATAAAACGTGTGTAAGAACAAATGAGCCCGCAATGATAAATGCTAACATTAATATACAATTATTTATTTATGAGTGGCTAGATGGTACAGTGGATAGAGCACTAGGCCTAGAATCAGGAAGACTCATCTTCCTGAGTTCAAAGGTGACCTCAGGCGCTTCCTAGCTGTGCGACTCTGGGTAAGGGAGGTGTCTGCACTTCCAGCCTGGGGGAAATTGGGAAATGCAGGGCAATTTTGTTACTACTTACAATTTTGAAAAAATATCCAACAGAAGTTCATATGCAATCCCCCTTTTTTGTTCTTTACAAGTTAGAATGTATTTTGTTGGTAACTGAATTTATAATTTTTTTCAAAGAATTTTTTGAGAGGAGAATGTCTTGGGGTTCTGCTGGAGCTTTTGTACTCCCATGACCCTTTAGTCATCACCTTCATGCTCTCTCTTCCAAAGATGCTGCAGCTGACGGCGCCACCATATCCTGGAAGGACAATTTTGACTTGGCTTACACGGAGCTGAATGAAATTGGAAGGTAACACTACAGCTTTCTATCCTGGAGCTTGGCTGAAAAAGAAAGCCCCACAAGTTTATATGTTCACAGGGGAAAAAAAAGTTTAGCATATTTTCTATCTTGAATAAAGAAAGAAATAGCAGGACAGCTAGGCGGCACAGTGGACACAGCGACGGTCCTGGAGTCAGGAGGACCTGAGTTTAAGAAAACTTGGGAAGTGACTAGTTTTCTGAACTTCAATTTTCTCATTTGTAACAAGAATACTGAGGCAGCTAAGCGGTGTGGAGGATAGAGCAGTATGCCTAAAGTCAGCAAAACTCCTCTTCCTAAGTTCAAACCTGGCCTCAGACATTTACTAACTGTGTGACCCTGGGTAAGTCACTTTACCCTGTTTGCCTCAGTTTCCTCATTTGTAAAATGAAAAGACATTGGCAAACCACTCCAGTATCTTTGCAAAAAAAAAAAATGCTAAATGGGGTCACAGAGAGTTAGACACGAACATGAGTCAGACTTAACAATAATAATTGCTAGCACTTTAAGCAGCAAAGGTTAAGTGACTTGCCCAGGGTCACACAGCTAGTAAGTATCTGAGATCAGATTTGAACTCAAGTCTTCCTGACTTCCAACCCAGCAGTCTCTGTGCTGATCACTGTGCCACCCAGCTGCCCCTCATTCCATATATCATTAAACAGGTGACTTATATTTTCTCTATCACATTCTTAAGTCTAGATAATCAACAAAATAATAAAGGCTTGATGTGTAGCATGTACCAATTTCCAATGTGTAAATACTCACACTTTACTTTAACAATTGGTTCGTAGAGCTGATACAAGCTGACTAATACATTCCAGGGAAAGAGCACTCGCTCTTTAGTCAGAAGACTTGGGTTCAAATCTCACTTGTGATATGAACTGTGTAACTTTGGACAAGTCACTTACCTTTCCTGGTTCCTAGTTTCCTCATGCATAAAATAAGAAGGTTGGACTAAAGGGATATCTTCCAGATCTAGACACATGATCCTTTGAGACCAACCCAAATGATGAGTGGTTGAAGGAACTAGTGATGCTCAACCTAGGCAAGAGGAACCTTATCAGGGTCATGACCATGGTCATTGCCTTGAAATGGGTGAAGGGCTGTCATACAGAAGAGGAGACACTCATTTATCATAGCTTGAGATAGAAGAATTATATTGAGAGATGGAAGTAACAGGGAGACAGATTTAGGCTCGAGGTAAAAAAAAATTTGCCAATATTCCAAATGTCCAAAACTGAAACTGGCCGCTTCATGAGGTAGTGAGTCGCCTTATGCTGAAAGCATCCGAGCCAAGGCTAAATGATAACTTTTAGAGAATTCTATGGAGAGGACTTGGGCCAGGCAGGGGCCTGGACTAGGTGACTTCTCAGGTCTCCTTCAAATCTAAGATTCCCCAATTCCAGCTACTTTCCTCCTGACACCAGGAAAATGGAGCCCAGACAGGGAAGGATATGAACAGAGATCTGCGGGACTCCCGGTCAAATGTTACAAACTTTACAAATCACCGAAAAAAAAGGTCCAGGGTGTATTTTTGGACCCTAAGCAAAGACTGTCTCCCTTTCATGTGATTCCAGGGGTCGGTTCTCCATTGTGAAGAAGTGCATTCACAAAGCTACTCGGAAAGATGTTGCTGTGAAATTCATTAGCAAAAAAATGAAGAAGAAGGAGCAGGCAGCACATGAAGCTGCCCTCCTCCAGCACCTCCAGCACCCTCAATACGTCACGCTCCATGATACCTATGAGTCACCCACATCTTACATATTGGTTTTGGAACTGTGAGTACCAACAGCCTCTCTCTAGCACTGTCCTTGCCCTCATTCAGGTGGGACCAGGCCACCATCTGGGCCTGTTGACCCCAATTGGATGATGAAAAGAACATTGACTCTGGGGTCAGAGGACTTGGGTTCAAATCCTGCTTCTGATCTGACTGAGTTACTAAACCCCCATGGCCCTCTGTCTTATTATTAGTAATAGATTATTAATAGATTCTTTTGAGATATCCCTAGAAATTGGGTAGAAGTGGAGATGAAAGCTCCAACACTCCCATGCCATCCTCAAAAGGCAAAAAGGGTTTTTTCCACATAGAGACAAACTCCCCAGAGTAAGGCAAACCAGTCTAAAGTTTAGAGGGATTCAGCCAACTGTCCTCCCCCTTAACCCAGCAAAAGGAAGAAAGGAGAAATTTATAGCTTGGGCTAGAAACAAACAGCCAGTGTGCCGTTGTTCTCTGGGACAATAGGAGTAATGATAGATTCACAGAAACGGAGAATGTGAGGGTATAATAGACCTTATAGATCCTCTAAGCTAATCTCCTTTTGCCAATCAAGAAACAGAGGTCCCAAACCTGCCATCTCATGATACCTCATGCAAATGTTCTAATGTTCTTCAACACCAATTACTAAACATTTATCAAGCATTCAGGACTGCCGGGCATGTTATACAGAGACAAAAATGAAACAATCCCTGGGATTCTACTGGGAGGGAAAAAAAAACATGTATATATTATAGGGAGCTAGGTGGCACGGCGGATAGAATGCTAAACAAAAAAATCAGGAAGTCCTGAGTTCAAATTTGACTGCAGACACTTAGTAGTTGTATGACCCTGGACAAGTCACTTAATCCTGTTTGCCTCAGTTTCCTCATCTGTAAAATGAGCTCAAGAAGAAAATGGCAAAACTCTCCAAAATCTTTGCCAAGGAAACCCTAAATGGGGTCACAGAGAGTAGGACAAGACTGAAATGACTGAACAACAAAAGAAGTTGTTTTTGAGCTGAACTCCAGAAAAAAAACTGGTGTATTTGCAGAAGTGGAAGAAAGAAGTAAACACGCTTCACCTTCTATGCCATTTCATCAGCCATCCCCCATACTTGGAACACCCTCCTGAGCTCCACCTTATAGAATGCCTCATAGGATTCTAGGGTTACAGATTCACAGCTGGAATTGTTGCTCCTGCCTCCCCATCTGATAACTGTAAGGGAAAGTGACATATTGAGGGTGATTCTGAGTTTGTGAGCTAGGGGCAGGGGGCTGGGGGGCCAGGTACTGGAAGAACAGTGACACCCTTAACAGAAACAGTAGAGTTCAAAAACAGGTAAGTTTTGAGGGAAAGATAATAAGGTAACAAGTTCTGTTTTAGATGTGTTGATTTTGAGATAGCAACGGAATTTCCAATTTGGAATGTCTAATATCAGTTGGTGATATGGGACTGGTGTTCAGGAGAAAGATATTTTATGTGGGGGTGGCTAGGTGATGCACTGAATAGAGCACCGGCCCTGGAGTCAGGAGGACCTGAGTACAAATCCGGCCTCAGACACTTAACACAAAAATCTAGCCATATGACCTTGGGCAAGTCACTTAACCCCAAGTGCCCTCCAAAAAGAAAAAAAAAAGGTATTTTATGTGTATGTGTGTATATATGTGTGTGTATCATGTCTTCCTGACCTGTATATATATATATATATATATATGTGTGTGTGTGTGTGTGTGTGTGTGTGTGTGTACACATATACACACCCACACACATGTACATATATACATGGATATTTTATATGTTTTATGTGTATTTGTTCACGTATATCCTATGTATGAGTTATCTGCCTAGAGAAGATAATTAAATCCATGAGGAGTGATGAAGTCACCAAGAGAAAGAGTCTAAAAACAGGGGAAATGTGGGGCCCAGGACAGAGCCTTGAGGGGACTCAAGAAAACACATAGTTTGGGGATACACTCTCAGATAACTATAATTCATTTACTCTTATAGATATAATAATATACAGGAAACATTTTTTTGGTGGAATGAAATTTTTCAAAGGGATGCTGCCCTGAAACTGTTCCCAGGGACTGTTGGATCAATGATCCCAGTCCTGGTGGCTTGTCGTAATGGTAGCCAGAGGCTGCGTTGCCCAACTAACATATTAACTGAAACTTAATTTGTGACTGTATCAGGTTACTGGCAGGTAGAGCTGGCTTTTCACAAGGCAGGGGAAGTTTTTCCTGTTTAGCTCTCTCTAAAAATGTCTGCCTCTTTCCACTATCTCACTCTTATCATCAGAGGTGTGTCCTGCTGTGAAAAGAGGGTGACACTTTTAATACCACTTTCCATTCAGATCACATTGTGTCTCTCCATAACATAAAGAGCCTGGGTTCACCCCAGGGAATTTCCTCATTCTCTTAGTTCATACTTCCCACCCAAGAAACCTGAGAAATAGTATATGCATGGTCTTCCTGGAAATACTGAGACTGATTCCCCTCTTGCAAACACAATGTTCATAGAATCAGAGATGTAGATCTCAAATGGCCCTTAAACACCATCTGGTTCATCCCCCCTCATTTGAGATCTACATAGTAAAGCAGGTATAGTATCGGCCTTTGAGTCAGGAAGATGTGATTTCAAATCCTGTCTTGGGCACTTAGTAGATTTGTGACTCTGGGCAAGTCACTTAACCCTGTATGCCTCAGTTTTCTCATCTATAAAATGAACTGGAGAAGGAAATTAGGAAATTACAAAGCACGCCAGTATCTTTGCCAAGAAAACCCTAAATGGGGTCATGAAGAGTCAGACCAAGCAAGAAGACCTTAGAGCTACATGTAAATGTTCGTTATTTCATAGGTGAGAAAACTGAGACAATTTGCCCAAGGACTCAGAACGAGTAGAAGTGAGCGCTGAACCCAGGAACTCCGATTCCAAATCTAGCGTCCTTCCCGCTGTATCATTTTACCTCTCAATCAATCAACCAATACTTATTAAGGGCCTACTATGTGCCAGGTATTGTGCTAAGCACTGGAGATACCAAAAAACAGCCCCTGCCCTCAATGAGCTTATAGTCTAGCAAGAGAAGACAGCATACAAGCAAATCTATCCAAAGCAAGTGAAATACAGGATAGACAGGAAGCAAGGAACAGAAGGAAGGCACTAGAATTCAGAAGAGGGGTTGAGGGGAAGGTTTCCTTTAGAAGATGGGATTTTAGGTGGACTTAAGCCAGGAGACAGAGATGAAAAAGGAGCAAATGCCATAGAAAAGGCCCAGAGCTGAGAGATGGCTTGGCTCCAGAGTCTTGTTTGTGGAAAGGCCAGGAGGCCAGTGTCATTGGATCAGAGAGTATATATATGGTGGAGAATAAGGTATAAGAAGATGAAAAAAAAAAGAGTGGAGGGGGTAGGTTATAAAGAACTTTGAATAACAAATAGGGCATTTTGTATTTGATTCTAGGAGTGACAGGGAAGCACTGTGCTTTAGGAAAATCACTTTCATAGAGCAGGGTCCCCTAGCAAGATGAGGGCAACAGCGTCAGAGCCCTTCCCATTTCCTGGATTCTCATCGCTCTTGCCCCATGCATAGGCCCTTCCTTTTTCTATCTGCCCTATGACTAAACTTTCTTTCATTTGTGTCTTCCCCATTTACTGCGAGTTCCTTGAGATCGGACACTTTGTGATCCTTCTTTTTGTATCCCTAGAGCTTAGCACAATGCTTGGTACTCAGCAGGTATTTAATAAATCCTTTTTCATTCACTCAGTGTCTCCCAAGTACCACCCCCAATACCTTGAATTATACACATTTTATCTTTGCCAGGTATTCAAAAGAAAGGGTAAGTAGGAATAAGAAAAATATCCCAGCACCTACCATGTTTCTCTTTCTCCTCTCTTCAAGGTGGAATTTTGATTCTCTGAAAATTACACCTGATAATACATATAGTGATTGTGTAAAATAGATTAACATATGTTATATGATGTTTTACGTCATGCCTTTACATGGAGGCACAAGCCTTCTATCATTCACGTGTATCATCTCCAGAACATACTAATGTGTTTTGTGACTAATACCCTCACTAACGATTAACCTAAACATGTTAGTCTAGTCACTGGCCAAATGTGACTTATTGCTACCTCTGGAGGTTCTATGTCTCTACTATCTATAGGGGAGAAGTTGTTTTCAGGAACACTGTCCAATGGTCTACATTCTGGGCCCAGAGCTTCCAGACAGTTAATGGAATTGTCTGCTACCTGTAGGCTGGATACCATGTGTAGCCTCTTGAGATCTTGAGTGAAGGTGTTGTTGGCAAGGAGTTGACTGACTAGTTTATCTTTTCTCTTGTTCTAATTAGTCAATCAACAAATATTTATTAAATGCCTGCTACATACCAGACACTGTGTTAGACCCTGGGGACATAAATACAAAGACAGAAGGGACTGTATTTCTCATTTAGACCAACCCTCATTTCATAGACCAAGAGAGGGTAGGCAACTTTTCAAGGTCCATTCACTAGTTAGTGGAAAAGCCATGGATAATCCCTACTTGTAATGAGCTTCCCTTCTAATTGGAGATATAACAAGTGTGTGTGTGTGTGTGTGTGTGTGTGTGTTATAAAGCCACGCATGAGTAGTTTTCCAGAGGACTGCTGCTGTGAACAGTTTTCAAGGTTCTGATTATATAAGTGAGCTCTCTATTTATTCAATAACAAATCTGAGCAAAACATTCATACAAAACCAAAATACAGCCTTCACAATATTACAACTTATCACAGAAAACCAAAATACAGCATTTACCATATTACAACTTATCACAGAAAATCAAAATACAGCATTCATTATGTCACAACTCAACAACTTATCACTAAAATGGCCACATAGTTTTTACCAAAGTGGTCTTATAGTTTTAAACAAAGTACATTCATTTAGTCAATCACAAAATCCTTAATTCAATCACAAAGTACAAAAGTCAAAGTTCTCCACCCCTACATCACAGTAAATCATAATCTTCTCACTCAGTACACCAGATCCAAATAAAGTCTTCTTTCAGCTAGACTAAAGGGTGGCTCTCAGCTTCCATGGTTTCTCTTCCCTGGTCCCAGCTCCAACTGTCACCTGGGTTCAAAGGCAGGCAGCTCCCAGTTCCTTGTCCAGCTCCTTGTCCAGTTCTTCATCCAATTCCCATTCCATATTGAAGCTCACAGTGTCCACTCCACCTCAAGTCCTTCACAGTTCCTGTTTCTGGGAAGACAAAGCTTAACAGAACCACAATAATATTCATGCACATTGCTGGTACCATCATCAATTCATTATCTGCCTGTGAAATCAACTCAGACCCACCAACAAGGTCTGAGAACTCAACACAAATCATCAACATACAAATCAACACAGACCCACAAACAAGGTCCAAGAGGTCAATACAAATCATCAGTAAAGTCCCAGGACCTCCAAAACCCTCCTCCAGGACTTCTGTGAACATATAACCAGAAAATCCTCTTTCAGGACCTGGGTAAGGTCCCAGGGCTTCTGTACAAAGTATTACAAACAAACATCAACACAGACAGATCAGACAAACAGAATGCTGGGATACCACAAGTGTTCTCCTTCTTGACTCTGCCACCACAAGAGTCCTCTTCTCAGTTCTGCTGTATCCATCATGGGGCTCTCCTTATATATGATCATTAGCTCCTCCTCAGGAGTTCACAAGTTGTGGGGTTCACAGGTTCTGTTTCTTAACAGACTTGATACAAGGCTCAAAAGCAACTTGAACTGAAACAAGGTGTTAATTCACTAGCTGAAACAAGATGTGAACTACTTCTGTACTTGCCATTATATGTGTACACACACATACATACATACACAATACAGTATATATATATATAAAATGTGTGTGTATATGTACACATATATACATACACATACACATACATACATATATGCATATACATGCGTACATACAGAGAGAGAGAGAGAGAAAGAAAGAGTGATGTTAAGGGATTTTTTTTCCTTTAGTGTTGGACTCTCCATGACTGCATTCTGTGACTCATCCACGGTCTTGGATGAGTGATCATCCATCAACTCATCAGGGTTTCTTGGCAGAGATACTAGAGTGGTTTGTCTGTTTCCTTCTTCTGCTCATTTTACAGATAAGGAACTAAGGCAAACAGATTTAAGTGACTTGCCCAGGGTTACACAGCTAATAAACTCTGAGGTGAGGAATATGAGTCTTCCTGATTCCCAGCCCAACACTATATCCACTGTGCCACCTAGCTGCCCCATACAGCATTAATATAAAGTAAATAAATATGAATATATTTATATAAGATATATATATAAGATAAGATATAAGATATAAGATAGTGGGGGGGACCAGTAAGGGTTCAATGGAGAAGAATATGTTTGAGTTTCACCTTAAATGGAAAGAGAGACTCTTTCTAGAAGTAAGGAAGGAAGACTTTACAAGCATGGGGGACAGCAGATGCCAAGGCATGGAGAAGAGGAGCGTCATGAGTGAGGAACAGGGAGAAGGCCAGTTTGGCCAGATTGCAGAGCTCAAGAGAGGGAGTCATATCCAAGAAGGTTGGAAAGATAAGCCTGAGCCAAGTGATATAGGTCTTCTACAATCTAAACAGAAAACTTTATATTTTATCCCAGAGGTAGTAGGAAACCACTGGAGTTGACTGAGTAGGAGGGTGACATGGCCAGATCTCTGCTCAAAGAAAATTATTTTGGTAACAATGTGAAGGAGTTACTAGATCGGAGAGAAATGAATGGAGGACACCAATTAAGAAGCTGTTGCAATAAGGAGATAAGATGTGATAAGACAGGTAGGCAGGCATTAAGCTCTGACTATGAGTGACGGACTGTGCAAAGTGCTGGTGATATAAAATAGAAGGGAAAAGAAAAAGTGTTCCTGCCCTCTTGGAGCTTATACTCTAATAGAGGAAAACCACATACAATGGAAAACTGAAAAGGGGTGGGGGAAGGGTCTCCCCATAGGGGCATGATGCTCAAGTCCTGAAAGTCAGAAGCACAGTTGGTAGGAGAATGAAGTTTGTTGGGCCCATGTCCTTCCCCAAAATGTTGGCACCAGGAGGAACTCGTCAATGAGGAAAAGGGACTGGCATAGTGGAGGGGTATTCCAGGGTGAGAAGGCTGTAGGGGAGGATGGATATTCCAGAAAGAGGAAATCCCAGGAGCTGAAGGAATTCTAAGATGAGACTGCAGCTGAAGCATGGTGTTGAAACTGAGAAAGTCCGAAGGAGAGCTGGGCGGGGAAATGAAAGAGGCCCTAGGAACTGTATGAATGGGGAAAAGGGGTCAGATGTGAGACATGCTGTGGAAGCAAGTAGAAACAGCAAAATATGACAACTGACTAGCTATGCAAGGTGAGGAGGAGAGTACGATAATAATCATATAATACATATATATATATATAATATAGTATAATGCTGAAGTGATGCACCTGGGAGCCTGGAAGGATGGTGGTATCACTGCACTTGTTTCCTGCAGCTTCATCTGGTCCTGGCAGAAGCTCATATTCTCTAGGGGTATGATCACATGGGGACTAATCTTCATGAAAAATCTTTCCAATTTGCATCCCCTCTGCGACAGGTTGTCTCCTAGTGCTTCCTCTATGACTTCCCTGAATTGCTATGATTCTGTTCCTTAGGTGACCCAAGAGGTAGAATCGTGCCTCTAAGTAGTTCATATTGTTCACCCCTGTCTCCAAGAACTGGACTTGGAGTTAAGAGAGACCTAGGTTTGAATGCTATCTCCAGCTCTTGAACATGGACCACTCACTTAAACCTCTCCAAACTTTCATTACCTGTTCCGTTAAAAGGGAGAAAATACTGTGTGTGTAGAAACCCTAACAGGTTTTTTCATCGGCCTCAAATGAGATCAAATATACAGGGGGCTCTGTAAACTTGAACGCGCTATTATGATGGTGACGTGTATTCAACTTCCTGGGAGCCCACTGAGCAAATGAAGTTTCCTTCTTACTATCTGTACTGTAGAAGTCTGATAATACCCCATACAAAGGGCTAATATTGAGAATCAATGACTGCCAAGAAAATAATGTATATTATTCTGAGTCAGTATTTGCCAAAGTGGACTGATCTACCTACCTTGCTTCATCTTTGTAGGGCTCAGGCATTTACAGTCATTCTAATTTTCCTGGCTCTCTCTTTATCCCATGGCCCAGGGTTCCATCCCCTATGAGGGCCTCTGGGCTCAGTTAGACTCACATTCTCTCCTGGAAACGTGATGCCCAGTGGGTTAGGTTTTGTTTAGCTTGTCAGCAATTCTGTCTGGAATATCCAGATGAAGTATGTCTGATATTTAAGGTTTTCCTACACATTAGTAACATTTCCACAGAAGTACTCAAGAAGCAATGTGGCTATCAAGCATGGGGCAGCATTCTATGCCATCTACCATGTATTTGGTCTGTCGTAGAAATGACATAAGACATAAAGGAAAGGGAAGGGAACAAGAATTTGTTAAGTACCTACTATGTGCCAGCACTTTACAAATATTACATGGATTGGTCTTGACAACATCCCTATGAGGTAAATGCTATTATCTCCATTTTATAGTTGAAGAAACTGGGACTGACAGAAGTTAAATGACTTGCCCAGGGTCACACAGCTAGGAACAGCCTGAGGTCAGATTTGAATTCAGGTCTTCCTGACTCCATTGTTTTAGCCTGTGGTCCCATGAGTCTTAAAGGAATGGGTCCCAGTTACTCAAGAGGGAGGAGGAGACAAAAGGGGAAAATTTCCTAGCATTTAATTCATAGAGAGTCAGAATTTTCCAGTTAAAAGGTCCTTCGATTCATAGTATGCTAAATTTAGAAGGAGATTTTAGTTCTCATTTAAACCAACCTCATTTTACAGACCAAGAGAGGGGAGGTAAATTTCCCAGGGTCCAACAGCTAGCTGGTGGCAGGGTCATGGACAGAAAGCATTTCTACTAAGAAAATAGTCTTTCCACAAAACCACTTTGGTGTGCACAAGTCTATTATACAATGGACTAGGGCTTGTGAGTCATTAATGACAGGGCACAGTTCATAATACCTCCCCTTCTCTTGGCTCCGATGCAGATTCCTGGGGCACAATACAAGGATCAGTACAAAAACAAAAGGAGAGCAAAGACAAACAAGGAATGGTGGCCCCTGGTGGAGAAAAATGGCACTGTGGATGTGACACAAAATCAGTCAATAAGCGTTTATTAAGTGCCTACTACATGCCAGGCGCTATCCTGGGTGCTGGAGATGCTTATACAAAGAATGAAATGATCCTCTACCCCACTCTATGTGCATGATATGTTGGTGATAAATGTGTGACCTTCCTCGGCTTCACATGGAGGTGCCTCTTGGGAAATCTAAGTAGAAGATGCAAGTAGAGACTCTATGGGGGAAGCAGCCGCATTAGGGACCTGACTTCGTGTGAACCACCAAGAGGAGGCCCTTCCTAAAGAGAAGGAGACGTTAAGGACCCCATGGAACCATATATGATCCCCTAAATAGAAAAATCCCATTCTGTTCCAGTTTACAGAGACCATTCCCATGCGTCTCGCTTGCTTCTTGCACTGTATTTATAATGGGAGAACAGCGAGGCAAGATGTAAGGACCTCAGGAAAAGCCGGGGCAGCCCAGAAGGGAATGAGCTGACTTTGGAGGGAGGAGGCTCCTGCTGGAATTCTCAGATATTCTCAGATCTAGCTCCAACCCTTCCCTCCCCCCCCCCCCCCGTCTACACACACATATGTTCTCTTTGGTCTCCGAGATTCACAAACTGCTCCATCTAGCAGCCTCCAGCATTTGGGGGGGGGGGGCGCTCTCCCATATGTCTACTTTGACTACTAACGCCCTTTACCAAAGGCCGCCTTCTACCGGACACCTTTCCTGACCCCTCTCAATTCTAACGCCTTCTCTAGATTACTTCCTATTTATTCAGTAGATAGTTTGCTTAGAGTGCAACTTGTATGTTGCCTCATCCATGGGATTATAAATCCCTTTAGGGCAGGGATCAACTATTTCCTCTTCTTATATCCCCTGTGCTTAGCACAGTGCCTGGCTATAGTAGGGGCTTAATGCTTGATTGATTGGCTCCACACCTCCTAGTCAAACCCAAAACACACTGGATGTGCCCACATTCAGTGTCATTTGAGATTCTATTTAATTGTGTGTGGGTATAGCTTGAAGCTCCCGACAAATGAATGATTCATCTACTTTACAAATCTGCTTCTTACAGGCACCAAGATCCATTTCTTCTTAAAAATTTTGAAAAGAACTAACATAACAAAAGGTTTTTTTTACCAACTTCATCATGGAAGACACAGTTTTTAATATGCTAAAATACTAGCATATTAGTTATGCTAATAATAGTTACTGTTACTGAAATTCTGAACTGAAATTCTGTTAGTAACTGAAATTCTGTTAGTATAGAAAACTCCCAGGTGAGGAAACTCCTACTAAGCAGGTCAACACCTTCTCTGCCATGTAGAAAGATGCCTAGAGCACTGAGAGTATACACACTTGGTTCAGGGTCACATAGCCAATATGTGTCAGAGGCAGGACTGGAACCCAGAACTTCCTGGCTCCAAGATGGGTTCTGTTTATTATATAACACTGCCTCTCAAAGAGTCAAAATACAAAACTTCTTACTGTTGTTCATTTGTTTTTCAGTCATGTCTGATTCTTTGTGAGCCCATGTGGGGTTTTCTTAGCAAATATACTGTAATGGTTTACCATTTCCTTCTCCAGCTCATTTTACAGATGAGGAAACTGAGGCAAAAAGGGTTAAGTGACTTGTCCAGGGTCACATAGTAAATATTTGAAGCTGGATTTGAACTCAGGAAGATGAGTCCTCTTGACTCCAGGCCCAGCAATCTTATCCACTACTTATCCACCTAGCTTTTCTCATGATTGACTTCATATTAAATGTGAATTCATGAGCTTTCCACACCACCTTTGGATGTTGTCCTCAGATGGATCTTTAATTGAAACACATCTGTATCAAAATCAAATAATTTTAAAGGGAGGCTTTGACAGAATTTGTTTTTAAACATTTTTTTCTCTTGTTCTCTTTACCTTTTATAGGATGGATGATGGCCGACTCTTGGATTATCTTATGAATCATGATGAACTTATGGAAGAAAAAGTCGCCTTCTACATCCGAGATACCATGGAAGCCTTACAGTATCTACACAATTGCAGGGTTGCTCATTTGGACATCAAGGTAACAGGAAATACGGACCAGGGACTGGCTCTGTGGTTTTATTGATTCAGATGAGCTGACTCTCCTCTATCAGGACAGGGTGGCACGTTCTCTGTAAGCTATAATTTCAAAGAACTGTCTTAAAGGCTCATGTACCCATCATACTCTAGAGTGAGGCTGGAACCAGTTTAAAATGTAATTAGGAAATATTTAACAAAAATAAACTAAATCAATCTGTAACCCAGAGGGATCTTTATGTACAGCTTCGGGGCCCACATTTCTATTTGAGTCTGAAACCACTGGCCTAGACTGTCTTAGAGTCACATAACCAGTATATTTCAAAGGTAGGACTTGAACTCAGGTCTTCTCAGCTCTGAGGTCAGCTCTCTATCCACTCTAAGGACCAGGAAAAAAAAAGGGAAAGAAATAAGATCCAACTTGCACAGCCATTACCTTTAACAAAAGTGAATTACATTTCAGTTTGTTTAGAAAGATCAAAATTCCAATGACTAATAAGGCTGGGGACTGACTGGACCTCTACTGATTTAATCAATAAATAAATATTTATTAAATACCTGCTATTTGCTAGACACTGTGCTAAGTGCTGGGGATAAAAAAAAAAGGAAAAAGATAGTCCCTGTCCTCAGGGACTTTACGTTCTACCAGACTCTCTTCTACACTACCGAGATTGGTTTTTATATAATTGAAGAAAATTTTTTGAAGTATAACATTATAAAATGTTAGAATTGGAAGTCCAATGCCTATATTTTAAAATGAAGAAACTGAGGTCAGAAAGCCTAACACAATGAGTCAGTGGTAAAACAGATGAGAAGCAGGGTCTCCTAACTTCTTTTCCATAGAGCAGATGGTACAGATGGTACAAAGCCAGACCTGGAGACAGGAAGACTCATCTTCCTGAGTTCAAATCTGGCCTCCGACATTTGCTAACTGTGGGACTTTGGGCGAATTATTCAACTGTGTTTGCTTCAGTTCCCTCAAATGAGAGAAGGAAATGGTGAACCACTCCTTTATCTTTGCTGAGAACCCCCCAAATCAAATGGGGTTATGAAGATTCAGACAGGACTGAAACAGCTCAAGGACAAAAGCTTCTTTTCCACTCTGGCATGCTGCCTCCCACATGTGAGCCACAGCTAGTAATGTCAGCTGGAAAATAGATGAGGAAAGGAAAAAGGGCTCAAGTGATTTCCAGGGACCTAGATCACCAATAAAATTTCTTCCGCGTAAAATATCGTCCTAGTCACAAGGAAAGAAAGATGTACATTGTTGATAGGATTTGTTTTCTATGAAAGAGAATTTACTCGTTAAAATCTCATGGCCTTAAAGCAGAGATGAACCTGAGAAAGACAGAAATATTCAGATCCCAAGGGTGCAGCAGCAGCCAAGGAAGAGGTGAGGGGGCTATCTGCTGTTGCCATTGCTTGCTGTTATCCCACAGCTCTTTGGCTGGCAGTGAAAGATGGCATCCACTGCATTTAGCACAATGTCTGACACGTGGAAGGTACTTGTTAGATAAACGTTTTTCCTTTGTTGAACTGCCAATGTCACGGTAGTAGTCATGGAAGCCAGAGAGGAGTCAAGGGTTACAGCTATTCAGGAACCCTGGTTTAACGCTACTCTGCTAATAATCATTCAATACCCTGACCCATTCTCAAAAAGTGTGCCCTCTCTGAAAAAGCTAACATTATCCCTAGGCAGTTGGTGGGTAGAGCAGTAGAGGGAGTGCTGGGCCTGGGATCATGAAGACCCAAGGTCATTTAGCTGTGTGACCCTAGGCGAATCATTTTTCATATGTGCCTCAGTTTCCTCAACTATAAAATGAGGGTCATAATAGCACTTGCCTTGGAGGTGCTAAATAAATGCCTATTCCCTTCCCTTCTATCTGTACCCCCCAACTTTAGCCCCTCTGAGGACTTTGGGAAAAAAAGTATGAAAGGTGGTAATGATGAAGTACAGGCTCTGGGAAACCCCTTGAAGTCTGATTAAGTCTTTCCATTTAATGAGGCATTTGCAGAGGCCGTAAGTTTTTTCATTGCGGCTGGGCTCAAACCTTCCTTTATGGAGGAAGGGACTTCCAGGCCCTACTCCTGCAGCTCCCAAAATTTCGCCATATGGAGTAGACTCTGAAGGAGTCTAGGTGTCTGTGATGCTTACATTGGGCAAGCAGGACAGAGTAAGTCTGTGCTAGGGCATTCTGTGGTGCTCTCACACCACATGGAGGGAAGATGGGGTCTTAGGTACAGAGGAATCTAGGGATGGTCTGGAGGAGAAGTTTGGGGAGGGTCTTTAGGAGGAGTTAATGAGGTCAATGCAAGAGTGGGTTGATCTTTTGATAGGCTCAAGGATGGGAAGCGGATGGACAATGGAGGGCCAGGCTAGTAACAGAAATGTAGTAATATGGGCCCAGCCACAATGAAATACTTATGGCCTCTGCAAATGCCTCAAGTGGGAAGATTCAATCAGACTTCAAGGGATTTCCAAGAGCATGTACCTCATCGGGTATGCTTTAGTGGACTTGGAGTCAGAAGGCCTGCTCTGCCACCAACAATTTGTGTGACCTTGGGTGAATCATGTTACCTCTCTGGGTCTCAGTTTCCTTATTCATAAAAGGAATGTTTTTTGGACCTGGTGGCCTCTAAGGTCTCTTTCAGCTCTAAATCTTCGATCTTGTGATTTAGTTTTGTTCAAACTTCTATCAACTGAAGGTTCACTTTGCTTGGGGAGGAATGGAACAGTAAGGATGCATATGAATCCAAAGTGCGCAGCCAGGTGGTATAGTGGAGAGCACACTGGCAGGTTCCAACCTTGCCTTGCACACATGTTAACTGTGTGAACCTGGGCAAGTCACTTAACTTCTTAGCCTTAGGCTCAGCATCTGTAAAACGGGGATAAGAACGGTACCTACCTCCAAGGCTTGCTGTGCATATAGTTCAGAGGAGAGCTCTTTAGCAAGCTGCACAGCACTATGTACATGTTGGCTATTTTTTGTCATTATTGATGATTGTAGGAATCTACAAGAAAAGCAAACTTTCCTCCTTTAGTCCCTCTCTCTCGTTGCTCTACAGCCAGAAAACCTGCTCATTGACTTACGAATACCAGTGCCTCGAGTGAAACTCATCGATTTGGAGGACGCTGTCCAGATCTCAGGTCACTTCCATATCCACCACTTGCTGGGGAACCCAGAGTTTGCTGCCCCAGAGGTGATCCAGGGCATCCCTGTCTCCCTGGGCACAGACATCTGGAGCATCGGAGTTTTGACCTATGTCATGTTGAGCGGCGTTTCCCCCTTTCTGGATGAGAGCAAGGAGGAGACATGCATCAACGTATGTAGGGTGGACTTCAGTTTCCCCCACGAGTACTTCTGTGGGGTCAGTAACACAGCAAGGGACTTCATCAATGTGATGTTACAGGAAGACTTCCGGCGGAGGCCCACAGCAGCCACCTGCCTGCAACACCCCTGGCTGCAGCCCCATAATGGCAGCTACTCCAAAATCCCACTGGATACCTCACGACTGGCCTGCTTCATAGAACGCCGGAAGCACCAAAATGATGTTCGCCCAGTTCCCAATGTCAAGAGCTTTATCGTCAGTCGGATGAACCAAGGGACATAAGCCTGCTCCCTGCCCTTGAGGCTTGGCTGGGATGTATGGTGTGAGCAAAAGTGAGGCAATATTGGGCTGTAAATAGTTCTGTGTTAGACCATTGGACTCCCTGCAGTTCCCCAGATTGAGTGATGTACCTCATACACCTTTTTCCAGTGATTATTCAGTGTCTAAACAACAGTAAAAACCCAGCCTGAATCTAAGAGCTTTCTGATAATTGGCTAGTTACGCTCTCTATAAGGTTATTCTACAAAGGCAAGGAATAAGCTAAGTACTGGGAATGTGAAAAACAGAAGGGGTAAAGGTTGGGAAGGACCTGCGTGGCTACTTTTACGTGGACTTAGGTCAAAATGGAAAATAATGAGTTCCAAGTCGAGTCTTAAATGACGTCAACTGATGTTCACGCTAGCGAGCCAGTACAGAACTGAAAAGCATTCTCTCCTTGAGATCTTCAAAAACAGCCACAGAGTTCTGGGTAATAGAGGTGGTCTGTCTGTCAACTGCTCCAGTTTAGGTGTATTAGATATAATTTCTTAGTACAAACACATGAGTACAAATACAATGGGGTATACCCGCCCAGGTTCCAGAGTTTTATGATGTATATGTACATATGTATTAAAATAGATATAGCTTTAAAATCAATCACCAGTACCTTCCTGTGCTAGAGTTAAAACAGTTATTTAGAGGAGCAGTGAGTCGTTTTGACTTAAGCACAATTAGATGATGGATTTTTTAAAAAGTATTTTATAAGACCTTGTACAGAAATCTTTTACCAAAACCAGAGGAATTGATGTTACCCTTTTTTTTCCCACTATGTGAAACTCACGACTTTGCTTCCAGCTGAAGGTTTAGTTGATGAACACTAAGTGTGTCTATCCAAATTCTCCTGTTTCACAGACAGCTCAGAAGTCAAACAGTAGAGGAATCTGCTGGAGAGCTGGGTCAACAATGGAACTTAAAATTTACTTGTCTATTCATGGATAATGAGCAAATCCAGAAGCCTATTTTTATGCCTCCACCTGACTTGGAAATAGGTTCATGGATATAATACATTTGTTTGACAGGGCCATTAGAAACCTTTGTTACAGTCCTTATCCATGAAGGAGCAGAATTCTAGTTTCTTTTACAGACATGCATCAGACACTGGGAAGCTTCCCTTGTATCCTTATCACTGCTAACAGTGGTGATGTTTGCCTAAGAGGAGGCAGCCATGTCTCTCTTCAAATGTCTGAAAGAAGCAAAATTCCTAGGGAAATGGGCGAGAATGCTCTCCTTGTGTGGACCACCCTTTTGGTTCCTGGTTTCCCAAATGTTACAAGAACCAGGGATTTTGGGGGGAGCGTAGGGCACTCATTCTAGGGAGCTAGAATCTGCCCTCTCCTGAGCAAAAGCTCCTCATAGCATCACTTGAAAATCAGACTGAAGGACATCGAGAGAAACATTTCATTTTGAAGTCTTGAAGCAAGGTCCTACAGAGCATCCCAAAGGAAACACTTTTCCTTAGGGTTGCAATAGATGTTACTCCTTAGCCCCAAGCATTTCTCTGGACTCCCAAAACCATTTTGAAGGCTGATGCTTCTCTCTAGACTAGAGTCTATGCCCTCTCAAAATAAAGCTATCTTGCTAATTGCTCTTTCTTCCTTGGTAGAAGCAAAAAGTACTAAAACCTGAGTGTTTTTATTCTAATTTTATAAAAGATATTATCCCATACTTTCCAGGGTGTCTTCCAGAACGTGCTGTCACACAGCTGACAACTTTAAGCTTAACTAAATCATCTGCCCCAATAAAACTTCCCAGCATTCCTTCTCTCTTCCAGTAGGAAGGACTCAAATCGTATGGTACAGGGATTGCAAGCAGAACATTTGGGAATAGTCCCCCGGTATTATCCATCTGCATGTTTGAGTGGGGAAAATATATTGAAAATTAAACCTGAACAAGATAATATCCAGAAACCTTTCATCTCACAGCAGAAATGTAGAATTAGTAATAGTTCATTGAATATTTTTCAGAATATTAAAAGGTAACTTTATCATCTACCCTTCCCTGTCTCCACACTAACCCCTAAGACCTCCCTAAGTTTATGTATTAATAAATTAGTAGTAAGTACAAGCAATAAGACTAGGTAGCACTTAGTATTTTCGGTATTAACCAAATGCGTGTAAACCGACTCTGACTGTATTTGTTTTCTAGCTTGTGAATGGCCTTGGGTTACCAATTCAGATGCCTTGGAGACTACTGACTTGTCGTATATATGCTCCATTCAAACACAGACACACACAATTTGTGATTTTTTTTAAAAAATCATCTAAATTCCTAAGACCTCCATTGTAGAAAAATATTAATACAAAAAATGATGAACTCTAGCCTAGGACTTATTTTGCAGAGGGGAGGGGAGAATGACTTCATTGTAGAGTTGGAGAATCATTTTGGTTTTCAAAAGATGTCATGCCACTTGGTTTGTCCATTTCTCTTTTCTCCTAACTAGAACGGATGGTTTGAAGAACTCTCTTGAAAATCAGTAGAGTTATCGAGGTCAGGCAAAAGATGGCTGAGTGTTGGTTTCTAAAAAGTAGATCCTGGACTAGGAGGGATGCAGGTTGGGTATGATGGCCAAAGAATTGGAGTGGAGGAGAGGGTCATTTGCAATACATCTGTGGTAGATAGGGGCTTCCATATTTCATCAGCTTTGGGATGACCCAGAAGTGAAGTTGCCTAGATTGCTCCAGAATAAATTACTAGAAATGTCCAAATGAAAGCATGGTGTGGTGGAAAAAAGAAACAACAGACTTGGAATCAAAGGACTTGGGTTCAAATCCCCAACTCTGCCATTTGCTCCCTATAAAACATCAAACAAGGCACTTAACCTCCCTATATCTGTTTCCTCATCTGTAAAATGCTCAGATTAAACTGGATGATCTTTTAGCTCTAAATCTATGGTCCTATGAAAAAGTATTTTTGATGGTCATGTTGAATGCTGTTATTAACTAAAGTCAAAGCATAATTACTGATATCAGAGTAAATTATATATATATGTGTGTGTGTGTGTGTGCATATATATATATATACATATATATGTTTACATATGTATGTATGCAAATATATCAGAGGCCCCAAGGGAAAGTGAGGAATTATCCATTTAACTTAGTCAGAGAATTCCTTAACAGGGGGATCATTGTATACATAGTTCTCTGCCCTTCTGGACAGTATGGTCTAGCTTAGATCCAAGGACTCTGCAAATTAGCACTTAAATAAGAACCAAAACCATGGAATCCCAGATCTTTTTTTTTTAAGTGGGTCAACGAGAAAATAGAATTAGTTAATATACCTTTGATGTGTCATGTAGGGTCACCTATGATGAGAGAAAGAAAAAGCATTTGAGACTATTTCCTTGTACAGCTAGAACTGAAGACCACATTTTACATAATTAGAACTTCAAACAGCATGAATTACAATACAAGTGTCACGCTTCACAGGATTCATCATTTGGACTAATCAATACCTAGCTGTGCCTGACCTGAACCAAAGAGATTTACAGAATTCCTAGGGAAGGAGGGAAATTTTCACTTTGGCTAAAATGTTACTAGGCCTTGAAAATAAGTTTATTGGTCATGGCTAGCCAGAGTATCCCATTTATACAGGCTACTCAAGTTTTGGGCTTTTTTAAGCCAAGATTCTCCAAATTGACTTATGCTCATTGGGTAGGATTTCTTTTGTTAGGATAAGCATGAAAAGGGATAAGGGAGGAAAGGCAAAGGTGAGGGACAACTCAATATATATTAATTTGGGATGATTTATCCCTTTCAATCTGGTCTTAGAGAGCTAAGTATAGATTTAAAATGTGTAAGAAAAGTTAAGAGTAAATCGTGGGAATGGGAGAGTGCAGAGAGAGTATCCTTTTGACTTCTCAAAGTCACAGAACAGCATAGAGGAAGGGAGGGAGTACACGAGGGGAAGGAGGGATGTTGACTTTGGTGTTTTATGGTCCACTTTAAAACAGTTGTGCCTTTCAGAGGGAAGGATGGGAAATGCTGAAAACCATCATTTTTAGCTTTCCTGAATTCTTGGTACATGGGTCTTGTTTCCTTGCTTTTCTCAACAGAAGGAGAAGAAGGGGAAGTCTGAGCCCAGGGTAGAGCCAGGAATGCCATGTTTTCTCATTTCAGTGTGGACCTTGACTTCTTCCTTCTCTGTAAAATATGTTATGGAATCCTTCTGCCCTGAATGTAGCCCATGGGCAAAGGAGAGGTGGGAAGAGGGGAATAACTTATTGAAGCTCATAGGACTATTGACAAACTATACCAGTTAATCATATCTGAAATAAACTTTGGATGAAGTGCTCTACACTGCCAATGCTAACTACTTTATGGCCCATTTCAAACAAACAAATCAACCTCTCAGAATTCCAGTTTTTCTGACATTCAACTCTCCAGGCATCATTTGCCAGCTTATGAGACTGAATTCTCCTGCAGGATTCATAGATGAAAACACGACATGCTTCTTAACTTACTATTACTTGGTCTTACATAGGAATCACTAAAAGAATTCATTGCCTGGAATACTGGGTGAGGGAGCTGCCCTAGAGGATAAAATCCATCAAGAAGGACATGAATTTTGCTTTAGAGATATGCAGGCCTGGCTTCCTCTCCCACCCTCTACTTTCCATATCTTACTGAGTGATTGCAAAATACCATTAGTTACCAACCATTGTAGAGCTTCCCTGGTGTTTCACTGGTAATTACGATCCCCAGTGAATCCAGGGCACAGGTATAGAGGGTAGATATTTCTGTGGTTGGGGTTTTGGTGGGGAGAAAGGGGTTGGAATCTGGAGGCAACCAGACCTTTAGAGAGTAACCTATTGGAAAACAACTTCTTGTGGCCTAAAACTGTGTATACTTGCTAGTCATTCCTGGATCCTTGAAGATTGGAAGGGCTCTAAGTTTGGGTCCTCAAGGCCCTATGGGAACAAAGGTGTCATGAATGAGAAACTAGTGGTGATTTCTGTGTGTTTACAAAAACCTTTGCCCCATTTTTGCAATCAAAAGCCCCTGCAAATCAGGGGAGAGAAATAATGACTCCAGCTACCCTAATGGCTGGGTGGCACTGCCAACAACCACTCACTCAGGGTGAATGGTGACCGATGCTGGGTGAGTGGAGAGGAATGTGTGCACGATTCATTCCGCTCCCTAGTCAGGAACTCCTACAGGGAGTCTGGGATAGGCAAACATATTTGTAGGCTTATCGATTTTTTTGTATTTATTTGTAAAGCTGTGTTAGGATTTCCCTTAGTTTTCTAAAAAAAAATCTAGGGACCATTTAAAAAATGTAAATAAAACCATGGGGAGGGGACAGGGGCGATGCCCCTGACATTCACATATGCACCAAAAAAGAAAATACTATATTATTACTTGTTCTTTAAGTACCATGAGATCTTCAATTGTTTCACTAATTGTTATTGTGAATAAAATTTTCCCAGCGAGCCTGGAATCTGGGCATAGGTATCTGGATTTTTTCTTAAAGGTTGTTTTGGAGGTTATCTTTGTTTTTTTAAGTGTGAGAAAGCTATATAAGAACATAGACAAACTGGCCATGTTTTCTGTGATATGATTAAGTTTCTTCCTCACTTTTAACAAACTTAGAAGCTAGAGGAGGACAAAAAGCAATCATTTAAAATAACTTTCAGTCCTCAAAGACCAGTGTAATGGCTCCCAAGAGGAACCATTCTACAAGGGACATACTAACACTGAAACATTCGACTGATTCAGTTTTCCTGCCAATTTGCTCACTGGTAGATTCAGAAGATGAGAGTCTTGATCATACTCCAATATGGAGTTCATCCTTTCTGCTCTATCAGAAAGCCATTATTTTGGAAAGTAACGATAAGGAAAATCAGGGGATGGAGTGAATGGAAAGAAATAGGAATTAGTTAAATAAAGAGAATCCCACATTATGAGACTGAATGTATATATCTAGCCTGGCACTAGTTGGGCATGTTGGCACTCAGTAAATCCTTGACTGACTAATTGATCGATACTGCCATCAGTAATAGATCCACATTTGGGAATGCTATGGTGACTGTTACCATGCCATCCATCAGAAGGCTAACTCTGTGCTGTCATTGTGGTCTTTGAACATGAAGCTAGCAAAACCAACATCTCACTCACTAAACTTAAGCCATATCTCTCTCATTTCTGTGTCTCATACTTTTTTTTTTTAATTTTTGTTTTTCGACCCTGGTGCTTTGACTTCAATATCTGCTGAACAGTTCAGTCTACTCTGCTGGAAAAACAAAACAAAACAAAACAAAATGATTGGAAAGTAGAACAAATGTGGGAGATGTGGCAACCCTGAACACATTTCCTTCAGAAGGAGAGCCAACCACCAAGGGAAGGTACTAGTTTAAGAACAAGCAGGCAGAAAAAGACTGATCTGTATCTGCATGAACATGGAGATAGTGTATAATGTCTGTGTCTATCTTGTGGTCCATATGCAGAGAAACATAAAAAGATACAGTGTGGTTTAATGGAGACCTTTAGTCAGACAACCTGGCTTCCAGTGCTAGTCCCATTGTGCAGCCCCGGAATCTCAGTTTCCTCATCTATAAAATGGGGATGAAACCTACCTCACAGGGTTGTTGTGAGGATCAGATGAGGTAATGTATGTGAATGCCCTGTGGAAATGTAAGCTATGATGATCATCACTTTACAGAGAGGTCACTATATCTCTCAAGGTCTCAGTTCCCTAGGATGTGAAAAGGAAGGGGTTGGGCTGCATGAACTCTCTCAAGTTTCTTCTAGCTCAAAACCACCTGTGATTCTGTGTTTCCCGACCTATAAATGTCCAGATCAGCCAATATTCTGAATAGGAAAACAATTTCCAGTTATTTAAAACCACTAGAACTAAGTGGAGCTAACCAGAACCAACCAACTCCTGCTCAAGCCAGAGCCAGCTCTTTACTTTTCAAAGACATCAAAGCAAGGGCTTCAAGCCTAAGACACCCCCTGACTTTATTGTTTGGTTTATTCTACTGATCAGGGTCAGAAATAACTTTGCATTTGAATCATTCATAATCTCTTTTGCAGAGGGGCAGCTCAGAGTAGTCAGGGAGACCTGGATTCAAATCCATGTTCCAAGACAAAAGCCCTATGTGACCCTGGAGCTTCTATGTACCTCAGGCAATTGTTTAAGCTCCTCTGTGGAAGTCAAGGAGGAGTGGTGCCTGTGTTTGTGGAGGGAATTTTCAAAACCTTCAAAAATCAAAGAACTTTTCCCTTTTCTTCAGACCCTTCAGTGAATGACTCAAATTGAACTTGAGAGGGGCCCTTTTAGTCCTAGATAGAAAGGGTTTAACTGTATCTGGGGAGGTTTCTCCATATGGACCATAACACGTACACACAGAATTACACTAAATCACATTAAACTTTGTTAACAATCAACAGAAAAAAAAAGAGGAAAAACAACGATGAAAAAAATGCCACTCCACAGTATTGATCAATAGCTCGATATTTTCAAGGTGCAAAAGAATTCCACAGCCTTAATTATTTCAGTGTCTTGCTGGTCTGCCTTAAGTGTGTCTTCTGTTTGATGGTACTTTTTTTTTTCATTTTGTATACATACAATGTCGTTTTGTAAAGGTAGGTTGTAAATATTTTATTTGTAAGTCAGATCCCTCATGTGTCATGTTGTAAAGTGGTGATCTGATGCCATGTGTATGATTAAAAACAGTCAACTTTACAAGCTGCAAATGAAGCTTCAAAATGTACATCTCATGTGTTATTGCATTCCTAGAAATATACTCTGCTAAAGATGCTGTTTCTGGTTTTCTTCTGTTTCATGGTTGGTAGTTCGGTTTTTTTTTCTGATTAAAAATATTTGTTTAAAGCAAGGAGTACTGCTTTCACCCAAACATGAAGGCAGTGTGATTTCCCTGTCCCAAACAGTTCTCTCTGACCACCATTCACACACACACACACACACACACACACACACACACACATATATATTACACACACACAGAGGTATGAGAGAGAGAGAGAGAGAGAGAGAGAGAGAGAGAGAGAGAGAGAGAGAGAGAGAGAGAGAGAGAGAGAGAGAGAGAGAGAGAGAGAGCCTGGCAAAATCAATCAGTATTTCTTAACTGCCTGCTGGTACCAACAATACAAAGACAAAAATGAAATTGTTCCTGCCCTGAAGGAGCTCACATTCTATCTAGAGAGACAACATGGGTACAGTAAAAGATTCTGTCCGTGTAGGAAAGTTATATTCTCTGCAAATAGAGGCAGCATGGAATAGTGAACAGAACACCAGGCATAGAGTCATGTGTGGCTATGAAGCAGGGTTTGGGAGGAAGTGAAGAGAGAATAAATCAATTCTCCAGGTCCCAGTAGCAGGACAGTCAGAGAAACCACAAAATTCTGTCCTAAATGACAGATTAATTCTAAGATGGATCAGAGAGCCAAATAAGACTTTATTTCACATGATGATTTTCAGTTCTGGATAGCAGTGCCCTCACATTTGACTAGTGACTGCCCCTGCCCCCACCCCCACCCCTTTTATACATACTCTTATGATGCTTCAGTGCCTCATTCAGGTAAAAACTATGCTTCCAGTCTCCTGCCTGTAAGTAGCTATACTGCACATACATAATCTTAATTTGGAAGCGACCCCTTGTCTCCAAGAATAAATGAAAAACAATTTAATCCCACAAATGTCATCTCACAACCTTCCACAATGAAATACATTTACTTTGATGAAGCAGGGGTGCTTAATCTGTATTTGGCTTATAAGAACAGCACTAATGGAGATGGACTAGAGAAAGGGGAAGAAAAGGTTTAGGGGTATACAATTAAATTCATCTCAGCCAAGTACCTCCACAGCCCAACAGCACTAAGTCCTGGGGGAGATGGGAGTCATCAATTCTATCTCATCTAGAAGATGAAGGACCACCAGACATTACTATCTTGTCCTGCCACTGCTCCTAAGATCCTCCATCTGCCCTGCTTCCATGTTCTGCAGAACACCTCCCCCCCAACTGTCATCTGAATGAATCACTTAACCCAGCGGTTCTCAACTTTCCTCATGCGGCAACCCTTTAATACAGTTCCTTATGTTGTGGTGACCCCCAACCATAAAATTATTTTCATTGCTACTTCATAGCTGTAATTTTGCTATTGTTGTGAATCGTAATGTAAATATCTGATATATAGGTTGTATTTAAATTGAACATAACCTACAGGTTGAGAAACGCTGACTTAACCTAAGGACCTCTATGACTTGTCACTCATCCTTCTTATAAGGGCAGATGACTTCTGCGTCCCGGCTGAACTTTCTTTTATGAGTTATCTCTTCCAGTTAGAGTGAGTTCCTTGAAAGCAAGGACTGTTTGCAATTTTCTGTTTGCATCCCCCACACCTTGCACAGTACAGGTACAAATGCTTCAACAAGAACTTTTTCATTCATTCATGGAATGATGGGCTTTGGAATTAGAACTATATTTAGAAAAAACAGGTTTAAATCCTGACTTTGATACTCATTAACCACATGACTTTTGGGAAAGCTGCTTAACATCCCTAAGCATCAGGTTCCCTTTCTGTAAAAACTACTACCTATCTCACCAGGATATTGTGAGGAAACTACTTGTAAATATAAATCAGTATTTAAGTGTGAGTTTTTACTATCAACCTCACCCCCCCAGACCTTAGTATAACAAAGCTATCCCCCACATATAACATCAGGGTGTCTTTGTATGGGTCGAAGGGAAACAGAGTAGACATATTGAGACTGTCCCCCACATGTAGCATGGAGTATTTCAATGTGTGGCTTGAAAGGAAACAGTATAGACATCTCTAGCCTCTTCTCTATTCCCCCTTCTCCAAGACTTTATTTCCTTCCAGGAGGGGAAGCAGGAGGGCAGAGACCACCACTCTGCTCCTTGGGGAACGTGGGGGGTGGGAGAGGTAAGGAATGATACCAGGCTAGAATCATAGCAATCTGCTCCCTTAAACACTCAGTCTGGAGGATATGATTTTCAGGTTCAAAATACATTTCTGATAGATATTCCATAACAGGGAAATGAGGACTCTCCTAAGTTCTATATCCAGGACTTAACTCCCTTTCTGCTAAATACCAGTTCCACAACGAAGAGAGTAAAAGCTCACATTTAAATACTGATTTATATTTACAAGTAGTTTCCTCACAATAGCCTGGTGAGATAGGTAGTAGTTTTTACAGAAAGGGACCTGTAGAAAGTTTCTATAGAAAGTGGGAGGAGCCCAGTCTAGCAAAGTCAGCCCAACAGCATTGTATCACAGATAGAACGTATCTCTAGCTACATACAAAGCTCTCCTGGTGCTGCTCCCCTTGCTCAGCATCAGTTTATGTAAGTCTCTTCAGGTTATGATGAAGTTCGTCAGCTCCTCATTTCTTATAGCACAATAACATCCCATGACATTCATATCCCATTCCATTCATATACCACAACTTGTTCAGCCATTCCTCAACTGAAGGGCACCCCTTGATTTCCAATTCTTTGCCACCACAAAACCCAGAGATTTTAGATGGGACTTTAAAAGAAGCCAGGGAGTGGAGGAGCATTCCAGGCTGGAAGAAAAACTGATTCAAATGTCTCGATTTCAAAGCTGATGCTCACATTTCTCGCCTTCCCAACGGGGTGGGGTTGGGAATCCCAGAGGGAGGGGAGGATTCCCAGAGGGAGGAAGGAAAGGAGGAAGGGAGAGAATCTGTAACTCGGGAGTTTTAAAAACGAATGGTTTTTCCGTGTAACTGGGGGAAAATAAAACACACAACAAAGCTGTATCAGCTAGCTTTAAGCACGTATTAGGCACCAACTATCCTAGCCGGGCCCCCCAAGGGGCTCACATCACATCCTTTCCACGTGACTGGTTCCGATCCCAGCGAGGGTCTCAGGTGCAAAGCTGTCCCTGCCACTTTACCTACAAGGTTAGAGGAGTAAATACAAAGGCATATCGGGGAGGAAATAAGGCCAGGCAGCCTTCTAGAAGAGGCACCTTCTTTTCTCTGCAGCCGATAGCCACCCTCGGTTTCTGGAAGAGCTCCCCACCCCCGCCCCCAGATTCTCCCCCCTCAAAGGAGACCGTTCGCTTTTTTCTAGAGGAGGTTTTTCGGTTTTGTTTGCTTCCTGGGGATAGGTTTTTTGGTTTTGTTTTATTTCTTAACATGGGTTTTAAGCAGGAAGGCCTGAAGGCCGCTTCTCGCGTAAAGAAAGAGAAGAGGAGACGGAACCGCCAAACTGCCCGGGACCCTCCAGCGAAAGCACGAGCCCCAGGGATTGCCTCAGGACACGCCCTCCAGGCCGGTCGCGCCTGCGCACTGGGCGGCGGGGCGGGGCTGAGGAGGGGCCTCGGCGAGGGACGGGTCACGCCGGGGTCACGCCGGGGACGCGTCGGCTGGTGGATGAAAGCGAGGTTTCGGGGCCATGGCTGCGTGTTCGGTGGGGGCGCTGGCGCCTTTGGTGATGGCGCTGTACGAAGCGCAGGCTTTCAAATTTGGAGACTTCGTGCTCAAGAGCGGTCTGTCGTCCCCTGTCTACGTGGACCTGCGAGGCATCATCTCCAGACCGCCGCTCCTCAAACAGGTGGGAAGGCTGGCGGTCATGGCCGGGGGAGGGGGGGGGGGGTCCCACGAGGCGCCCTTTGACCTCTGCCCTCCCCCACCTCCCCTGCCCTTCGGCCGCAGTTTCAGATTTCAGAGGCTTCCCGGGAGGCGAATCCCCTTCCTGTGCAGATCGGCACCCGCTTTCCCATTCCCTAGGGAAGATTCCAGTAGAGGAAGTTCGATGAGTTGGACGGGGTCACGTGGCCCCGGATCCCCAGCTGCGCGCCGTATGCTCTTGAGGATCCAAGTAGCGTGTCCAAGGTTGTCCCGCTCCTCGTGCCCCCGTGGGCCGTGCTGCCCTTTGGCCTGTCGTGGAGTGATTTCCCTTTACCTCCTCCAGCCCATTTTACAGATGAGGAAAGCGAGGCAAAAGGGGAAGTGACTGGCTTAGGGTCTCACGGCTGGGAAGCGTCGAGGCCGGGTTTGAACTCGGGTCTTCCTGACCCCAGGCCTAGCTCTGTCCAGTGAGCCACGTGGCCGCGGCTGTGGGATATGGAAACGTGTCTATACTGGCTTAGTAACAGTAACAAGAGCTGCCCTGCCGATTGCGGCGCGTTCCCGGGTATCCCTGCGCCTGAAACAGTACAGTAATTGCACCGCGTCTGGGGCTGCTGGGGAGGGGGAGGGTGCGCAGCCTCACCTGGGAAGGGAAGGCCGGCTCCGCACCGGGAGGGAGCTCGGGGCGGGGTTCCTGGAGGGCAGGGATGACGCCTGGGCCCGAAGCTCGCTCCTGCTGTTACCGGAACTGAGTGTGCTTCAATCTAAAGTGGCCTGGGGAGGCTCCCGCTCCCTCCTCCTCTCCCCCGCCCCCGCGTCCGAGGCCGTCACATGTCTGACTACTGTTATTTAACGTCACTCTGAAGTCTCTCTGAATCCTAAGGTGACCTACTGTGGTCATGTGCATAGGGCGGAGAAGTGTCCCGGTGAGGAGTGATCACTGCTGGCTTTTGTGCAGTTTGTCACTTAGAAAGCATTTAATATGCTTCATCCCCTCTCAAAACAAGGCCCCCGCGGCTACAAGATGAGCTGGAGAAATGATGAGATGCCTTAGAAATGGTGGATGGGGGAGGGGAATATTCAGGTGGCAGTCATTGAGTCTCTGCTCACAAGTTCTTCGTTGGTAGCACTTAGGGTGCCTGGGGGTGGCTGGAGACGCCCTCAGCACGTCGGCCTCTCCAGCAACAAAGATCCAAACAGGATCCTCCAGAAAGGAAGCCAGAATGGAATTGTTCTGGTGTAACCCTGTGTGTATTACATATCCCCATCCTTCACGCTGTGGTGGCTACAATGATTCTGAGGCACAGTTTGTGGGTGATTCATTAACAGGGCCAGCCCATTATTCATTTAAAAGGCTGTCTCTCCTCGACCAAAGAGCCGTTATTTGCTTGGGCTCAGGGTTTCCAGGCCTTCTGAAGAGGAAGTCTTCCTTCCCAAAAGGGGCTGAGCACATTTGCTTGAATAACAGGACAGGAGGTGGGCAGTGTTGGAGGAGGGACTTAGGTCTGTCTACCAGATCCTAGTCAGGCATCAATTTCCATATCACCTGGCCTTGAAAGAAAGGGAGAATCAGCATTTTCCCAGACCTGTCTGAGCAGATACCATGAACAAGACCCCCAAGAGCCCAAGCTGAGAATTTCTTTTACCGTCTAATTAGGTCTTGGCCTGGGTAAATCTAGAGAGATTTTACAGAAAAACCTTGGTCCTGATACAATAATTAGTTATTAAATATGAGAGAGAAATATGCATTTCTCACATACATTCAGTGAGCTGGTCACACCGGCTTTGGTGCTGTTCCTAACTGCAACATGTCTTTGCACAGGCAAGTCCCCTTTACCAGCAATTAAAATCCCACGTTTCATTCCACCACTTACTAGCTGTGTGACCTTGGGCAACTCATTTGATTTAAAAGAATGTATTGAAGTAAGTACAGTCTGAGGTCTATTCCAGCTCTGTCTTGGCTGAACAAAGGCCATTATAAAGCCTATGGAAATTGCGATTCTTCGGTCTAGAGAGATGAAAGCTCATAAAATTGTGAAAGGTATAGTGACTCGTAGTGATGGAGTCCCATGTGGTGTGTGTTTTCTTCCAGGTTGCAGATGTCTTGTTTGAAACGGCTCAGAATGCCGGGATCAGTTTTGACAGCGTGTGTGGCGTGCCTTACACAGCTTTGCCTTTGGCAACCATCATCTGCTCCGCCAACCAAGTACCGATGCTCATTCGAAGGAAGGAGATGAAAGACTATGGTAAAAGTTGCCAGCATCACCATAATAGCTGACATTTATACAGCATTCACTGGGTGCCGGGCACTGTGTCAAGGGCTTCACGATTGTTTTTTTTTTTAATGTATGAACATAATATTTCAGGTTTGAGCTGATTTGTATTGTTTTCTCAGTTGTAACTTTTATACTTAGCACCTAATAGGTGCTTCATGAGTGTTTGTCAGAATGCATTGAGTTGATTTGTTTTGGGGCAAGTTATATTACTCCATGGGGCATAGAAATTGTTTTCTTACATTGGAGTTTATTTTGGACGTGTGGCTGCAAATTACATTACTATCCTATAAGATTGTGTGATGACGTTGTCATGAATTAGGAGAAAATATAGGCTTTGAGTGGCTTGAAGAAAGAAGGAAAGTGTCCTGTATAAAACCTCCCAAGCCGTCAGATTTTCACTGGGCTTTCCTGCATTCTGGCACCGTTTGCTGTGGGATTTGAGAGTGGAAAACGTCTTCTTTATCATCACTTGATGAGGATTAATATCACAGGATGGTCTAGTGTTGTGTTTGGCTTAGCTATTAGCAAATGATCTTGTAAAGCAGCAGGAACCGCACATGGAATTGGAAAGAAGTATCTCTTCAGACCCATCATCCCTGGTGTTTAGGAATCCGTGCTTGTGCTCGGCTCATGTCAGTCAGAAGTGCTGATCTAAAGGTGACCGGTCCATCCTCGTACTGTTGTTCTGCTGTCACCAACATCTCCCTGAGCCTCAGGTTTTTTAATCTGAGCTGAGGATGATGTTATTGTCACTGAATATCTTACAGTTTTTAATAAGAGATGAGAGTTATGTAAAAGTTAGTAGTGTTACTTCTAATGATAAGTTGCCCCTGATAATGAGACAGGAGCTTGTTATTTATTGGCCCATAATTTCCATGATTGGATCACTTGAATAACATCTTTATAATTAAGTCTGTGTTAATAATGTGAGATGTGCTGAAAACATCCTGTAGACAAGTGCTCCAAAGCAAAATGTTTGAGATGATCTCGCTGAGTAGTTGAAGTTAATTCAAGAAGGCGGGAAGAATAGAGAAAGAAAAGAATGTGTCCTGTTGGGGTGGCTGGGTGGCTGGAGTCAGGAGGACCCGAGTTCAAATTCGGCCTCACACACTTGACACAAAAAGCTAGCTTTGTGACCTTGGGCAAGTCACTTGGCACCAATTGCCTTACCTTCCCCCCTCCGAAAAGCAAAAAGTACTCCCCCAAACCAGAACATGTCCTTTTGACATTACACCCTTCAAAATGAAATGGGGGCAAGAGAGGAAGCAGAGAAACTCAACAAAAGTGTTGGTCACTGTTTCCCATTAAGTGAAAATAAAGTAGTTCAGAAACAGTAGGAATCTTTGCAACCTTCACCAAAGTGTATTTCTTATGAACAAAACCAGATAGACCTTTATTGGAGCTGACAAGCCATAGTCTGTCTTTTTGATCAAAGCCAGTAGAGTGTTTTTTTCTTTTCTAGGTACTAAACGTCTCGTAGAAGGAACTATTAACCCAGGGGAGACCTGTCTGATCATTGAGGATGTGGTGACCAGTGGTTCCAGTGTCTGGGAAACCGTAGAGGTCCTTCGGAAGGAAGGTTTAAAAGTCACGGACGCTGTCGTGCTGCTGGACAGAGAGCAGGGAGGCCAGGCCAAGTTGCAAGAACAGGGCATTCACTTACATGCTGTGTGTACCTTGTCAAACATCCTGGAGATTCTTGAGCAGCAAAGAAAGATTGATGCCGATATGGTTGGGAAAGTGAAGAAGTTTATTCAGGACAACATCTTTGTAGTGGGAGAGCAGAATGGTGCCAGACTTGTGAGGGAAACTCCCAAAGAACTTAGCTTTGGCATGCGCGCCCAGCTCCCTGGCACCCATCCCATCACCTCGAAACTTCTCAGGCTGATGGAAAAGAAGCAGACCAACCTGTGTCTTTCTGCTGATGTCACTGAGGCCAAAGAGCTATTGCATCTGGCAGCCAGTCTTGGTCCCAGCATCTGCATGCTCAAGACCCACGTAGACATTCTGGATGACTTCAGTCTGGAGATGATGGAGGAACTGAAAGCTCTGGCACAACTCCACGAGTTCTTGATATTTGAAGACCGGAAATTTGCTGACATAGGAAACACAGTGAAAAAACAATATGAAGGTGAGAATGGGATCTCTTTTTAAAAATTTATAAGCATTGATTCTCTTCCCCACCGCTTGCCTTCTCCTAGTGAATAGTTTCTTAAAAAGAAACATTGGCTACATCCTGAATTGTGTGTCTGCACTTTAAATGCGTCCCTTCCCTAGCAGGAGGTGAGCAGCAGGCTCTGTGTCTGACCACTGTGCTCAGGATCAGTCAATCAGAGTTTTTCTTTATAGTGTTACGGTCTTAGTGTAACTCCTGCCGCCAGTTCTTTTCACTTCGCTTTGTATCCATCTGTAGATGTCTTTCAGGTCTCCTCCGAAGTCGTCCATTTTGTCATTCGCTTCTTAAAAAATTGTTTGGTTTTTCTCCGACTCTGGATGTCGTCTTAGCTTACAGTTTTGGGCTCCTAGGAGAGGAGTTGCTATAATATGGGTCTTATTTCTCTTTCTTTGCTTTCTTTGGTGTTTATACAAACACACACACGCACACACTTAGTCGTGGTCTAGTTAAATCCAAAAACAATTCTCAATTTAGGAACTTTTTTTAAGTCTTGTTCCAAATGGCTTTCCAGAATGGCTGGACTGGTTCATGGCTCCACCAGTAGCGCAGTAGTGTACCTGTTTCCCTGTAGTCTTTCCAAAGTTTAGCATTTTCCTTGTCTGTCATTTTTGCTAATTTGATTGGATGTGAGGAGGAACATCAGAGATGGTTTCATTTATATTTCATGTGGCAGTTGATGGCTTGGATTCCTCTTTTTAAAAATTTTGAAAACTGCCTATTCAAATTCTTTGACCATTTATCTGTTGGGAAATAGGTAAGTCTTATACATTTGAATAACTTCCTTATATCTTGGATATGAGACCTTTATCAGAGAAACTTGATGCAAAGATTCTTTGTCCCAATTAGCTATTTTCTCATTAATTTGAATTGTGTTAAATTTGTTTGTGTAAAAAAAGCTTGAATTTTATATAATCAAAAACATCCGTTTTATTTTGTGTGATCTTCTGTCTCATATTTGGTTTTAAATTCTTTCTACATCCATAGATTTGAAAGGTAATTTCTTCTCTAACTTGCTTATGATTGCCACCTTCGATGCCTACATCATGTGTCTGTTAAGGGTTTTTCTTGGTTTTAAAGTGTGAGGTGCTGAACTTTTTGGACCTCAGCCTCCCCTTCTGGCTTCCTTCCCACTTCTTTTCGTTATTACCTTTAAGATTCTTGGTCTTTTGTTATCATTTCCCCCAGCTTTATAAAGTAATCCATTGGCAGTTTGCTTGGTGTAGCACTGGAGAAGTGGATTGTCCTTATTATGCAGATAATTAGGCAGCCAGCTTTGCTGGCTGTCCTGGTCAGTCAGCATTTCTACAAAGTGCTTCTGGCTCTGCAGAGGCTTTGTATAGTTCCCAGGTGTGTCTTAGTGGGTGTCCACTAAACATTTTAACCTAGAGTTACACCTGTAACACTTTATACCTGTAATTCTTTTGCCTGGAATTTATCTTTCTGCGTCTCCTGCTGGGTAGAATTGAATTGCCAAAGAGGCGAGCTTGGGGTATTCGTATTTTGGATTTTTCAGGAGAGCAGTTTTTATACTGAGGTAGTTTTCCATGTCTCTGGGATTGCTGTGTTCACTATCAAATGCCAAGTTAAAAGCTGACCTTTAAAAAATATGACTTAAGCAGTTCTGTTTGGTTAGAGGCAGCTAGGTAGTCTGGTGGAGAGAGGGTCACCCAGCAGATCCAGTGGGAGAGTCAGGAGCACCGGAGGGCAGATCTGTCCTTAGATACTAAAGCTGAGTGGTGTGACCCTGGGCAAGTCACTTAGCCCATCTGCCTCGGTTTCTTCTGTTACAAAATGGGGGCTAGAGTAGCACTTGTTCCCAGGCCTTGCAAGAATCAGATGAAGCAAGACTTGTAAAGCACTTTGCTAACGTTAACAAAAGTGTCCTGCTTGCTTTCGGTTGAGAAAGTGATGTCGCCGTATGCTGCTCACCTTTAAAACAGAAGCCGCCTGGCCCCTCCACAGATTTATGTCTCGCTCTTTAAATGTTTCCAATCTTTTAAAAACCATTGAATGCCCAGAGTATTTTCCTCACTTTGGGGGGTGTGAGGTGGAAAGTGGGAAAACAGTTGGAGAAAATACGAAGCTTTGGGAATTACCATAAGAGCCGAGGCTGGGAAGCCCAGATCTTTATCAGGATGACTTGCTCCTTTCAATGACATTTTAGTGTCTGAGGGCTTTAAAAGTTATGAAAAACAGGACTTCCTCCTAAGCCTTGCTGGATTCTCTAAATTAGCCTCAAAAGCTGCTCTGGCCTTTACTGGAAGTTGTTCTTCCAGCTCCTAAAACCCCTACATTCATGGTTTTACTTGAGGGTCTTATGTGTCTGCATCTATTTTCAGCTTATTTCTACTACAGAAAAAAAAAATGAACTTGTTGCCATCATAAGCATCAGCATAAAAGGAAGATCAGCTTCCCGTCCATGTTAGTGAGAAACAGGCACAAACTGAGCCTTCTTTCTTATGGTCGCCAGTCAGTGACACCTTTACTGTGGAGACCTTGGTACAGCTCCCAGGAGTGTCTGGATACCAAAAGCTTATTACAAAATTGCCCATGTCTGTAGTTGTCTCTTGAACACTTTTCAGGGGAGAGTAACCCTGTTGTCTGTCGCTTTCTCTTAGGTGGTGTTTTCAAAATAGCTTCCTGGGCAGATATAGTGAATGCCCATGTGGTTCCCGGCTCAGGAGTCGTGAAAGGCCTGAGAGAAGTGGGCATGCCAATGCACCGCAGCTGCCTCCTGATTGCAGAGATGAGCTCCTCTGGGTCTTTGGCCACTGGTGACTACACGAAAGCGGCTGTAAGTGAGAGCTTTGCAGACCAGGAGGGATGGGTGGGGAGACAAAAACAAGAAGGGAACAGAGCAAGCTTGGCTGTTCTATCTGCACATGGGCCAAACCTGAGGAACATTTTTTGGGTTACTTGGAGACTCAAGTAATTACTTATCACATCCCGTTTCGGAGGGCTGGGCCAAGATTGTGTAATGGGTAAAATCAGGAGACAGCATGACGTAGTGGAGAGAAAGTCCTGGGCTTGGAGTCAGGAAAGTCCAGGTGCAGAGGCTGCCTCTGCCTCTGGCAGTTCTGGGACCGCATTGGAAGTCGGGTAACCACTAAACCTCAGTTTCCTCATCTGTGAGGCTCAAATGATTGTGGAGGATTTTGCACATCTTAAAATGCCATGTATATAGAAGTTATTGCTATTGTCACTAGAGACTCCTGACGCTCACTCCTTTTTTTTTTTCTTTTTGTCTTGTCCTATTTATATGCCAAACTGAAGCCCTTGAAATTAGGGCTGAATTTACTGAAACTGTAATAACTATAGTTTTGCTTTTATGTCAGACTTTTAAAGGGTTTTAAAGAACTTTAAATACGTTATCTCCTTCGAACCTCACAACATCTCTGTGAGATAGGTGCTGTCATTTTGCTTGTTTTATAGATAAGAAAATTAAAGTTTGCATGGGTTAAATGATTTGCTTCGGGTTGCGAGGCTAGTAAATGTAGGCTGATTCAAATAGCCCTTCCTGTCTCCAAGCACAGGATGCACTGTTCTACACTCTCTTTAATGTGTATGTACAGTTTGCCTGGTTTCTCTAAGAATTGAGTTACCCAACAGTTGTCAGTAATATCATTTTAACCACCTGACAAAAAGAACCAATTTTTATCATTGGTGTGATTTTTGTTTTTTTCCCAAAATGTTAATACTAAATACAGATTTATATGTAAATACCTAATCCATCCTGCAAGCGGAACTGTTCCAGTCTTTGGAGAGTCCTTCCTGTATATGTCCAGAGTTCCTCTCCCACGTGCTTCATTTGAATCAATACAGATTTCACAGTTAGTTCTGGAAAAGCATTTTTTTCTTGCAAAGTTTTCCTGCTTTGTAATATTTTGTTTTTAAAAGATTATAATATTACTTTCAGTCATATAATTATCAAATTCATATTAACACTAAATTTTTTTTAGGGGACTGATGTGAAACTTAATTTACATGTAGCTCTGGGTTTTCTGGCTGACTGTCAGTTATAACATAAATCTTGGTGTGCACTGTCAAGCCAATATATATGGTATTTAGATTTTAAATGGTTGCTTTCAGGTGTTAGAGTTCTTAGTGTTTTGAGGCCGTGTTTCACAGAGTCTCAGGACAGAAGTGAGAGAAGGCTGTAGACCAGACCTGCACAGCTTGATGGTAGGTGAGGGCCCCAGAGAGGTTAGACTGGAGACAGCCTGACAACAGTTAGTTGCCATGGGTCATCTGACAAACAGGAGAGTCCAGGGTGGCAACCATGCATTTTTCGTGGGCTGCCAGGAGCCATAAGCCGTATGTTGTGCAGGCCTGCTGTAGAACCACATCTAAAATGACATGTTTTATACCCACTGATTTACATAATTGCAGTGTGGAGTGAGGTTTGAGACCAGAAAGTAGGTTCCCATAAGTAAATGTCCTCTAAAAATGTTTTGTCTCTTATATTCCACCAGGTGAAAATGGCTGAGGAACATTCAGAGTTTGTAATTGGCTTTATTTCTGGTTCAAGAGTGAGCAAGAAACCAGAATTTGTTCACTTGACTCCAGGCATCCAAATACAAGCTGGAGGTAAATACAGTTAGTCATAAGTCATCTTGTCTCTGTTATACTTGTTAGGCCAGTGAACTGTCCCTTTTATCCAATAAGTCATGTGGTTATTTGAGAGTGTTTTATTAGGTCAATATTAAACTAGCTTGAAATGAAGTATTTTAGATGAGTAAGTGCTTGTGAAGTTTATAATGGGAAGGCTTAGGCCGGAAGCTTACCCTCATATCCCTCACCTTTACTTTAAGGGTTTAAGGATTGTGTAGGTTGAGGACAAGGGACAAGGAGAGTTGGGGTATTGCCAGTGTGCTTTCAGTGTGGGGTACTCACATCACTGGCCATTTAAAGTGAACCCTCAGAATATCTGCCAGTGGGACAGATGAACAGTGGAGGATTCTCATTTTACATACGTAAGTAACTACAGGTGTGAACAGACACTGCTAAGGCTTCTTTGATTCAAGATGACACAGCCAGAGTACTTCAGCCTGGTCCCGACAAGGGGTTAGAATGAAGATGGAAGCACAGTTTTTTTTAATGAGTTTTCTTCAGTCTGTAAAGTTAGATATTTATGCTTTTTAGATGGTTCTCATTCTCATGGATGTGAATTCTCCTTCCTTGGGGGTGCATCTTATTTGTGCATCATCAGGATCCGCCACTGGAGAGCTTTGTTACATTTCAAGGGGTTATAAAACTGGGCTTATGCACAACAGCCCATAAAGCCAGAATTGAGTAAATGAGAGAGTTCTGCAGCAAATCTTAGAATTACTAGAGGAGGGATGAATTCCGAGAAATGTGAAGGAGAAAATTTCAGATAAAATAATGTGGCAGCACCACTTAATAACTACATAGAAAACAAGGATATGGAATTTTACCCTGAGAGAGACTGTATAGGTAGGGAATGACATCTAAATAAATTCATGTGTAAGTTTACACAAATTTATTATACAACAGAGTCTAGCTAGTACATCACCCCAGATTGTACTTGAATGTGCTGCCTAGGCAATGCTTAGCTTAGCGTTTGATGGCATGTTTTTTAAAGCCTCAGTTGTTAACAAGTTAAAAGACTTTTGTACAATTTTTGCTTTTTGGAGGGGTGAAGGCTTGCCCAAGGTCACATGGCTAGTTTTTGTGTTAACTGTCTGAGGCCGGATTTGAACTCAGGTCCTCCTGACTCCAGGTCCAATGTACTCTATCTGCTGTGCTGCCTAGCCACCCCTATACAAATTTTTTTAAACTGATTTTTGCACCTGATCAGATGGAATTGGCTTTTGTTCACATGCCCACAGTGCTATTGGGTGCAGTTCATTCTGTCGTTGTGATAAATTCTGATATTTGTATGTGTGCTTGTATATTAATTTGGAAAGTAGTGAATACTGTGGGGATTGTGACTTCTCTCCCTGAGGCAAGTCTGCCCTTTTTTGGTAGATGTTTCCTCATTTGTAAAATTGAACGGCCTATGTTAGATTCATTCTAAGGCTTTGAGTTCTAGTTTGTCGTTGGTTTATGGTGTATATATTGGAGATCCCTGAAAGATCTGCTTGCAGGGTAACATAGACAGAAAATACAGAGGAACGAAGCCGTTCAGTAGATTTTCCTTTATACAAAAATGTAAAGGGACGTAAGCGTAGAAGAGGTTTGTCTTTGTTGTTTGCATCGGGTCCAACATGAGCTGTACTTCATCCCCAAGTCCAGCAGGCGTATCGTGCCAGGGCCAGGGGTGGTTTTTTTTTTTTTTTTTTTTTAGCACACACCTATTTCTCTGTCTCTCCCCCCCATCCTTTTCAGAGAGGTTTCATTTTGTGTTTAGTCAGGCAGAATATATAATAGAGCATGAGAGAAAGGGAATCGAATGGTCATTTCAGCTCTTGTCATAAGAAGATAAATAGTGTTCCTTATTCTTTTCCCAACAGGGGACCATCTTGGCCAACAATACAATAGCCCACAAGAAGCCATTGGCAAGCGAGGTTCTGACATCATCATCGTGGGCCGCGGCATATTAGCGGCCTCCAATCATCTAGAAGCAGCTGAAACCTACAGAAAAGCTGCCTGGGAAGCCTACTTGACCAGACTTGGTGTTTGAGTCTCTGAAAAAATTTTTTATTTCTTAAAACATTTCTACTCAAATTCTTTGACCTTACATTGACCATACCACAGAATCAGAGCTGGAAAGACTAAGGAAGCTGCCAGAGACACTCCATGGTAATAAATCATTTCCAGAACATGGTTTTCTTGTGACTGACTTTTTCTAGGGTGGCCACAGAACCTGTTCCAACTTCCTTTTATTAAAAGAGAAGTTATCTTCCTAAATGTAAGAGCCTAATATAGCTCCCTAAAATGATAATGATCTCCCTAAATGTAAACATGACGGTTGAGTCAGAAGGCTTAGGTTGTCATCATCATCCTTTCATAAAGGACACTTGTCAGTCACCTCCCTTGTCCCTTGTCACAAAGAATTACAGCCCAGTAGACCATTTCACTCATCAGTGCTGTCACTTCCTGCTAAGAGAAGAGGAGGGTGCTTCATGGTCAGTCATCCTAGTCAGGACCAGTCCTTTGGTTATTCTCCTTCACATTATCATTGTATAAGTGGTGCTTTTTGCTCTATATGCTCTGTATTCATTCTTTTTTTTTTTTTTTTTTTGTAGGGCAGTTGGGGTTAAGTGACTTGCCCTAGGTCACATGGCTAGTTTTTGTGTTAAGTGTCTGAGGCCGGATTTGAACTCAGGTCCTCCTGATTCCAGGGCTGGTGCTCTATTCACTGCCCTACCTAGCTGCCCCTTCTATATTCATTCTTTTTCTTAAATTTATTTTTATTTTTTAAATTTTAATTTATTTTCTTGGTTACATCATTCATTTCCACAAGGTTTTGAGTTACAAATTTTCTCCCCTTTTTGCCCCTACCCCCCAGCCCAGAACATTGATCACAC
>CM053596.1:255473853-255494218 GCA_028646575.1 Pseudocheirus occidentalis
TTTCTTGGAAGCTTTTGGTGTGGGAGTTCTGACTGTGTTGTCTTCCTCCCATTTAATGCTTTGATCCTTTTTGTCCACCCAAAAGGAATCTAAAGTTGCATTGTTGGGTTTGCTTTGCTTCCTTTGCCTCCTCATGTTGCCAGTCAATTACTTTACTTTTGGTCTCAGTAGAACTCTGCTTCTAGAGGGGAAAGCTCCCTCCCAAATCACTAGGGTTTTTGCAGCTGCTGGGGCTATTAGCAGGCCGCTGCAGCCCCCACAACCTCTGACTCACTGCTCATGCACCTCAGGACCACCACCCAAGACCATCATCCTGACCCAGGCCAGTTAAGGCAAGAGGACTTAGCCTTTCAATGAACACTTGGCCCCCCGTGTCTGCAGGCAGGGAGCTTCTGAAGCAGCCACATGGAAGTGGCTACAGGGCTGCTTCTGCTGCTTCCTTACCCTGGAGACAGTTCGGCCAGACTGATTTTCTCCTTCTAATTTCGCCAAATTCCACTGACCTTTCACTTAGTCCTTGTTTCTTATGGTTTGATAATTTGGGAAATCACCACAGCTGCTACTGATCCACTCTCCTGAAGGCTCCAGCAGTGGCTTGTCCTGGTGGCTCAGGGGAGAAGCAGCTAGTTTCAGGCTGGGATGATTTTGGCTCCCAGCCTGCTGTGATGATCCCTTCCTGTCCTGCCTGCCAAGCTGGCTTCAGCAGGAGATGTGTTTTTCTGTAATTTTGTGAGTTCTGGAGACCTAAAATTTGTTTAGAGTCAAATTTTATGGGCATTTGAGGTGGTTGTGCAGGAGCTGTGAAATTTTCCTGCTTCTATGCTGCCATCTTGGCTCCATAGAATCTACACTTTCAAATTGTGATGCTGGAGAAGACTTTTGAGAATACCTTGGAGAGCAAGGAGCTCAAAACAGTCAATATGTAAAGGAATTAATTCAGACTACTCATGGAAGGACAAAAACTGAAATTGAAGCCTAAATAATTTGGTCACATAAAGAGAAGCCAAGACTATTGGAAAAGGCCCTGATGTTGGGAAAGATTGAGGGCAAAAGTATAAGATAGCAGAGTATTAGATGGCTAGATAGTGTCATGAAAGCAATGAAAATGAGCTTGTTTAAACTTGGGGAATTAGCGGAAAACAGAAGAGTCTGCCTTGCTATGGCCCATGGGGTGTCAAAAGAGATATGCCTAAATGAACAGCAATAGCCACAACAAAAGTGGGACAAAGAAGGAGAGCTATCAAAGAGGCAGCTGGAAATGTGAGACTAGAAATCGTGAAAGAGAGACTGGGGTTGGAGAAATGTATCTGGAAGTCATCTGTATAGAAATGATGATCCAAACCAGTGAAGGTCATGAGATCACCAAGAGAGAGCCCGAAACAGAGAGAGCCCTGGGGGTATGCCCTCATAGAAAATGGGGATGTGAGAGAAGACATCAAAAAGGATACAAAGAAAGAATGTCTTAATGGAAAGGAAGAGAACAGTAATAAAGCAATGTCAGAAAAATATAGAGAAGGGGGAATGTGTTAAATACTACCAAATTCTACAGAGAGATCAAGAAGGGTGAGGACAGAGGAAAGGCTATGAGTCTTAATCAGAAAGAGATAACTGGTAACCTGGCAGAGAGCAGTTTCAGCTGAGTGGAAAGGATGGAGACTAGATTTTAAGAGGTGAAGAAGTAAGTAAGAAGTGAAATCTTTCATAGAGGTACTTCCCATATTTCTTTTTTTAAAAATAAATTTATTTTCTTGTTTACATAATTCATTTCCACGAGATTTTGAGTTACAAATTTTCTCACCTGCCATATTTCTTAATTAGAACCTGAACACTAGTTAGCTTGTGCATCACACTAAAATTAATATTAGGCTATGACAAGAGGAAGTCACCTAATTAAATGCATTCAATGGGGCCCTATTCTCTGTCTCTCTCTGTTTCTATCTCTGTTTTTCTCTCTCTGTGCCTGTCCTTCTGTCTGTCTGACTGTCTGTCTGTGTCTCCCCCCCTCTCTCTTCCCCACTCTCCCTCCCCCACTACCACCCCCCACTTCTAGCACATACTTTACTCTGAAAAGACAAACAGAAATGTCAAATACTCACCTAATAATCTTGTCCAGGCACAGATCTTGGGATAGATTAATTCTCATAGGGATTACTTTTCACATTACTTCGGACCCTGGGCAATGGAGCAGAAGTGGCCTTGGGGAAGAGGCTCCCAGTGGAAGAGGCTGGGTTGTTGAACCCTGGCGTGTTGAACTCTGTTGTCTCTGATCCCCTACTAATCACAGTATTCTGTTCTGTGCTCCACTTCCTTTTCTTTGAGCTGTAATGAGAAATCTACACTTAGGGGTTTTGGAAAGTGTGATGTAACAATAATATAAAGCAAGGGGAAAAAGAACATTGAAAGACTTCAGAGGTCAATGTAATAGGTGGCCAAGAGGGCATGCGATGCCAGATCCTTTGCCCCCTGGGCTAAGTCTATTACCACCACACCATTTGACGTGGTGATGGCATCTTAGGGCTCCAGCTATCTAGTGAGATGTTTCATGGGGCACAAGAGGTATTTTCTACTTCAATATTTCCAACATCTGTAATTTCCCCTGTGTAGATACTGCCTCCAATAACATAGATCATAATCCCTCTATAACCTAGTAGATGGTCTTCAAGAGTTACTGTGATAGAAAAATCCACCATTCTGTGGCGGATGACTGAAGAATGAGCTTCCCTAGAGTTAGGCTAGTCCTTAACCAGAGTATAGCTACTAGGAGTTTCTGTGCCAAGGGCAGGTACTAAGATCTATATTCAGGGCAAGTGGTAGGAAGTACACCTGCACCAGGCCACTAGGAGTAGTGGGGAGGAGGTGCAGCTGTGGGAGGAGGTGCTTACCCCACTCAACCATTACTATTTACATTAATTACTCTTGCCAACTAGACAGATAGAGCATTTGTTCTATGCACTCTGCCAAAGTCTTATGTCTACCCTGATGAAAATTATTGGTGCTCTCAGGACTCTCTAAATTCAGGGCTCTGGGCCAGAAACCCAGCTGCCCTGTCCTCCTGCACTGTAGCAGCAGGCATTTGGAACTAGGTTAGTTGGATCTTCAGATTCTTGAATGAGGCATTCCAGGTGTGTTCCAGGAATGCTGGGTAAAGGAAGCAGCACCTTCTTTGTGCCCAGTAGACATTATAGATCAATAATCAAATGCCTTCCATGGAATGGTACAAATGTTCATATGCTGGCCTGTCTGTACACAGGTTTGCACTTAGCTGTGCATTTTCCAAAATTGTGATTCTTGGTATTTGGGAATATTGGGAGAACATCCAAGAATCTTGCAATAGTTATTGGTCAGCTCAGCAGAAAAGCCTAGCAATGGAGGCATTAAAATACTGTGATCAAAGTCACAAGACCTTGACTGGCTTCTCAGAGATGAAACTCAGGAACCTTCTATTGTTCCTTCAGGGTGAGAATATAAGTAAGAATTTTTTTCCTCCTCAAAGTAAAAAGTGTCCCCACCAAAACGCATGTTTTCAAAACTACATTTAAACATTCTTAAATGAAGAATGAATGAATATATTTCTTCTTCTCTAAAGTATAAGATGCATGTTATTAAAATCATGGCAGTGAAAGTGTGGAGTTCACCATTTTATATTTAAAGATAATTCTGCAAAAGAAATATGCTCTGCATGTTTTTTTCCCTTACAAAATCCAGAAGGTTAAGAAAACCAGAAAGATTCCCTGTTTGTTTGCCTAGTTTGTTTGTCATGGGAAACAAGGAGCTACTATAGATTCTTGAGTGAGGGAAAGAAAAATGGAGTTAGAAATTCTGCTAGTGGATGTATAGATATACTCCCCTCTCTTGGAGCTCAGGATAGTCTTTCTTTGTCAACTCGATGGAAAAGCCAATAAATATTGTGACATTTTAGTGTAGTGGGAAGGAATACAGGGCTTAGAATCAAGATTTCCAACCCTGGCTCTGATATCTTGTGGCTCATTTGACCCACATCTAAAAACATAAGGCAAATTATGACTATACTACCAACTTTACTCAGTATGTATGAGGAAAGTGCTTGACCCAATGGAAGGAGCACCAGCTCTGCAGTCTGAGGGTCTGTGTTTGAATCACACCTTTCATGTTTACTGTGTAGCCTTTAGCAAATTATTTAAGCTTTTTGAGTTTGAGGATGGGATGTGGTGGTGAAATGAGAGGGATGAGCTAGGTGGCTTCTCAGATCTCTTTCTGGTTCTATGAACTGAAAGCAATAAATCCACCCAAAGCATTCATTGTTACAGAGCTGGAAAGGAACAGTTTTGTACCTGGATAAGACAATCAGCCCAATTATTGTGGCCAGGAGGGCAGCCCCAACAATGACACACACCACAGTGAGGATCAATATATACTCTGAAAGACAGAGAGACATCATTAGTAAGAATGATGTAATAAGAATGTAATAAGAACCTTTGACAGAATCGTGTCTTTTCAGCTCACACTTCTACCCTACAGTGGATATTTGTGCAGAGGACATCTACATCTTCCACACCCCAGGAAAGCCAAACTCCCATCAGTAGCCATAGAGCAGGCTTACTTCTGACACATATTGCCATAGAATGTGATCATTCCAAAATGTCTTCTGTATGTAATTCAGCAGAATCTGAACCTGTGGTTTATATAAATAGAATTCCTCAATAGTGTCTTGGGAGGATAGATGTAGAACAATTAGGGCATGTAGAAATCTACTAGTTTACCTCTCTTGTTGTAGAGACTTGGAAAGGCTAATGTGGCTATCCAAGGTTATACAGCAGGGAAGGAACAAAGCTAAGACTCAAATCCAGCTCCTCTGATTCTAAGTCAATGCTCTTTCCACCTGACCATACTGCTTCTCTTGCTCCTAGTCAAGCCCTTTCTGTTTGTAATAGAGTCCTGGGGAGTGATCATGGAAGGAAACTGACTGTGGGAAAGATATCTCCAAGTGAAAATTTACCCCCAAGGGAAAAAGCCACCCAGATGCTGAAATTTTGACTCCACTATAAAAGGGTCGGCCCAACTTGTTCTGGAGATGTTCAGTTGTGTACGACTCTTTGAGAGTTTGTTGGGGATTTTCTTGGCAAAGTTAGTGGAGTGGTTTGCAATTTCCTTCTCCAGCTCATTTTACAGATGAGAAAACTGAGGCAAACAGGGTTAAATGACTTGCTCAGGGTCTCATAGCTAGAAACTGTCTTAGACCAGATCTGAACTCATGAAGAGAAGTCTTCCTGATTCTAGGCCCATTGCTCTACCCACTGTGCCACCTGGTTGATGAGATTCTAGGAATATTCACCCTCAATCTGTCTTTTCCATGGCAACCAGAAGAGTCTTCCTCAAGCACAATACTGATAATATTATTCTCCCATTCAAAAAACCTTCTTCATCTCCTCATTTTCAAAACTACATCCAGCCTATTTCCTTGCTTTATCTCCCATGACTTCTGAATAGACTCTGCTTTTCCTTGGCCCTGGAATGTCCTTCTCTTCCACCTCTCCCCAAAGTTCCAACCACCTTTCATTGCTCTTTTATGAGGCTGGTTTCCCCCTAATGCCTAGAATATCTCCCTCCTCAGAACCTTCACTCTCTGCTCATGCCCCTAATACTACTCTATGTTAGCTTCATCATGTTTGTATTTGACCATAAACTCCTTGAGGGCAGCTAGGTGGTGCAATGCATAGAGTGCTGTGCTTCTGTGCAAGTCAGGAAGATTTGAATTCAAATCAGCTTCAGACACTAGCTGTTGTGAACCTGTTTGCCTCAGTTTCCTCATCTGTCAAATGTGCTGGAGAAGGAAATGGCAAATTGCTCCAGTGTCTTTGCCAAGAAATCCCCAAATGGGGTCAGGAAGAATCAGACATGACTGAAACTACTGAACAACAACAGCAAAATAAGCTCCTTGAAGTCAGGCAACATATATTATCCATCAATCAACAAACTAACATTTACTAAGTACCTATGTGCTAAGCTAGTGGTTCTCAACCTTCCTAATGCTGCAACCCTTTCATACAGCTCCTCATGAAGTGGTGACCTCCAACTAGCAACAAAATTAATGTTATAGTTGGAGGTCACCACAGCATCAAGAATTGTATGAAAGGATTGCAGCATTAGGAAGTTTGAGAACCACCATGCTAAACATTTTGGATACAAAGAATTAAAAAAAAATCACTTACTTTTATGATGCTTATAGTCTAATGGGAGGCATTCTAATGTACGACCAAAATATGTAAGGAATACATGGAGGGTAGTCATTGGCTTTCCCAGAGGGAGGGCACTAAGATTATCAATCTGTGTATCTCCTGTGCATCTCTCACAGTTCTCATTTTGCTGAATTGTGTTTCATTGATAAGCACCTGCTGACAGGCTATAGAGGCCAACTCCAAGAAGGCACATTATTCATGATTGTTTCCCACATGGTAAATACTAGAATGAATTATTATACTCACTGTCTTTGCATTCTACTCCACTGTATCCAAAGTCACACCTAAACAGGAATAAATAATAGGAAACAAAATTAAAAGGCTTCTGGAGTTAATCATGTCAAAGCTCTCCTCCTTCCCTCTCTCTTGCCCTCCAAGCAGCCCACTTGCTCTCTGCACCTCTGGCTAAAGAGCCCAGTCACCCTGCTGTCCCCCAAATCTCAGGGAAGGAACTCCTGAGCTCTAGAACAAGAGATTCATAGAACCATGGAATGCCAGAGCTTGGAGGGACCTTTAGCTTTGCCAGTCCAATGCCCTTTGTGCAGTGGTAGACCAGAGAACACTATAATAGAACCAAGGTCACACAATAGAGTTGGACCTAGAAGCCAAGTCTCCTGAGTCTTAGACTTATGCTTCACACGACTGTCTTCAGTCCATAATCTGTGGGGTCCATCAGTAAGGGCCAACTCATTTCACCCCTCATTTGCCCACCTCAGGCAATACAAAGGAAGCTTATTCTACTTACTCTTGACAGGTTCCATCCTCATTCTTATCAACGTAGCCAGGTAGGCATTCACACTCTGTAGTTATGGGGTCATAATTCCAAACACATTGCTTATTGAACTCTGCAGTACAGTTATTCAAACAATATGGAAAGGACACTGAAAGAAAAAAGCAAGATTTCAAAGACAAAGTCTGCAAATGTAGCTTTGTCCTTAAAAGCACAGGGTTTCCAGTGGTTTAGGTTTGTTTCTTTTTGGTCGGGAGGGGTGACTTCAGGCAACTTCCAAGGAAGACTCCCCTGTCAAAGAAGATCCGAGGGGCACTCTTAAATCTAACCTTCCAACCTAAGGGATTTTTATCTTAATGAGATATTCCAGACACACTGAATCAATTTCTAGTCAATGATGTTACAAAAAATTTTGGTATATCCTTGGAAATCCTTCATTAGTCTCTTTGTTCAAAATCTTCTGTGCATATTTGTGTGATATGTACGAAATGCTACGATTTATTCCCTTTCATATTAAGGATGAAGAATGAGAAAGTTTATAAAAAATCCACAGGGTACAGTGACCCCCCTCCAAGGGAACCCTTGTCTTAGAAAATTTCTTTCTTTTGTGGTTTTAATTTGGTTTTCAATTAATTAACATTTTTCTCTTCTTTCCCTTCATGTTAAAATCCAAACAAAGCAAAGATCTTTGTAATAAATATGCATGCTGACCTGCTGGGGCTTTTTTGAGCTTCCACTGACAGGTGAGTTGCTTAGGGTCACAAGTCAGTATGTGTCAGAACTGAAATCTTAATGAGGTTTTCCTGAATCTGACGCTAGCCCTCTGTACACTATGAGAAGGCATCTTGGTGTGGGGGAGAGAGCTCTGAACCGAGAGTGAGAAAGACCTGAGCCTAAACCCCCACCTCAGACTAGATGTGTGACCTTCTGGCAAGTCACTCAAACTTTTTCAGCCACAGTCATTTTCCCATCTTGAAAATGGGATAATAGTAACACCTACATTTATAGGATGTGTGTATATATATGTATCACTTTGCAAACCTTAGGGTCCTGTACTGATGCTAGCCGTTATGATGCTGAAGCTGGGCTTCAGATGAAGCTGAGGCAAAGGGGTTTGTGAAGGATCACATAGCTTGTAAGTGTCTGAGGCAGGATTTGAAATCAGGTCTTTCTCATTCTGAGTCTAGTGCCCTATCCCCTCCAGGAATGGGGAACCTGCAGCCTTTAAGGCCAAATGGTAGGTCTTGAAGTGTGGCCCTGTGACTGAATCCCAACCTCACAGAACAAACCCCTTAAGAAAATAATTTGTTCTGTAAAACTTGGACTCAGCCCCAAGACTGCACCCGAGAACCTAGAATGCCACATGTGGCCTCCAGGTTGTAGGTTCACCACCCCCTACATCCATGATTTCAACATCTAAATCTCAAACTAAAATGGGACAAAAATGCCAGTTTAGATGGCAGTGCAAACATGAGATTAGCAATAGAAAAAACACCATTACTTTACATAAGCAAAGAGAAGAAAGAGTCTAAAAAATCCTGTTTGGCATTCTCAGTTCAAAGCATCTGAGCAGTCCCCACTGGTTTGACTGCAGCCAGTGAAATAACATGGATTCTATCCTAAATGAGGAAAGTGAACAAATCAGAACCTATTCGAGAAGTTGTCCATCTCTTGGCACAGACCTCTCTTTCAAGTTGGAAAGGAGTCTTGTGTAGGGCATAGACAAACTGTCATGTTATTAAAAAAAAATACATGGCTGAACATCTTATAGCAGGAATGAACTGGAAAGTGAATAACATCTCCATCCGTTGGAGAATGGCTAAACAAGTTTCTACATGTGAATTATTAATTAATTAAAACACTCTTACCTTGTGTTAATAAACTGAGATCAATGCAAAGCCCAAGAAATAGTTTCTGGGTAATTAATAATCTACTTATTTATAGGCTAGCAAATAATTAATAAATTGATGGTCAATGATCTCTTGGGAACCAAAGACAAAACCTGGCAGATCCCTGAATGCCTTTGGAAAAGGAGGTGCCCTTAAAAGGCATAGATTAACTCTGATTAGTTAACAATTAATAAGGAGGGGGACAGGACCAGGAGGCAGGCTGAAAGCCTGCAGCTGCTCCTGTTGAGAACTAGGATTGATTATGAGCTTCCAGTGTCTTCAGCTAACTAGACAAAGACTTTCATCTCCACTCAGACTGCTTAAATTGAACACTGTGCTGAAGCATTTCTAAGGCATGAGTCTAAATCTTTTAGGACTGGAATCCACCTAGATTAAATTTTATTTACACTTTGATCAGAAGTAAACTCTCTTAGTTGGGGGGGGAGATTGGGGAGAATGTTCTTCAGTTGGATTGAGGCCAATCTTGTTATCAGCTCTGTCTTTCAGAGACTGGCTGATCTAAAAGAACTGGTCCCTGAATAAAGAAATATAAAGGGTAAAAAAATCCTCAATTCTAATTTAATAATTGTTTATTAATAGAAATATAATAATTTATCTAAACTATTTAATATGATGTGATAGAGAAGCATGGGCAGACTTATAGGAATCTGATGCAGAGGGAAGAAAACAGAATGAGGAAAACACATAATCCTGCCAAGAATGTTCTTGGCCACCCTTCTCTACTCCTGGATATTTGTGACACTGCCTTCTCCTGGTTCTCCTCCTGCCTGTCTGACCATTCCTTCTTGGTTTATTCTTATTAATCACAGACATCACTCACTTTGAGAGGTCTAGAAAGCTCTGTAGAGAGCCCTTCTTTTTTCATTCTACACAGTTGCTTGGTGACCTCAGCAACTCCCATGAGTTCAATTATCATCCTTATTCCAGTGCCTCCCACAGTCTCTCCTGAGCTCTAGTTTGACATCACCAAGTATTTGCTAGATATTTTGAACTGAATGTCTTATAGGCATCTCTAATCCAGTATCACCAGTAGAACTTTCTATCATTGCTGTTAATACATCCTTTTAATGAACTTGACAATTGCTGCTGAGGCATTTTCCCAGATGTGGAACCTTGATATCATTCTCAATTTCTCTTTTTTCATTTATTTTGATTTTATTTGATCTCCCTGACTCAAGCTTCTTCCTTCTCCATTCCATCTTCCTCTTGGCTGTCAAAGGGGTTTTTTTCTAAAGCACTGGTGCCCATGTCATCCTTAACTCCCCCTTCAATATTCAAAATTCCAGTAGTTCCTTCTTACCTTAGGATCAAAGAAAAACTCCGTGGTTTGGCAATGAAATCCTCTCACAACTTGGCCCTTCTGATCTTTCCACACAATTCAAAATCCAACTACATGGACCTATTTGCTGCCTGCACCTACAACACTCTATCTTCTCATCTCCATGTGTTTGCACTCTGTGCCTGGAATCAATTTCTTTAGCTCCCTTCTTGATGTGTCTAGTTTGCTTGAAGACTCAGCTCAATCATGACCTTCTCCATGAAGTGTTTGCTGATTCCTGGCACTATGAACACCCTCTCCTCTTTAACTGCCTTCTATTTGCTTTCTCTATATCATGTTTATAATGGTATATGGTGTCTTTCTCTATTAGAATATAAACTCCTTCAGGACAGAGACTGGTCACTTTTGTTTTTGTATCATTATGGCTAAGCACAGTGCCTGGTGGTAGTAGATGCCTAGTAAATGTTTATTGATTAACTCATTGTTGAGGGGGAAATGCCTACAATGTCACCATAGCAAATGAATGCTGGGAAATGATAATGACCAAGTTTGGCTCCAAAGAAGAAATTTGAAAAGGTGCATCCCCATCTTCTGTGGACAGCTGAGGAACCAAGAGTGTGGGCAGCTGCACACTGTAATGTCAGACTTAGTCAATGTATTGGCTAGTTTGGCTGAACTGGTTCTATTTTCTCCTTTTGGCTCTTTGTAAGGGATGGCTATTTGGGAGGAAGAGGAGGAAGAAGAGGAGGAGAAAAGCAACACGGGAAAATCCCTAGGTGATGTATAAACAAAATATATCAATCAAATTTTATTTTAAAACATATACCTGAGGTATCCTTCTCTGTTTGCCATTATGTTGAAAAGTACCACATGGAAGCTATGACCTTAATCAGGTGGGACAGTGGTTAGAGCCCTGGGTTTAGCGTCAGGACGATGTCCATTTAAATCTAGCCTCAAATGCTTTCCATCTGTGTGATCCTGACCTTCACCCTTGTTTGCCTCAGTTTCCTCATCTGTAGAAAAAAATGAGCTAGAGAAGGAAATGGCAAACCAATCTAGTATCTTTTCCAAGAAAACCCCACAATGGGGTCAGAAAGAGTCAGACACGACTGAACAACAAAAATTAACATTAATATCATTCAAAGGGAATCTTTCAAAGTTTCTAAATTATTAGCCAAAGTGGATCTTTGAAAGTTTCTACCAGTGCTATTTTCCACAAGCTCTGTCAGTGAAAATAGAAATGTCTTGTGTTTGTGCCATAGGTCTAAGATCAGGACAGAAGTACTCCAAGCTGGTCACAATCTCAATATGTTTTTTCACTCCTTTAGAAAGCTATGTATCTGTCTGCAAACAGCCTTCTTTTTCATTCCTTCTTTCTTTCCCTCAACCCCTCACCCCTTTCTCACTCTCCCAATGGGAACCTGGGTGTAAGAAACAAAGAAGAAAATTCAACTTGTCATTTTGATTCCTTCTGGGCAACTGAGAGGATTCAAGGAATAGAAGAAAGGGGGAGGGTGATGGGCTAAACTGAAACCTGCATATTCTTTGTGGATTTAATTTTCAGGGCTTTCTTTGACAAACCCATCTCCACATCTCATACAAATGTGATTCTCAATTGGACTTGCAAATTAGCAGATCTTTCAGTAAATTTTAAATGAAATTAGGCCATTCTTGGGGCAGCTAGGTAGCACAGTGAATAGAGCCCCAGCCCTGGAGTCAGGAGGACCTGAATTCAAATCTCACCTCAGGCACTTGACACACTTACTAGCTGTGTTAGTTTGGGCAACTCATTTAACTCCAATTGCCTTGTCTTACTCCCTCCAGAAATAAACAAATTGAAGAAATTATGCCAATCTTACCTGTGTAATAAATGTTATATTCTTTATTTGTTTCATTCTGAATAGCTTCATTTACTTCATCAACGGTTATATATGAATTTTTGTCAAATATATTTACGACTGTTACATTTACTTGGTCCATGCTACGAATTTTCGAACTGGATTTTGTAAAAGTTCTGAAAAGAAGTGAGGAGGAAAAATAGTGAGTAGATCACAGATTCATGTCTGAGCACCCTGAGGGAAAGTTACTTTCTACCCACAACCCTAAAATCTAATTCAACTCTCTGACAGAAAGTTCCTACACTGGACAATGCTGCCCTCTGGGGGGTTGGGGGGAAGTGGTGCCAGAATGATGGGTGAGGGAGAGGATGGGAAGCAGCCTCGGGTGTAATTGGCGGACTTGAATAAAAATAAGGGGCTGGTGGAAGCATAAGGAAAGGAGGGAAGATAAGAAAATTTTGAAAAACCATTGGTACATTTTTCATCTGTTGTGTTACAAAGTTAAAATCATAGTGATTATAATTTTTTCAAAATAAACACATAAAATGCAAGTTATAACTGATCAGTGGTCAGGTTCACCTACAGATCTTAACAAGCAAGCATTGGCAGGCCAGCATGTGGCCCATTGTCAGGAAGTCCTGTGTGTATCAGCAGGAATATGTGAGTGCAATGACTTGTTTACAATACAATACTTATAGGACTCAATACTGTGTCATCAAAATTTCAATGCAGGAAAAAGCACAAATTTGCAATAAATTATTACATTTAAGATACCGTCATTAACAGAACAAATATATATATATATATATATATATAAATTTTAAAATTTTAATGCAAATTTCAAAAACAAAAACAACCCACTAAAAAAAATAGATTTTCAGGGGGCCAGTAAGTAATTTTTTTAAGGGGGCAGTAGGTCAAATAATTTTGGGAACCTTTGTTCTATTCAATCAAAATGAAAATCTTCTCTTTAGCCAGACATGTAATCACCCAACTCATGTTGAAAGGGATTTGTCTGCCTTCCTAAAGGAATCAGAGTTAGCCAAGGATCTCTTGGGAGGCAGTTTGCTGTCACAGTGCATAGAGCACTAGACCTAGAGTCAGGAAGACGTGAGTTCAAATCCAGCCTCAGAAGTAACTAGCTGTGTGACCCTGGGCAAGTCAGTTAGCCTCTCCTCATCTGTAAAATGGAGAAAATCATAGCACCTACCTGCCAGGGTTTTTACAAGGACAAAATAAGATAATATTTGTAAAGCAATATGCAAATCTCAAAGTACTATAAATAATGAAGAAAAATAGAAAGGTAGGAAGGCAGGACGGAAGGCAGGACGGCAGGCAGGCAGGCAGGCAGGAAGGAAGGAAGGAAGGAAGGAAGGAAGGAAGGAAGGAAGGAAGGAAGATTGCTGCTTTCTAAGTTTTCATTACCAGGCCATGTGTGCTGCTCCCCCTAGATCTGAAGTGTCCCAGTGCTTAGAGTGCCAGGACTGAAGTCAGGAAGACTCAACTTCATGAGTTCAAATCTGGCCTCAGACATTTACTAGCTGTGTGACCCTGGGCAAGTCACTTAATCTTATTTGCCTCAGTTTCCTCATCTCAAAATGAACTGGAGAAGAAAATGTCAAACCACTCCAATATCCCAACTAAGTAAACACCCATTTAGGTTACAAGGAGTTGAACATACTCAAACAAGTGAACAACAAAAAAGATTTGTTTTGAAGGAAGAAGTAGGGAGCTGAAGCAGTAATTTAAAACCTATTTTTGTGTCAGGAACCCCTGAATCAGAAAATCTGCCCCTTATGATGTATAGAACAAATCTGGGCCCCCTTTTCAGAAAGAGTTTTTAAAAGATGTTGCTCTTCCCATTCCCCACTTCTAGGCAGTGACTTTAAGGGAAAACTAAAAATGATGTTTGGTGGCAAGAATGATGGAGAAATGAGGCAGCACAGAGTTTTGGGGAGACTAGCACAGAAGCAGCCCCCTACTTACTGTAGCCTGAGAATTACTGTTTGTCCAAATGTAGCGTCATTGGCAAATGCAGACTGAAACTATAAAAGAGAAAATAATTTTGATCATGATGATGGTCAAATAAAAGGTACCAAGAGATACAAGTCTGACATCATTCATCAGCATCTAGACATTTATCCAGTTTCTTTTCCCTTAAAAACACTTTTACTGCTATTTCTCTTCTATTCAGTACCAGGTAGTGCAGTGGACAGAGCCCTGGGCTCTGAGTCAGAAAAAGCCAGGTTCAAAGCTGGCCTCAGTCACTTACTAGCTGTGTGGCCCTGGGCAAGTCATTCATCCTCAGTTTAGATTCATTTTCTGGACTTTAAATGGAGATAAGTAACAGCACCTACCTTTCTGAGTTGTTGTAAGGATCAGTGGGGATTATACTGTTAAGTGTTTAGCACAAGGTCTGGCACACGCAGTAGGTGCTGGGTTAGTGGTGTCGTTGTTATTATCCAGCATGAGATAGTGACTAGAGTTCTTAACTTGAAGTCAGGAGAACCTGGGCTCAGATCCTGCTTCAGATACCTAAGAGCTGTGTAACCAAAGACAAGTAACTTAACCTGTCTGGGTCTCAGTTTCTTCATTTGTAAAATGTAGATAACAGCAAATTTACAGGATCATAGCAAAGCTCAAATGAGATTTCATATGTGCATGTGTATATGTGTATGTATGTGTGTCTATACAGACACACACACACACACACAAACATTTACATTCACTCTGAGCCAGGAGAGCCCCCAAAATAACCATTAAGTGGTGCTTAGGCAGGGACCTATTATTGTCCAATCCATGAAAGCTAGAGAGAATTGTGTTTATGGCTTGGTCTTTCAGAAAGATATCAAGGGAGTGCAGCCAAGATGGTGGCATAGAAGCAGGAAAACTCTGTGGCTCCCCCCATAACCACCTCAAATACCTGTAAAATATGACTCTAAACAAATTTTAGAGCTATAGAATGCACAAAGTGACAGAGAGAAACAGATGTCCTGCTGAAGGCAATCTGGCAGGTGGACAGGAAGGGTTCATCACAGAGCACTGGGAGCTGAGCCCAGACCCTTATGAACCCATGATTTTAGCCCCAGGGCAGCCCTGATTATGGGCTGCAGGGGACTCCCAGAGATGGCATCACCAGCAGCTGTGGTGTTTACCAGAATTATCAACCCATAAATGCCAAAGAAAAAGTGAGAAGTCAGTGTAGAACTTTTTTGAAACTGAGGGATATGGAGGACAAGGACTGGCCCCTGCAGTCAGAGCTAGAAGTAGTGGAGGTACGGTAGCCCTGTAGCTGCCTCCATGTAGCTGATTCAGAGCTCCCAGCCTGCAGATCATGGGAGTAGGGGGGACAAGCTAACATTCAGAGGGTAATTGTTCTTGATTTAACCTGCCTAGATCTGGATCAAAATCTTGGATGGTGGTCCTGAGATGTGTAACCAATGAGCCAGAATTTGTGTGGCCTGCAGAGACAGCACCCTCCTAATAGCTTTGGCAGCTAAGAAAACCCCAGCAATTTGGGACAAAGCTCTCCCTTCTGGTAGCAGAGTTCTACTCTAGCAAAGAGTTCAAATGTCAAGTGATTGAGTGGCAACATGAGCAAGCAAAGGAAGTAAAGCAAGCACAGCAATCCAACTTTAGATTCTTTTTGGGGGGACAAAAAGGATCAAAGCATGGATCAGGAGGAATACCATGAAGTCACACCTCCAGCACCAAAAGCTTCCAAGAAAAATATGAACTGATTACAGGCCATGGAGGAGCTTAAGAAGGATTTTGAAAATCAAGTAAGAGAAGTGGAGGAAAAATTAGGGAGAGAAATGAGAATGATGCAAGAAAATCATGAAAAGACAGTCAACAACCTGACTGAAAATACTAACACCTTAAAAAAGTAGACTAACTCAAATGGCAAAAGAGGACCAAAAAGCCAATGAGTAGCAGGATGCCTTAAAAAGCCAAATTTGCCAGATGGGAAAAGAATCTCAAAAGGTCACTGAAGAGAATAATTCCATCAGAATTAAACTGGAGCAAATGGAAGCTAATGACTTTATGAGAAATCAAGATACTATTAAACAGATCCAAACAAATGGAAAAAGAGAAGGCAATATGAAATATCTCATTGGAGTAACCACTGACCTGGAAAATAGATCCACTAGAGACAATTTCAAAATTATTGGACTACCTGAAAACCATGATCAGAAAAAGGACTTAAAAATCATCCTTCAAAAAATTCTCAAGGAAATTTGCCCTGATATTTTAGAACCAGAGGGCAAAATAGAAATGGAAAGAATTTCCCAATCACCTCTTGAAAAAGATCCCAAAAGAAAACTCCTAGGAATGTTATAGCCAGGTTCCAGAGTTTCAAGATCAAGGAGAAAATATTACAAGGAGCCAAGAAGAAACAATTAGAGTATTGTGGAAACACAATCAGAATAACACACAGTCTAGCAGCTTCTACATTAAGGGATAAAAGGGCTCGGAATATGAAATTCTGGAGGTCAAAGGAGCTAGGATTAAAACCAAGAATCACCTATCCAGCACAACTGAGTATAATGTTTCAGGGGAAAATATGGTCATTCAATGAAATAGAGGACTTTCAAGCCTTCTTGATGAAAAAACCCAGTTGAATAGACAATTTGACACTCAAATACAAAAGCAAGAAAAGAACAAGAAGGTAAACAGGGAAAAGCAATAATAATTTATCAAAGTTGAACTATTTACATGCCTATATGGAAAAAAGCCACTGTCTTAGCCCCTGACCACTGGGTCTGGTTTACGATTTAAAGTTATAATTTCTTATACTTTCCCTTTTTTCACAATAACCAAAATGGTGTCATGGCTTTTACTTCTCTTTTTTTAAGCCTTTGCTTGTGCTGTTCCCGCCAATGATAATGCCTCTTTTCTGCTCATCTGTGTTCCACATGTATTTTCTTCAAGAAGCCTTCCTTTAACCTTATGCTGCTCTGACTATATACTGTGGCCCTGATCTGTGCAAGCACACACACATACTTCCACACTCACAATTTGCTGATGTGAGTCTTTATATTTATTTTTATTTTTCCTAGGCTACATATTGTGTTTCTCTGAGAAAATTCCAACTCATGGACTTCATGAACATTGTTTTCTATTTCTTCAAATGACAAGCATTAATTCAGTGCTATATAGAGGGCTAAGCCCTAGAGATTAAAAAAAATGAATCTCTCTCTTTCAACTCTTTCCTCTTCTCTCTCATTCTCTTTTCACCTCTGTCTCTGTATCCCTCCAATCTTCTCTCTCTTTCTCTCTCACTCTATCTCTCTGTCTCTCCCCTATCCTCTGTCTGTCTCTCTGTTTCTCTCTGTCTCTCTCTCTCTCCACATATATGTATGAATTTATATACATACATCTGTACATACAGTATAGATTCACACATTGTCTCTGTACCCTCCTTGAGGGAGGGGATCATTTCACTTTTGTATTTGTGTGTGTACACACACACATACATACACTACATTAACAAAATTAATTTAACGTTACTTTTAGTGGGAAGATATTAGCAGGTGTGTGTGTGTATGTGTGTGTGTGTGTGTGTGTGTGTGTGTGTGTAAGACTGGAAAGGATCTCATTTTGAAGACTGCACTTGATCTGAATTTTGAAAAAAGATAAGGAGTTGCAGGGGTAGAGGTGAAAAGGGAATGCATTATAGACGTGAGAGAAAGTAAAAGCAAAGACATGGAAGGTGTATTTCAAGGATTGCATAGGAAATGGAGAGCTGTATTTGAGGAAAAATAAGAGGCCAATTTGACTCAATCCTTTAGCATGTAAAGGGACATTAAGTATACTAATAAGACCAGATTGTGAGGGATTTCAAATTCTAAACAAAGGAGTTTCCATTTGATTCTCGAGGTAATAGAGAGTGCCTAGAGTTTGTTAAATGGGGGAATGACCTGTTCTAACCTGCTTTTTCCTAAAATCCCTTTTGCAGCTGTGTGAAAGCTGGATTGGAGTGGAGAGAGACAAGACAGGGAGAGACAACAATTAGGAGGCTACTGCAATTGTCTCAGAAGAAGATGGAGAAAATGTTAACAATGTAGATGAAATTTTAAAATGTATTCCAGAGCTGGTCATTCAACATTTACCAGTGTCCTCTTAGGTAAGTGTAATGTTAATGGGAGTTGAAGATCTTTCCTGCCCATTAATAGGTCTCGTGGTGGAGCCCAACAACAGAAGCTTGATTATGGGAGGCTTTCAGGATTTCAGGAAGGCCCTCACCTTTTGTTACTTTGTAATTAGGCAGTGGTTCGTGATTGTTGTGATGCCCTCTGGCCCTGAAGAAAGGTGTATATATACTCTGAGGTTAGCATTTTGCTTTGGGGCTTACTCATGGGAAGAGAGAGTGAGTGATGTAGCCAGATGTGATTCTGGGTAGCTGTTAAGGAGCCCCCTGGCTTTGAAAACCCAGATGTTGGTGTTTCTCTGTCTGGTAACTATGTATGTATTGCCACAGTTGGATCTGTCTGTTAATCTGTAATGTATGTATTATTTGGTCAGATGGTTAGAAGCCCTGTCTGTTGGTTTTTATGCTATTATTTCTGCTTGTAATTTCTGTTTGTATTTTCTCTAAAGTTCAGCTGACTTTCCCCCCTGAACCAAGTAAATTACATATATGTTTGATTCAGTAAGATTGTTGACCACTTTTGAGTTGTTTTCCTTTAGACAAGCCATCCTGCGTATGCTAGGGTGCTTGCTGTTACACTAAGGTAGAGTCAAGAAGCAAGGATGGTTCCCCGATTGTCAATCTTGTCCCTAGAAAGGTAATAATAATCTCAACAGAAACAGAGATACACACAGCTCTTATCATGGTGCACACTAGTTGGCATTCAACAAATGCTTATTAAATGAGTTAATTAAACATAATAGTTTAGTGGCATTATTCTTAATAGAGTGGATTGTTCTAGGAAAACATAACCCAATTAAATACTAGTTTAAGAGTATGGGCTTGAACTTCTAAGTCATCATTTAGTAAATATCTATATTGGGAGACCCTAGATTCCTAATGAATATTCTTAATTAAGAGCACACTAAGTTGAGCAGCTAGGTAGCACAGTGGATAGAGTACTGGCTCTGGAATCCAGAGGACCTGAGTTCAAATTAGGTTTCAGACACTTACTAGGAGAGTGAGACTGGGCAAGTCACTTAAACCCAATTACCTCCAAAAAAAAAAGTACATTACAACAAATTAGCAGAAGGGTTGGAAGAATAGCTTGGAAGGTTCTTAACTCCAAGTCAAATGGTCTTTCCACTAATCAATACTTCTCACTTTGACTAGTCATCCACATAGAATGAAACCATAGCCAATTCAGGAAAAAAAATAGATCTTGTGCTTATATTGAATTACATGAATTCAAATTCTATCTGAATTATCATTATTATTAGCTTTTTAGAGGGCAATTGGGGTTAAGTGACTTGCCCAAGTTCACATGGCTAGTATTTTGTATGTGTTAACTGTCTGAGGCTGGATCTGAACTCAAGTCCTCCTGACTCCAAGACCACTGCTCTATTCACTGTGCCACCTAGCCACCACTCTATATGAATTCTTACATGAATTCAAATTCCATTTCCATTCAAGATGAGAGACAATGAAGCTGAGAAATGAAAATGGACAACTTTGAGAACTTAAAAAGAATGTATGCAGTATAATTTTTTGTTGCATTTTTCTTGGGTGGGGTGACATTTTGGAAATTATTAAGTCATTTAATTTTAAAAATATCATCTAATCATTCATCTATCCATTTTTTAATGATTCTCTCAATTGGACTTTGTTTCCCCCAAGACAACAGGGTGCAGTGAGTGAAGTGCTGGACTTGAGTCAAGCAAATCCATGGTTCAGTCACAGCTATTTAATAGCTGTGTGTCTCTGGGAAAAGAGATAAACCTCTCTGGGCCTCAGGTTCTTCATCTGAACAATAACACTTGCCTCAAAGGGCTTCCATGGGGATCAAATGAGACCATGTGTATTAGATGCTTCGATGTCCTTCAAAGACCAGATAAAATGTGAGCTATTATTTATTATTATTACCATCACAAGAGCAAAATTCACACAAATATCTCTAAGATTGTTTGTGAAGATTAATAAAGTACTTACCAACTCTGCTATTTTGAAATATAGATTCTGATAATTTAGGGAGTTTTTGTCATCCAGGTCTGTTAATTCCCATGGCATTGTAACTATCCCAGGGAATGTCCTTCCTGAAAATAAATGGATGGATAACATATTATTCAGGTACATAGTTTTTTAATCTTCCCCAAAGGGGTGTTTAAGCTCAAGTAGAGAAGACCAAGGGGCACCGTGATAGACATCTTCAAATCTTTGAAGAACTGTCAGGTGAAAGAGGAATTAAACTCTTTTAATAGCCCCT
>CM053596.1:255494718-255514929 GCA_028646575.1 Pseudocheirus occidentalis
ATAATGTAAACAAGAAAACAAATAAAAACTAAATTAAAAAAAATAAAAAAAATAAAAAAGGAAAAAAAAAAGAAAAAAAACTAAAAAAGTTTCATTGTTTCCAGTTTAGCTGCAATGTCTGCATGGGGATTTAAGCACCCTAAAGAAAAGGTGCAAAATTAACATGATTAAATGAAAAAAAAATGGCGTTTCCATACACTACAGCATAGTTAAGAATAAGCGAAATATGTATTAGCCTCTCACTTTACAGAACTCACCACTGGAAACATTTATATGCTACGAATATGGCATGCTCATACAGCAAGGCATGTACATATTCAATTCTTTAAAAATAATGCAAAGAGGGGGAAAAGGTTAGGAAGAAATAAGTAATTTGGCCTCACATTGTGCTTACGTTATTAAATCCTTTTTGCTTGCTTTGCAATATACATATGTATAATATGTACATATGTAATATATGTATTATATGTGTGCATATGCACACACAGAAAGTGGGTCAGTTTTCAATCATTTCCTACTCTTTGTGACCCCATTTGGGGTTTTCTTTACAAAGATACCATAGGGGTTTGCCATTTCCTTCTCCAGCTCATTTTACAGATTAGAAACTGAGGCAAACAGGGTTAAATGACTTGCCCAGGGTCACACAGCTAGTATGTCTGAAGCCAAATTTGAAACTTGAGACTTGGCACTTTAACTAGCTGCCCCCCCTCTCCCCACTACTGCCCCATAGCATGTAACAGTCCTGGGCATGTGGTACATTCTTGATAAAAATCTTTGTTTTTGGATTGATCCTTAATACCAGCAGTAATGCTTCATGTCACTACTGGTCTATCAAGATTAAACCATTTACCCACCACAATTAGCCAGCCCCAGACTATGCATCACATTCAGTTTAGCCATTCAACAGGATTCCAGGGTATCCTACACAGTGAAGAACATGATAGTGGACTCCTCTACATCTTTCCTCACCCTTCCTATGACTCCCTAGACCAGCAGTTCTCAACCTGTGGGTCACAACTCCTTTGGAGGTCAAACAACCCTTTCACAGGGGTCGCCTAAAACCATAGGAAACACGTATTTCCAATGGTCTTAGGAACTGAGACAGACAGCACTCTGCTGTCTCCAGGCAGGTCTGCCCACATGCATTTATGTCCACATATGAGTATCAAAGGGTTGCGGCATTAAGAAGGTTTTGTAGAAATGCACATTTTTAAATGTTTGCCTCATTTTTGTTGCTCAGTCCTACTAAGTACAAAAAGATTGTTGTCCTCTCTGTCATTTGGTAATTTGTAGTAAAATGTGAATGGAAACTCCCATAGCATAGCATGTGGCTATGTATGTATTTGATTGATAAACTTTATAAATATTGTAAATGTATATGCAAGTGTAGCTTCTTTCATTATTTTTCAAGCTCTATCTTGACCTAACATGGTTGTAACAAGTGACCTAACTCAATTTTATATTATTAAAAAGAATATCAATATCTTTTGGATGGGGGAAGATAATAGTGAGAAGTCACTCAAGTAAGAAGAGAAGAGTCAAGGAGAAAGAGTGGAGCTAGAGGGGAGGAGGAAGAGGAGAAGGATGATGATGATGATATATGTTATGTCATTTGATTCATCCTGGAAGTGAACAAAGAAGGGAAAGTTGGGGGAGGGGAAGGGGACAGCATAGGAAGAGAGGAGGAAAGTGGAGGAGTGGTGAGTGTGAGATGGAAAGTAAGTTTAACGCTAGAAGAGAAAACAGTACCATTAGAGAACATTCCCTTGGGTGGGAAGTGAAGAAGGTATGCTGGTAAATGGGGGCTCCTCAGAAATAATGATGTACCCACTACACATTTTTAAGTTTAATCTGCATTATTAACATTTTTCCATAATTTTTAAAAATGTAGCCAATCAACAAAGCAATAAATCAAGCCCTGATTTGTAGTATTTTCCAGTTTTCTGAGGTATTAATACTCTCACTGAAAATTTAATAATTAGCTCTACTGAGCTGGTTCACATCGACTCCAGCACAATTAAATATGGCTGTGATGAGTGACAGGGGCCTTTTCCTTCTGTGCAAAAGGGGCAGGCGTTAGGGAGGCCAGAAGCCAAGGTAAGAGGGATCCCGATCCAGATTTAGAAGAGCCTTGCTATAGAAGGAAGAAAGGAATAGGGTAAAGATTAGATTAGATTTGATAAAGCATTTATTAAGTTTATTCTGCACCAGACACAGGGCTAAGCTCAAAATACAATCTGTCCTCACAGAGTTTACATTTTAGCAGGGAAAACAATGCATAAAATGAAGTGGAAAAGTGGGAGAGGATGCAGGGGAAAAGGAATTCCCAAGGGGGCAAGAAACTGGGTGAACTAGAGGGCCTGAAATGGCTTAGAGGGTGTTATGGGAATCTGAAGATCTTCCCTGCCCCTTGGCCCCTTGATAGGCTTAAGTGGCTCTGAGAACCTTCCCCGATTTGAAAGTATACTCTGCCCTCTAATAGGCTGAATGTGGTCACATGGCACCTATGGTGGGAGGCTTGTTCTTCAGGGATGCCCTTGCCTTATTACTTTGTGATTGGGCAGTGGGTCAAGAGGGCTGTGACAGTCTCTGATCTAGGAGAAGGCTATATATACCCTGATGTGAGTTTTTGCTTTGGGGTTCACTTGGAGAAGGGTTGTGTGATTTGGCCAGATGAGACTCTGGGAAGCCGTTGAGCCTCCCCACCTTTGAAAACCCAGATTGGTGCTTCCCTCTCTGATAACTGAATAGTCAGATGAATGGTCAGATGGCTAGAAGCTCATCTGCTGGTCTGTTTTTTTGTCTGCTTGTAACTTCTGTTTGTATCCTCTGAAGTTCAGGGTGCTGACTTTTCCCCCTGAACTAAGTAAATGATATATGTTTGATTGATTAAAGTAAGATTGTTAACCCATTTTGAGTTGCTTTCCTTTAGAAAAGCAGATCTAAGAATCTGTGCTAAGCAGTTACCTTGGGTATGCTAGGGTGCTTGCTGCTACAGAAGTGAAAGTGGGTGACACGATCACTTCCACAATGGTGGTCCCAGGATGGACTCCAACGAGAGCCAAGGGCCAAGAGAATGGAGATATTGCCAGGGTGAGAGGGCCATTGCCCGGGAGGTGTAAAAGTCCCCTGAGAAGTCCCTGCCTGAGCAGAAAGATGGGGGGGAGGAGTAAGTCTCATGATTCAGGATACAGAATTACTTCTGACCATAAATCATTGCTTTCTTCTGAATTGATATTTTTAGGAGTGAGGCACATCAGAAGAAGGCCCCACCAAAACAAAAAAAATTAATGAAATTCACAACAGTTGGAAAGGGAATGGGGCGAGATCTCTGCATGTACTAAAGAAGAAATAGGATAAAGCATGATATTTAGTGCTTGAGAGGCTCTGCCTCATCAAAGGAACACAGAGACCCTGCAGAAGAAAGAGGTGAGAGCATAGTCTGTGAATGGGAGACGAGAATTCAGAACAGACTAAAAGGGGATAGAAGGTGGAAAACAAATAAATGATTGCTTAAAAAAAAGAGCACCTTGCAAGAATCAAATTTAAAAGATTGCTTGAGGGAAAAGGGGGCAGTATTTTGAAATATACACTTAATGGGTGGGGAAGGATCAAGAAGAGTAAGATATGCATTCCTACATACATTCCTACATACATACACACAACCTATATATATGACTGGGGCTGACCTTAGTCACCATGGCTCTGGTTCTCCTCTATAGGAAGCAAAATAGTACCTCTTGACTTGTCTGCTAGCCAATAAAAAATATATAGCTACACACATGTGTATTTCTACAAACATGCATACATAGCATGACCCATACACAATATAGACATACAATATGTGTAGTACACATGCAAAGCCAAACAATATGTGCACACACACATACCTGTACCCACCCACATATGTGCACATCTACATACACTCATACACAGCTACATATGTATCCACCTACAAAACTACAAACACATATACATATATACATACACTTACCTACACATACACCTTTATGCCTGAATATACACACATACCCACACACCCGCACACATACACATATACCTGTACCCACCCACATATATGCACACTACATACTCATACACAGCCACTTACACACACACCTATAGAGCTATACACACACTGGTTTCTTTGCCATTTTCTATTCAGCTGGAAGACACGATTAATTCAAAGCAAAGGCATGTAATGAGTACTACAGTCAGAAAAACAAGAATAGGGCGTTTTCCCCAGAAACAATTGTTCAGTGGTAGCAAAGTAAATGTCTGTTGGCTGGGCAATGACTAAGTAAACTGTGGCAAATGAATGCTATGGAATATTAACATGCTGTAAGAAATGGTAAACATGATGAATACTGAATAACATGGAAAAACTTATGCAAAGTGTCATAACTAAAACCAGGAAAACAAATACACTCAGTGACTACAGCAATGTAAATGGGAAAAACAACCACCACAAAACAACTAAAACTGTCTGCTGGAAATACATAAAGGCCGAACAGTCCCCAGAAGAAATCTGAGAATGCATCTCTAAGCTGTTTTAGGTCCTCTGTCTGGAATAGAGATTGCAGTCCTCTATCCTAAGCAATTTTCTGGCTTAGGGTTAGAAATTCCTAATGTTTTCTCTGACGAGAATGTGAAATAATTTGAGCCAAAACAAAAAATACACTAAAGAAGCAAGAATCAAAATTACAGGTGACCCAAAGGGCCGTGAAAAGACCTGTGGTAGGCAGGTTGGAATATACCACCGTAAAGGACCTGACAGCCCACCCCATCAAAAAAAAAGATGTAACATCATTAAGGATGTGAACTATCAGAAAAGTATTTGGGACGGTCATATAGCAAGAATGAACAATGAAAGATAGACGACCTCAGTGCTGTACTAGTACATTCCAATATCAAAACAGTCAGAAAACCAAATCAAATGCAAATCATAGGATTTGACTAAGGCCAGTTAGGTAGCACAGTGGATAGAGCACTAGACCTGAAGTTGGGAAGAGTCATCTGTCTGAGGTCAAATCTGACCTCAGACCTTTTCAAGCTGTATGACCCTGGGCAAGTCACTTAACCCTGTTTGCCTCAGTTTCCTCATCTGTAAAATGGACTGGAGAAGGAAATAGCAAACCACTCCAGATCTTTGCCAAGAAAACCCCAAATAGGGTCACAAAGAGTCAGACATGACTGAAACAATTGAACAACGACACTTAACAAGCATTTGATTATTCCTATGGAATATTTACAGATAGATAACAGACAAAAATCACCTAGGATGGAAAGCAGGAGGAGATTCAATCTGTTTGGGATAGGAAATGATTCTCATATTGCTGAGATAGCAGATCCATCTAAATATATACATTTGAGCTCACAGTGTTGTAGCTCATATTTGCCACTTTGGGAGATCAAAATATATTTGCTTCATAAAAAGAATTAGGTAGCATACTGTTTCTATTGTTTTTATAAAGGAAGCTACATGGCAGCCTTACCTGGAATCGAGAAGACCTAAGTTCAAATTGAGCCTTATGTATTTTCTATCTGTATGTTCCTGGGTAAGTCATTTAACCTTTTTCTATGCTTCAGTTTTCTCACCAGTAAAATAGAAATGATAACAGCACCTATCACTTCAGGTCATTGTTAGGACAAAATAAGATCATATTGGTAAAAATTCTTTGTAAAACAAAGTAAAACACTAGGCATTATTATTATAAATGATCTACATCATGGTGAAATTATTTGGTTTTGAGGGCTTAGAGGAATTTACTTGTGAATTTATCCAATCCTGGTGTCTTTTTACAAAGCATTTCATCAATTGTTTACTTGTAAAAATCATCCACTTATTTTATGACCACAAACAACATAAACTTAATTCATAGTTTCTCCCAACAATGTTATCAGTTTCTTTTGTATCTTCAATGACTTCCCATTTCTCGTTTTTAATTTTTATAATTTGGCATTTTCTTCTTTTGGGGTTAAATTTTCAAATTGTTTACATTTTGATCTGTTAGTAAAATCTGCTCTTTAAAAACTTTGTCATTTTGCTTATTCTTTTTTCCTGTTGGTAACAGGTAGACTGGTAGGTTCCAAGGACGTCTCATTGACCAAAGGCACCAGAGTGGTTGTGTGCCTTGCACTGCTATTCATCTCTTGAGCTCTCACTACTTACTGTGGTCAATCACACATGCTTCACTGCTCGGTCCCTGCTGTGACACGCCTTGGTGTTCAATGTAATTGACATATTTTGTTAATTCATGATGTTCAGTGTATTAAAGCCCTGTACCTTCATTCCCCACTTGGGATCATTATCAGTCTTGAAAAGTGCCTGTCCATTTCTTGTTTGGAGAGTTATCCACTGATGCCTAGGCCGTCACAGATCACAAAATCTAGGGATCCTGGGATGAAGGGGTGATCATGTGACAGATATGGCATATATTTCTGCTCTGTATCTGAATCAATGCTATTATCTGGGGTCAGAGACTTTTTTCCTTTTAAATAAAAAAATTGATCAGGGTCAATTCTAACTGAAGCCCCTTGGTGGCACAGTAAAGAGAGCACTGGACTTAGAATCATCTTCCTGAATTCAAATCTGGCCTCAGAAACATAATAGCTATATGACTTCAATCAAGTCACTTAACCCTGTTTCCCTCAGTCTCCTCATCTGTAAAATAAGCCACAGAAGGAAATGGCAAACCACTACAGTATCTTTGCTAAGAAAACACCATATAGGGTCACCAAGAGTCAGACACAACTGAAAATGACTGAGCAGCAATAGGTGGTGAAGGGGTTACAGTGCTGAACTTGGAGTCAGGAAGAGCTGAGTTCAAATCGGGCCCCAGACACTAGTTGTGTCATCCTAGGCAAGTCACTGAACCTCTGTCTGCCTCAGTTCAGTCATCTGTAAAATGGAGATAATAATGCACCTACATTCCAGGGTTATCATAAAGATCAAACAGGATAATATATGTCTACATCTATCTATCTATCTATCTATCTATCTATCTATCTATCTATCTATCTATCCATCTCTATCCATCCATCCATCCATCCATCTATCTGTCTGTCTGTCTGTCATCTATCTACTTTACAAACCTTAAAATGCTACATAAATGTTTTCTATTCTTTTTCTTTCACACCTTTTATTTCCTACAATAAACAGCAAATGCTTCTCTAAATAAGAGATTTTTTGTAGCCAACTAGCATTCATATTAGCAAAGGAAAAAGAAAATCCAGGCATAAAACTTGTGTATCCAAAAGAAGCATTTTGACACTTTTTTCATATGATAGCTTAGAAGTTAATAATAATAATTATTATTATAATGATAGCTAATATTAACATAGAACCTATTATGTACCAGGCACCATGCTAAGCACTTTGTAATTATTGTAAATAATTATATTGTTTATATATTTGTTTTTTTATTTTATACTTATTATATATTATATTTGTTGTTTAAGGTTAGACTATATCATATCCCGTGACATGATATTATTACATAATATATTAATTAAATATTATATATTTATAAGTATACATTTTACAATACAGTTGAGCCTCACAACAATCCTGGGGGGGGGGGTAAGCACTTTTACAGATGGGAAAACTGAGGCAAATAGAGATTAGGTGACTTGTCTGAGGTTCACACAGTTAGCAACTGTCGGAGGTTAGATTTGAATTCAGGTTTTCTAGACTCCAGGTTCAGCGTTCTGTGCACTATGGTACCATCTAGTTCAAAGGGCTAAAGACAGGAGACAATGAAACTTTTTAAGCCTCTGTCTTGAAGTGCCATCCAGAAAATTGCCCAAGATGTCAGAACAATGCTTGTCAGGAGCACAACAAATGTGTCTTCCTGCTTCCTGGCTTCCTCTTTTTATTCTAGAGAAGTCCCATCTCTGATATGTGTCAGTGATATTCAACCAGTTCTCCTCATTTCCCTGGGGTTCTAAGGAAGTCATTGGTGGGGAAGCAAGAGGTTGGTTCTCTGTTACCTCCATGGCCAAATCTATTCTTTGGGACCTTTGAACGTTAGAATTTGTTGGAAGACTGAAAATACAGCAAGGAGAGTAAGACTTTCCCTATAGCTGACTGAGAATAAGATGAACTTTCAAAAATAATTATCAAAGAATTGCTCAGGGCTCCATCCTTTTAGACAGGTGGCTGTGCACTCATAAGGAACCTCATGACAAAGCAAATAAAGAAAGTCACTGGAAACTTCTTTGGTTCAGCTCCAGTACCTGGAAGGAATGTTGGATGAACACATACACCTTTGTTTGCCATTTTATCGGTTTGGGAAATCTGCATATTCTTCCTTCTTTTGGTGTATTTTTGGACTACTTTCTCAGTATGTGTCATGTGAGGAAGTGACTTGCCCAAGGTCACAAAGTTAATAAGTGTCTGAGGACAGATTTGACCTTAGGTCTTCCTGCCTCCAGGCCCTCATCTTTCTCCACTACACCACCTGGCTGCCTTTTTCTTCCTTTTTGTTTTTAATTAAAGGGGCCATCCCTCGACTCACTTCTTAAAGAGGCCTATTTGTTGAATGGGCATTACTTCAGTCTGAGTGGAAACCTGAAAAAAGCCTTAGCCTAAAAGGGCCAGTGTCTCTCAGTGTATCTTGGACCATCTCCAGTCATCCTGATGAATTCTGGCCATTGAACCCAGATGGTTCTGAAGGAGAAAGTGAGGCTGGTTACTTTGCACAGCCCTCCCTCACTCATATCAAAGTCAACTGCAAGTCATGGCACCATTTCCCTGATGCCAGAGTCCTAAGACAGGATAAGCAAAACCTGTGAGTAAACCAAGCTGCCTAAATGGGGACCCAGCTAGCTGGGTAAATCAGTTTGTCCTCTTCCTCTCCTCCTTCTTCTCTCCAAAAGAAAGTAAATTTTGATGGCTGGAAGCTGCCCCACTTAACTTGGGGTTTACTGGCTAGATTTCCTTCCTTCCTTCCTTCCTTCCTTCCTTCCTTCCTTCCTTCCTTCCTTCCTTCCTTCCTTCCTTCTTTCACAAAACCTTAAACCCAGTTCACTCTGAAGCTCCACTTATTGACTGTATTTTGGACCCTCCTGGTTTACAGTGAATATCAGTGGTAACTGTTCCTCTTTGGAACAGCCAACCTGAGGGTCTTCCCCTTCCAGCTTGTTTTTTTTTCTTTTTCTAATTCAAGGGGCTATCTCTTGATTTACTTCTCAAAGAGCCTTATTCTCTGAATTGATGGACATTACCTCTAAGTGAGTTCCTGAAAAGGCCTTAGCCTAAAAGGGTCAGGGTCTCCCATTTTATCCTGGGCCATCTATAGTCATCCTAAAGACTATCTGGTCACTGGACCCAGATGGCTCTGGAGAAGACAACAAGACTGGTGATTTTGCCCAGCCCTCCCTCCCTCAAATCAAAGTCAAGGGCAAGTCCTGTCGTCATTCCCATGAAGCCATGATCCTCTTCAAAAACAAAGGGCAAATACAACAGTAGCATATGAGGAAGGAGAAATCATGCTAATGTTGATGTTGAGAAATGTGGCTGGGCCTGAGCAGGTTTAATATATGGAAGAAATCCCTGCTTTTAGGCAAAACCATTTGGAAGGCACATAAGGAGGAAATTTCAAGATATTTCAAAGAGTAAAAAATTCCAAAAGAGAAATGGACTGAGAACTCCTTGAGGGCAGGGACTTTTTCATTTTTTCCTTTCCATACCCAATCCCAGCACAGTGCCTCATACATAGTAGACAATCAATTTGTAAAAAAAATTAAATTGAACAGGAAAGGGAATACACAGTATTATTACTCCAAGCAGGCAATTGGAACCACCACCGATAATTTCCTTATCTCTATAAAAATCTAAAAATGCATGAATAATGGGTAGCTTTTTTTTTTCTCTTGGAGGGGGGAGGCCAGGGCAATTGGGGTTAAGAGACATGCCCAAGGTCACATGGCTAGTAAAAGTGTCTGAGGTCGGATTTGAATTCATGTCCTCCTGACTCCAGGGCTGGTGTTCTATTCACTGCGCCACCGAGCCGCCCCTAAGGGTAACTGTAATGAAAAAAAAAAGCGAGGTGAATCGGCATTATGAGATAACACTCTTTTAAAAGATCTTATTTAATATTTTATTTTTCCCAGTTACATGTAAAACAATTTTAACATTCTTTTTTTTTTTCAAATTTTGAGGTCCAAATTCTCTCTCCCCCCCATTGAGAAGGCAAGCAATTTGACATAGGTTATACATGTGTCGTCATGCAGAACACATTTTCATCTTAGTTATTCCATGAAAGAAAACACAGACCAAATACAAACATGAAAAATAAAGAAAGTAAAGAAAAAAATAGCTTTGATCCACATTCAGGTGATATCAATTATTTCTCTGGAGATGGAGAGCATTTTTCATCATCAATCCTTCAGAACTGCCTTGGATCATTATGTTGTTGAGAACAGCTGAGTCACTCACAGGTGATCATTGCTACAATGTTACTGTTACTATATACGATGTGCTCCTGGTTCTGTTCATTTCAGTTTGCATCAGTTCATGTAAGTCCTTCCATGCTTTTGCAAGAGCATCCTGCTCATAATTTCTTAAAGCACAATAGTATTCCATCATAGTCATATACAACTTGGGAGTATAGGATGGGTTCAAAGAACCCTAGTACTTCTGGTGTGAGGGCTGCTGAGACCTTTTCAGAGCTGCTCATCCACCTTTGGTGTCCACCTGATCCACCTAACTCTCACCTGTGGCTCCAAGAAACTGTGGCATGCACAGTAACCACAAGCTGGTAAACAGTTTCAGCAGACAGGCTAATCCAGGCTGAAGGTAACTGAGATATCTCAAACCCATCAGTGAATTAGGGGGGGTGTCTATCCAAACATGTAAAGACTTTCCTTGGTGGAATGGGTAAATGAGAACAATTTGTTCCAACAGCCATGAAAGCAGGTGAGGCAGCTGTTAGGGAGCTCTTAGAGCTTGGTTAGACATCAAAGACACCACAGTCATCCACTGCATCTCAAACCATCACCAGTCATCTTGACTCTGTCATGCCACCAGAGTGGGATAACACTGAAGGAGAAAGTGAGGCCAACAACTTCATGCAACTCTGCCTCACTTAAATGCAATTAATGCATGAATCAAAAGACATCACCCATACTATTTTTTTTTACCACTTTTACCTTTCTCAAAGTCCTGTGGTGACAGGCAAGTGATGAAGCAGTTGATGTGAATACACTGGGAATTTTCACATCAATTTCACAATGGCAGGCTAGTTATTTCTGAATAACTGTCAACACTGCTGTGTTTTCTCAGTTACCAATGGAGTGAAACAAAGCTGTGAGCTTGCGCCCATGCTTTTTAGCGTGATGTTTTCAGTTGTGTTGTCAAATACCTTTAGTGAAGACAAACATGGCATCAAGATCAGCTACTGCACTGATGGTAAATTCTTCAACTTCAAAAGGCTACAAGCCAAGACTAAAGTGGAGGGAGTATTGGTTTATGATTTTCTGTTTGCAAACGATTGTGCATTCAGTGTAGTTCTGAAGCTGAGATGCAACAATGTATGAATTAATTCTCTGCTGCTTGTACTAATGGGAAATGTAGAAATACAAAAAATGTAGGAATACTGGAAATGAAGTTATTTCTATATGAACTGTTTGCTGATTACACAAAATAATATTTAACTCTATAAGACAAAATAAAACCTTAAAGTTTAAAGACTCCAAAGAAATCTTTTATGTATATATATGTATATACACACATATATACATATCACATACATACATACATATAAAAAAGATGCCAAAACATCTATAAAGAAACAACCACTGGGACAACTAGGTGGCATAGTGAATAGAGCACTGACCCTGCAGTCAGGAGGCCCTAAGTTCAAATCCAGCCTCAGACACTTAAAACTTACTAGCTATGTGACTAAGCAAGTCACTTAACCCCAATTGCCCTACCTTCCCCCCTCCAAAAACAGCAAAAAAAAATACAACCACAGGGATGAATTTTTTAATCTTTTTATTTTCAATATAAAATAAAACTTAAACTAGGAAGACATAATTATGTTCATAAGTGGCATTCATCAGTGCCATGGAAATATCCTTCATGGGATCCAAATTAAATAGCAATTTCCTATAGATGGTGAGGACAGCTGGGTGGTGCAGAGGATAGAGCACTAGGCCTAGAATCAGAAGACCCATCTTCCTGAGTTCAAATCTGGCCTCAGACACTTACTAGCTGTGTGACCCTGGGCAAATGAGCTGGAGAAGGAAATGGCAAAGCACTGCAGAATCTCTGCCAAGAAAACCCCAAACGGGGTCATGAAGAGTCAGATACAACTGAAAAACAACTAAGCTGGCAGATGGTAATATTCTCCTGATGTTAGCGTTAGAGGTTGACATTGGACTGATTTAGTCAAGTCCCAGGATGCTACCACAGGATTTCCTCAATCAGGTAAGCAAGTCATGTGGGAAGAGCCAAGTGATAGAGTAATGAATATTATTTATTATCCAACTTAAATTCTGCAGCTAAACGGGTTAGACATTCAGTTAGAATATCACCACACAGAACTTGAACAAGTATTGTTGGATGATTCTGAGCTGGGTTCAGAACAGGCTAAGAGAAGGAGACCAGGACTCAACTTCTGGGAAGCTGTTTGCACTACCCATGATCTCAAAGAACTCCCTGACACAAAAGTTCACATTTTGAACAACCATAGTTCAATGATGATAACAAATATTTATGAACCATGGAACAGTATGATTTTGTGGAAGACACCAAGGACAATGGAAAGAGATGTGATGGATTTATGGAGACCATACAGTATTTTACCAGTAATGACTCGAACATTAAAAATGGGTCATGAAAGATGCTGTTATGAACATGCATGATCAGGAAGTATGTGGGCTGATTATGCAACAAAAATGAGGAAAACAGAAGGACAGCCCAAGAATAACTGGTATCTATGGAATGTTCAAAGATTTAGTACAAGGTTTCTACCAGATTTTGTAATTTTCTTTGTAGTTTCTCTGCTGAGGAATTATGGAATGACATGCATGAAAATCAGCCTATGTGAGGACACATAGCTATGTTTATGATTTGTATTGGCTCATGCATCCATTGGGGTACAACTCATTGCTTTTATGATTTCTTCTTTAACTTGGGCATTGTTTAATAAAATGTTTACCTTTCATGTGGGCTTTCACTTTTGATAATATCTTTGAATGCTTCTAGCTTTATAGATTAATGATCTATAAAGAATCCAGGAGGTCAGACAGCTGTTGAGAGGCCTTTTGCCTCTCCCCTGTCTGGATCGCAGAAGTCTAGACCAGAGTCACCCACTATTCTACTTCCTCAATCAAGGAGCCTCAACACAACTGCAGGAAATTATCCCTGAAAGCAGATAGTCTTAAATATCAAGGTTATCAGTTTAGAAGGGCCTTCAGAGGCTGTCTGGTTAACTTCTCTCATTTTACAGGTGAGGAAACACTACCAAGGGAAATTAAATTAATGCGTCAATGAACATGAGGAGCAACACTTGAGCACAATGTCGTCTGACACAGGGGGTCAGTGTTTTTTTTTTTTTTCCATTGTACCATATAGTCTCTAGGTTGCTTCTAGATTCTATTTCAAACTTTGGAGAGACTCAGATCCAAACATGCTCAGCTTCTGCCCTAGTAATCCACCTTTTGTTGGACTAGCCCCATGATCCTGTTTGGGGACCGTCTTCAGTTGTCCTGATCTAGATCTTGCCACTGAACTCAGATGGCTTTGGAAGAGAAAGTGAGGCAGGTGACTTTTCATGGCCCTACTTCACTTAAATCCAATTCACTTGCAATTCATGGCATCACCTTCCTGATATCACGGTCCTCTCCAAGAATGAAGGACAAACAACAACTTCTGAGAAGTTGTAGCTGCCCCACTGGGGACCCATCTGGCCAGTTCCAGTTAGGCAATGCAATTCCCTCCCTCCTTCCTTCCTTCCTTCATTCCTTCATGCACATAGGGTATCATGTCCTTTCCTGCTTATGTTCTGCCCAAAGGAAGAAATTGCTGAAATTCACAGAATAACTTGAGGTTTAAAGGCTAGATTTCTTCTTCTTCTTTTTTTTTAATTTAACTTTTTTTTTTACCTTTTGCTTTTTTTGAGGGTAATTGGGGTTAAGTGACTTGCCCAAAGTCACTCAATTAGTAAGTGTGTCAACTGTCTGAGGTCAGATTTGAACTCAGATCCTCCTGACTCCAGGGTCAGTGTTCTACTCCCTGTGCCACCTAGCTGCCCCTAGATTTCTTTCTTAAGGATCATGCTTTAAACCCAAATTATTCTGGTTTTCATAGATTGGGTCCTGATGGCTCAGAATGAATGTAAATAGTAATTGTTTCCATTTTGGCCAGAAACCCTGAGGGTCTGCCCCTCCTAGACTGATTTTTTTTAACTAGGTAAAAGAGGTCATTCTTTGCCTCATTTCTTACCTAGCCTTAATCACTGAATGGGTGTTGCCTCAGTCAAACTAAGATCTGTGGAAAACCTTAACTGAAAAAAGCCAAGATCTCCCACTGCATTCCCAGGCTATCTCCAGTTGTCCTGATCTATCTCTTGCCACTGGACCCAGATGGCTTTGGAGGAGAGAATGAGGCTGATGACTTTGCAAAGTGTGCCTTACCTAAATCCAATTCACTCACTTGTCATGGCATTACCTTTCTGATGTCATGGTCCTCTTTGAGAATGAAGGACAAACAACAATGATCCTGTTCTCCAGTCTCACTGCTTTGTGTGAAAGCAGCATGCTCAGACTACCTCCCTCTCTCCTCTTCTCCCATCTCCTTCCCTCTTCTCCTCCCTTTCCCTCTCCTCTCTTGCCCCTCCTCCCTTTGTTCTATTCTCACCTCTTTTTCCCTTTCTGTTCCTCCCCCCATCTCCTTATTATTGAAAGAGGGCCTCAAATATACACAACAAGCATTGCCATTTTGCTTTTTATTTGGCTTCAACAAGGTACATTATAAATAATGGGGGGCAGGGGTAGAAGGGCTATGATTTTCTGTTAGTAACTGTTCCTAATGGGGAATAACTTCCCCCTGACCTTTTATAATGAAATGACCTTTTCTTTTGCTAAGTTGTTCTTCCTAAATGAAGTCTTTGAGTCATTTACTCTCACCTTTCATTGGATGGTCTCTTTGCTTTCTTGTTAATACCATTGCTTTGGTTTTGATGATTGTGAAAGCAGATTTTCTTCACTTGTTGCATTAAAATCAAACTACATATGTAGGCTGCTTGTAGAGTTGTATCTAGGGCTGAAATGTACAGCTCTTCAGCTATATTTTGAATCTCTGAAAGTCGTAGAGCCTTCTCATCTAATGACTTTGCATGGTGTTTTTTTTAAAGGATGGTACAAAAACAAATATAATTTCCATAGATGAATAAGTGATATTATACATGCATATAGATATGCATAAGAGCTCTCTCCCACCCGCACTAGGGGGAGCTGATGGTGGCCCTCATGGTGACCACATGGGCCTCTGCCTCCAGAGTCCTGGTCTTGCTGCTGCTCCTCATTGGGCTCCTGGGCTGCTCAGTGGAACCCTGCGGTTACTCATTCCTACTATACCACCTCTGATGCAAACTGGTTTCATCCTTGAGATCTCTCTGGTGTACAAGAATGGGACACAGAATGTAGCCCTCTATGCTGATGTTAATGGAAAGCAGTTTCCAGTCACCTGTTGCCAGGATATTGGACAGTATCAAGTATCCTGGAGCTTGGAACATAAGAATGCCCATTCTGGAACTTGTCAAGTCAAGTTCTTTGATGAAGAATCCTACAGTCTTTTGAGAAAGGCCCAGAGAAGCAATGGAGATGTCTCAGCCATTAGACCCTTGTTCACAGTCAGTGTGGATCACCAAGGTGCCTGGAATGGGCCTTGGGTCTCCACCAAAGTACTTGCTGCCATGATTGGAATGGTGATCTATTACATGGTCTTCAGTGCCAAAGCAACATTGAGGACTGAGTCAATACACATTGAGCTTCTTTGCACAGAAGGTTTTCTTCATACAAAATAAAAGGTTTTGCCACCCAGAAAAAAAAGATACATATGGTAAATCGAAAGTATTCTATCCTTCATTTTCATTAAGCAGGCAATGAGACAGAAGAGTATGGGTGTGTGGAAAGAGTGAGCTGGCCAGGTTCAACTGTACAGACAGGTAAGGAAACCTTCATTAAAATTTTAAAAGGATATGAGCAATGATATCTCTCTCTCTCTCTTTCTCTCTCTCTCTCTCTCTCTCTCTCTCTCTCTCTCCCTCTCCTCCCCTCTTTCCTCCACTGCTCTCCTCTGCCCTCCCTTCCCCTCCCCTACACTCCTTTCCCTTCCCTCTCCTACCCTTCGCTCCCTTCCTATCTCCCCTCTCCAGGTCCCTGTGTCTCTAGCTGTCTGCCTCTGTCTCACTGTCTCTGTTTCTGTCTACTTCGGTCTCTAACTCTCTCTTTGTCTTTGTATCTATATGTCTCTCTGATTCTCGGCTCTATCTCTTCTTTTTTCCCCTCCCCCACTTTGAGGCTTTAACTACTGTAATGCCAGCAAAACCAACAGCAAACTCAGCACCGATGGATTGACTTCGTTGCAATCAGACTTCAGGGCTCCCTTGGAAGAAGTGCAAGAAGTGAGTCTCGTCTTTGTAAGAGGAGGGGTAAGGTCACCCTCCGTCATGTGGTGAGGTTATTTCATTTCCCTTCTTTGGTAGGGGGTGGGAAATTCCTGAGAACCCTGATTTCTTGACAGAAGTGAAGCTGAGAACTCAAATTTTAATGAAAGTGTTAATAACCACTGAAGGGGAGGGATTTCAGACCTTTCCCCCAATTGGTTAAATGCAACATTCATTTTAATGTATCTTTTGTTTTGTTTTGTTTTTGGAGGGGGGAAGGCAGGGCAATTGGGGTCAAGTGACTTGTTCAAGATCACTCGAATAGTTTTTTGTGTTAAGTGTCTGAGGTTGGATTTGAACTCAGGTCCTCCTGACTGCAGGACCTGTGCTCTATTCACTGCACAACCTAGCCACCCCAGTTTCAATGTATCTTTAATGTGAATGAGTATGTATTCTTTTGTATATACATATGTGTTTTTCTACATACATGAATATTTCTTTAAATTCCACATGAAGTTGGGAAGGAGATAAGAACCTTCATGGGCATGGGCCCACTTTAGTAAATGCCTATATGAAGACACCTAAGTTAATATAAGAGATGAACCTCCCTGGGCCTTGGTTTCCTTGTCAGTAAAAGGGGAGGTTTTAACTAGATGGTCAGCCAGGGTTCCTTCCAACTGTTGATCTGTGATCCTATGAATCTATGTCCTCTTCATTTTAAACCTTAAAGGCAAAGAGATAAAAGCTGAGTCAGGACATTCAGAGCCTGCCAGGATGCTTCCCACCAGTGCAGCAGGATGTACAGGGTAACAAGGTTGGAAGCTGCTGCAGGAACTCACCTGGGGTCCTATCTCTTGTGTGTGGCAGGTCCTAGAGGGGCATTGTCTTTTTGCCCAAGCAAGGAGGGGCTAAGGGGCCACTGGAGCAGTTTAAGTTTGGAGGCTCCCTGGTGGCTGTTTCAGAGATTGCATTTTGAGTGGTCATTTGAGCCTTTACCGTATCCAGTCACATCCCATTTACTAAAGCACTTTCTATATGCCAGGCAATGTGCTGAGAGCTAGGAACACAAATACAAGCAAAATAAAGACAGTCTCTTGACATCAGGGTTCTAAGACTCTCCTGGGAAGGTCAGTGTGTGAAGGGGGTTGGGGTGGGAATATCTGGACAGTCAGAAGTGGGGCTGAGGGAGAAGTGTGGGAGTCAGAGTGGGTAGCCAGGGCACTAGGGAGTGGGCTAACCTTGGCACTTCGTCTGGTGAGAGGTTTGTAGGGGAAGAAGTATCTTTCAGCTGCTGGAAAGTGGTGAAGGAATCTGATGGCTGGGAGATTCCCTGACCAGGACAGATAGATCCTTCTGTGCAGAGGAACCATCCTGTGCTGTATACAAATATTACTATTTTTCAAATGTATGAAGACACTGGAGTAAGTCATTAAAAAACATCACTAAATTCAAAATGGATTTTTGGCATTAAATATGTTCTCAATTGATGGTAAATAATAGTACAAATATTATACCCTTGGGAAGGGTATACAAAATGCTTGAAAACTTTGAGAAACACTGATATACATTTTCCTTGATAGCTGCAAATGACAGGAGGATCACTGATCTAGCAGGATCTGGGGCCCAGAACCACAGTAAGGAAATCCTTCAATGGTAACTTTAGGTATTACCTACTCAGGTAAGGTGGGCAGAGTCCAGTGGCAAGCTTTGCTCCCCTTTTGGAACATTCCGTTACAGCTCATTTGAGGTATAAATTTGGATGATTATTGCTGTAGGCCAAGACTTTCAGGATCCTTGGCCACATTAGCTCCCCATTTCTACAAAGGTCATTAGGCAGATATGCAAGGAAAGTATAATCTTGTTGGGTGGATGCTCTCAATCTAAAGAAAGTACTGAGTTAATTTGCAAGTCTTGATTGTAACATATGTGCCTATGGACATGGTCCCAGGATAAAGAGCTTAAGGAGTGATTGGCTTTGGGTTGGGGTAGAGAAAGATCAAGACCAAGGGTGGTTCCTTGTATTCTGCTAAGGGTATGTAAACCTTGTGTCTTCCATATATCTTTGGCTCTATATGAAATAGGTCTGCAATAAACAGACTATGGAATACAACCCTGTCTCTCTCCCTCTTTCTTATTTCAGCTAGAAGCTCTCTCTCTCTGTCCCTTTATTTCACTTACCTAGTAGCTAGGCCCAGACTTGCTAGCCACAGGAGATTATTTCACAGAAACTCCCCACTTTTGAAGGGTCTCCTTACTTCAACCTAGATATTTTTATCTGCCCATTCCCAGTCTTGTGGGTGCCTTAAACTGCCCCCTTTGTTAATCTAGGCCACTAGGTGGTACAGGGGAGAGAACCCTGGACTTGGAGTCCTGCCTTGTCCACTATATGACCGTAGGGAGGTCATGTAACCTTTCTCAGCCTCAATTTCCTCATTTGTAAAGGAAGGGAAATAATAACTACCTCACAGAGTTCTGGTGAGATTCAAATGAGATCCTATATGTAAGGCACTTTGAAAATGCTGTGATGCTAAACAATGTTAACTATTATTATTCAGTGTCTCTTAATTGTCTAAGAACTTTTTGCCCAATTTTCTTTATAATTGAACTTTGCTTTTGAATGTCCTCTTTCCATCCTTGACACATGGCACCATTTTAATTTTCATTGTCTTATTGTGAACTGGATTTTAAGCAATTGATTTTCTTTTAGTCAACTATACTCTTGAAAAGGAATTTCAAGTACAGATCTAGACCTTGCTCCTTTCTCTGGTCTTTTTTCTCCATACATACACTTCATCAGCTAAATTTTAGGACACAGTCTCAAGAAAACAGGCAGAATAACAGGGGAAAGTGTACTCCAGAGGTGTTGGTGGTGGGAATGATGATTATACTTTTGTTATTATATCTTTGAGGTAAATATCCCAAGGCCAGCAGATGGAGGACCAGGCCTAGAGTCTGGAAAAGGCATCTCTGTGAGCTCAGATCTGGCCTCATCCTTTACAGGTTTCCTCATCTGTAAAAGGAACTAGAGAAGGCAATGGGAAATCACTCCATTATTTTTGTCAAGAAAACCTCCAATGGGGCCACAAAGAATCAGAGCCAAGATTGAATAAGGAGGGGAAAAAAAGGAGTCGAGTAGGGCTTTTTAAAAAAAAATAAATTTTATTTGTTTTCTTGTTTACATTGTTCATTTTCATGAGATTTTTGAGTTACAAATATTCTCCCCATCTTTCCCCTACCCCACCCCCACCTCCAAAACAGCAATCCCACAATGGAGCCACTCCCCTGGTCTGGTCTGCTCTCTAACTTTCTGGTAGGGCAGGGAGGGTCTCCCTATCCCAGCCCCTGTATATCTTGATTCCTAGTTGAAGGTATTGCAGAGCTTTATATTCTAGATTCTTTCAATTCCTCCCTTGTCACCCACCCCCGCTGGAAGGACAACCAATTCAATACAGGCTGTGTAGGTATGATTATACAGGACATCTTCATAGTGGACATATTGTGATAGTGATCATATGTCCCTCCTTCCTATACCCCCCCCACCCCGTTCTGTTATCTACCCTGTCCCTTTACTGAAGTGTGAGCATCCAGCATCCCT
>CM053596.1:255515429-255537452 GCA_028646575.1 Pseudocheirus occidentalis
AAACTCCTAGAAATGTTATTGCCAGGTTCCAGAATCCCCAATTAAAGGAGAAAATATTACAAGTTGCCAAGAGAAAATAATGTGTATACTGTGGAAACACAATTAGGATAACCCAGTATCTGGCAGCTGCTACACTGAGGGATGGAAGGGCCTGGAATATGATATTTAAAAGATCAAGGGAGCTGGGATTAAAACCAAGAATCATCTACCCAGCAAAATTGAGTATAATGTTCCAGGGAAAAATATGGTCATTCAATGAGGTGGAGGACTTTCAAACATTCTTGCTGAAAAAAACAGAACCGAACAGAAAATTTGACACTCAAACACAAGAAGCATGAGAAGGTAAACATGGGAAAGAAATCATAAGGAACTTGTCAAAGTTTAACTATTTACATGCCAATGTGGAAAAAAAAACATACTAGTAACTTATGAAACTTTTCTTAGTATGAGGATAGGTGAAGGGAATACAAATGTGTATATATATATATAAATATATATATATGTGTATATATATATATATATGTATATATGTGTATATATGTATGTATATATATATATGTATGTATGTATGTATACTTACACATATATCTATATAGGAGGCTATATATGCGTATGAATACATATCTGAGCATGTGAGTATATGTGTACATAGAGGCTACAGGATCGATTGAATATGAAGAGATGATACTTTAAAAGGTCAAATTTTGAGGTGGGAAGGGACTAGAACGAGAGGAGACACAGAGAGACAAAATGGAGTTAATCATCCCATGTAGAAGAGGGAAGGGATAACTGTTACAACTTTACTTTCATTTACTCTCATTGAAGTTGGCTTAGGAAAGGAATGACATAAACTCTAAACTGGGTATCATGCCACACAGGAGAGTAGAGGGTTAGGGGATTAGATGAGGATGATGGAAGGGAGGGTAGGGTCTGGGGGAGGGTTGCTGGAAGCACACACTTCAGTAAAGGGACAGGGTAGAGAACAGAACAAGGGAGGTGGGATAGGAAGGAGGGACATATGATCAGTCTGTCACAATATGTACACTGTGAAGATGTCCTGCATAATTATACACTTACAGCCTAAAAAAATGTTTAAATGTAATTTTGAAAACATGTGTGTTTTAGTGGGGACACTTTTTCCTTTTGGAGGGAGGAGGAAAATTCTTATATTCTCAATCTAAAGCAGTGGTTCTCCACCTGTGGGTTATGTTCTATTTGTAACAACAAAAATACATCCTGCATGTCAGATATTTACATTATGATTCATAACATTAGCAAAATTATAGCTATGAAGTAAAAATGAAAATAGTTTTATGGTTGGGGGTCACAACAACATGAGGAACTGTATTAAAGCATCACAGCATTAGGAAGGTTGAGAACCACTGCCCTAAAGGAACAATATCTAAGAACCTGGTCAAGGTCTTGTGACTTTGATCACAGTGTTTTAATGCCTCCATTGCCAGGCTTTTCTCCTGAGCTGACCAATCACTTTTGCAAGATTCTTGGATGTTCTCCCAATATTCGTAAATCACAATTTTGAAAAATGCACAGCTAAGTGCAAACCTGTATACAGGCAGGCCAGCATATGAACATTTATGCCATTGTATGGAAGTCATTTGATTATTGATCTATAATGTCTACTGGGCACAAACTAGGTGCTGCTTCTTTTACCAAGCTTTCCTGGAACACACCTGGAGTGCCTTATTCAAGAATCTGAAGATCCAACTAACCTAGTTCCAAATGCCTGCTGCTACAGTGGAGGAGAACAGGGCAACTGGGGTTCTGGCCCCGAGCCCTGAATTTAGAGAGTCCTGACAGCACCAATAATTTTCAACAGGGTAGACATAAGAGTCTGGCAGAGTGCCTGGAAGAATTACTCTGTCCAGTTGGCAAGAGTAATTAATGAAAATAGTAATGGTGGAGTGGGGTGAGCACCTCCTCCCACAGCTCCTCCTCCTCCCCACTACTCCTAGTGGCCTGGTGCAGGTGTACTTCCTACCACTTGCCCTGAATATAGATCTTAAACTAGTAGCTATGCTCTGGTTTAAGGACTAGCATAAATCTAGGGAAGCTAATTCTTAAGTCATATACAACACAATGGTGGATTTTTCAATCACAGTAACTCTTGAAGACCATCTACTAGGTTATAGAGGGATTATGATCTATGTTAATGGAGACAGTATCTACACAGGGGAAATTACAGATGTTGGAAATATTGAAGTAGAAAGTACCTCTTGTGCCCCATGAAACATCTCACTAGATAGCTGGAGTCCTAAGATGCCATCACCAGGTCAAATGGTATGGTGCTAATAGACTTAGCCCAGGGGGGAAAAGGATCTGGCATCACATGCCCTCTTGGTCACCTATTACATCCACCTCTGAAGTCTTTCAATGTTATTTTTTTCCCTTTGCTTTATATTACTGTTACACCATACTTTCCAAAACCCCTAAGGGTAGATTTCTCATTACAGTTCAAAGAAAAGGAGGAGGAGCACAGAAGAGAATCCTGTGATTAGTAGAGACTTTGATAATGTGAAACTGGAGACAACAGGGTTCAACACACCAGGGTTCAACAACCCAGCCTCTTCCACTGGGAGCCTCTTCCCCTGGGTCAATTCTGCTCCACTGCCGAGGGTTCAAAGCAATGTGCAAAGCAATCCCTATAAGAATGGATATACTCCAAGGTCTATACCTGAACGAGATTATTAGGTAAGTATTTGACATTTCCGTTTGGATTTTCAGAGGAAAGTATGTGCAAGAACTGGGGGAGCAGGTAGTGGGAGAGAGGAGAGAGGGAAACAGAGACAGAGGCACAGAAAGAAAAACAGAGAGACAGAGACAGAAAAGGAACCTGTGAAACACATTTAATTAGGTGACTTCCTCTTGTCATAGCCTACAATTTATATTTGTAGTGTGATGCACTAGTGAAGTGGTGTTCAGGTTCTAATTAAAGAAATATGGGAAGTAACTCTATGAAAGATTTACAGTTATAAGTAAGTAAAGTTTATTACCCCAGCATCAAACATAGCCCCCACCTTGAACTCTCCTCCTTTGCTTGAGTCTGAAAGGTGAGGATCCTTCTTGCCAACCCCAATCCCAATTTGTATCCTTAATTCCACCCCCTCCCATCAGCTTCAAGAGCTTACCACATTTAATCATCCCTCTCATTTCTCACATTTTCAACTTTTTCTCATCCATGATGAATGAACAGGTCCAGGTTTACTCAACTGTTAAAAAGTTTTCACTGTGGTTCCACCATACCCTCGAGCTCTCATCTTAAATCTCTCCTTCCTTTCCTAGTCAAAGTCCAAAAAACCAGAGCAGAATCAAAATAAATCTTACCTATTTAATTCATTGATTTCACCTTTTCACTTCCTACTTACTTCTTCACCTCTTAAAATCTAGTCTCCCTTCTTACCACTCAGCTGAAACTGCTCTCTGCCAGGTAACCAGTTATCTCTTTCTGATTAAGACTCAGAGCCTTTCGTCTGTCCTTATCCTTCTTGACCTCTCTGCAGCATTTGGTAGTATTAAACACATTCCCCCTTCTCTGTACTTTTCTGACATTACTTTATTATAGTTCACTTCCTTTCCATTAAGACATTCCTTCTTTGTATCCTTTTTGATTTCTTCTCTCATGTCCCCATTTTCTATGAGGGCATACCCCCAGGACTCTCACTGTTTTGGGCTCTCTCTTGGTAATCTCATGACCTTCACTGGTTTGGATGATCATTTCTATGCAGATGACTTCCAGATACATTTGTCCAACCCCAGTCTCTCTTTCCCAATTTCTAGTCTCACATTTCCAGCCTCTTTGATATCTCCCCTTCTTTGTCCCACTTTTATTGTGGCTGTTGCTGTCCATTTAGGTATATCTGACTCTTTTGACACCCCATGGGCCATAGCATGGTGGATTCTTCTGTCCTCCACTAATTCCCAAAGACTATACAAGCTCATTTTCATTGCTTTCGTGACTCTATCTAGCCATCTCATCCTTTGCTGCCTTAACCTTTTGCCCTCAGTCTTTCCTAACATCAGGGTCTTTTCCAATGAGTCTTGGTTTCTCTTTATGTGACCAAATTATTTAAGCTTCAGTTTCAGTTTTTGCCCTTCCAGTGAGTAGCCTGATTTAACTCCTTTATGTATTGACAGTTTTGAGCTCCTTGCTGCCCAAGGGATTATTAAAAGTTTTCTCCAGCATCACAATTTGAAAGTGTAGATTCTGCAGACTCAGTTATCCTTCTAGTCCAACTCTCACAGTCATATGTTACTTTTGGAAACACCTTAGCTTTGACTACATGGACCTTTGTTAGCAAATTAATGTCTTTCTTTTTGCTATGTTATCCAGATTTGCCATAGCTTACCTTCCAAGGAGCAAGCCTCTTATAATCTTATGGCTGCAATGACCATCTGCAGTGATCTTGGAGTCCTGTCCAGGTTACCTAGGATCCTTGATCTTACAGGTTCCTATTCAATATTTGTATTTGCAACCTCAGACTTGCCTTTTGTCACCAGACACATCTGTAACTGAGCTTCCTTTTGACTTTGGCCCAGCCACTCATTCTGGAGCTACTTTGTAGTTGTCCTGTGCTCTTTCCCAATAAAATGGAGGACAACATCTCACCTAACAGACTCATCTTCAAGTGTTAAATCAAAAAAGTTCTTGATTAAAAGATTTTAATACTATCCATGGAGCTTTCTTGGCAAAGATTCTGGAGTGGTTTGTAATTTCCTTCTCTAGCGGATTTGTTAGAACTCTCCAGTATAACCTGTCCATCTTGGGTAACCCTGCATTGCGTAGCTCATTGTTTCATTGACCTACTCAAGGGCAAGACAGCCAGGACAAGACAGTGATCCAGGAAAGATGTGTGACCCAGAAACTTCTCAAACTCAACAGGTCCAAAACAGAAGTCATTGTCTTCTCCCTCCCTCCCCCCTAAAAAAACACACCTTCCCTCTAACTTCCCTATTTCTTTTGAAAGCATGTGATCATTCTTCTAGTTATTCAGGTTTATAAGCTAGGTATTGTCTTCTCTTCATACCATCTATTATTCAATAAGATGTCAAATCTTATCAATTCCTTCTCCTCAACATCTCTCAAATCCTTCCTCTTCTCTCTGTTCACATCCTCATCCAGGCTCTCATCGCCTCTTGGCTGGACAATTGTAGTAGCCTTCTAACTAGGTTCTCTGCACCCATACTTCCCTTTACCTTCATCCTCTACATGGCTGCCAAACCGATATTCTTAGATCACAGATTTACTGCTATGCTACCTCTATACCCAGTGATCTTTGTGGATCCTCATTATCCTTACAGTAAAACACAAATTCTTTTCTACCCTTCACATACTCTTTGCTCCAACTAAACTGATCTCTACAATATTCTCCATAAACAACATTTCATCTCCCAGCTGTGACTGCACAGGCAATACACCATCCCTGTAACACTTGCTTCTCAGAATCCTAGCTCCCTTTTAGGGTCAGCTCTGAAGCCCCCTCCTTCAAGGCCTCTCCTGATTCTTCCAATTGTCTAGTGCCTTCTCTAAGGAATTATTATGAGATATGCTGATACATGCATTTATATGTGTGAACATATGTATACATGCATATGTATACATGTATGTACATAAACACGAACACGCACATATATCCTTTGTTTATTTGGCCATGAATAAATTGTATCACCACCATTAAGAATGTAAACTCCTTTATGACAGAGACTGTCTGACTTCTGAATTTGTGTCTCCAATGCTTGGAACATAAGAGACCCTTAAGAAATGTTTATTGACTTATTATTAGATGGATTCATAGGAGCAGATATTATCCAGAGTCCTTTTACACTACTAGTGTATGCAGCTATCACAAACCCTGAATCAGTAGCACTTCTAGATTATTGATTTCAGGGTAGCCCTCCCTCTAAGTCAGACCCCATAAATAACTGCAATATGTGGGCAGCACCTAGGATACCCCTGCACCAAGTAATGAGGGATGTGGGGCCCTCTGAGAAAAAAAAAGGACTAAAAAGTGACCAAAAGGGAAACTGGGTGGAAAAGTACTGTCAGTGCCCTTGAGGCATCCCCCAGTACAGTCTTGTACAGAACTCAGGAGGAGGCTGGCGGCTGGAAGGAATTTGAAACAGAGAGGATGTGACTTCTCTTGACTCAAGGAGAGAACTGTTAAGATCTAAGAGCAGCCACAATCTGGCAAACAGAAATTTCAGAAAAAAATCAAAGGAAGTGCAATTGTGTCCTATCCAGGGGGTGTATGGAATTAGCTAAACAATACCTTGGCACTCCCCTTCACTGAGGTATCCAGCTAACTATCACTGGCCTTTCTGTTCAAGAACCTTTAGAACATAAGGTCATCAATCGAAGGCATTTATTCTTTTGAGCATTTATTCCTTCAATCACCCGGCAAATATATACTTCTTCCAAAATATTTCAGATTTTAAAGGACAGAAACCCTGTCTGATAAAAGCTTGTTACCTCCACTGGCTTCTGGCACAGAACTCTACACAAGATAGTTACTTAATCAATGTCAGATTGAATTATGTTTATTTTCCTCCTGTCTTTCATTTTATTCAGGCTAATAAACACCAGAAGCCAATAACCATTCATCAATGAACTGTGGCCCAGATCTTGAATTCCAGGATCATCCAACTGGCATCTAGTAGAGAAAGAGATGGCACTTGAAGAGACTGGATGCAGAGCTTTTCTTTGCCTGAGATTTCTACTATTTAGAAGCTGTGACTGGTTGAAATGACTGTTGTTTACTCACTAAATATGCAGAAATTATTGAATATTGTAAGGCTAACATAGTTTTTGAAACCAGTAAAAAGTAGGGGCACTGACAGCCTGCCGAGGTTCCCTCCTGTGGAAACTTCAACAGTGAGAGTCCTTTGCATACCATAACTCCTGTCTCACTTTGACACACATGGGTCTCTTCCCTTCTGTGAAACGGGTGCTCTTGAGGATCTTTGACTTGATAGTGACAAGTTTATTATCCTGTCTCAGGGGAATTGCAAGGGCATGGAAGGCCATGAGGAGATACCATGTGGCAAAACCAGATGATGAAAACAACCTGAATGTCTTGCTTTTGTTTTGTATTATGTCAGACACCTACCTCAGTGGCTCCTAACCTGGGGTACACATGCCCCCAGGAGGTGTAAGAAGCTTGTCAAGTAGAGTATAGGGAATGTGATAAATTATGACTTTTCAGAATTTAATGTCTTTATTTTTTTGTCTGTATATGCTTGGCAAAATGTATTGAATAGGCAGTCTGGGAAGATTTTTCTTACATGCATATGCATGGTAAACCATAGACTTTATTTCCTTTCATATTGTAAAGGAGAGCCAGGAAGTCTTACTGAAAATCAAGGTGTATGAGGACTAAAAATGAGGTGACAACTCCTTTTTTGGGATATTTTTTGTGCCCTAGAACATAATAAAATGTCTTTGATACAGAGCATTGGTTCCTACTGCTTTGACATCCTGCCTGGGTAAACTACCACCAAACTCTGAGTGAGCAGAGACAAAGTCAGTTGATGCATGACACTGAGACATCAGTCTCTGATGAGAGGTAGTAGGATTGGGAGAACAAGAGTTCATAAGTTGCAAGCCTAGGCCATGGGAGTCGGCTGCCAGGAAGGAGAAAGAGTAAGAGAAGTCAGCAAATATTTATTAAGCACCTACAAAGTGCTTAGTTCAAGTGTTTGTAGCTGTTGAAGTAGTACACCTGCTATCAGAGCCCCTCTAAATTTTGACACTGAGAGAAATCTCCAATTGCCTTACCCTAGTTACTATTCTAAATCCTAGGTGTTCATTACCTTGCTTCAGGAAGTAAAGAACTTGTTCTAAGCTAAGTATGTAAAGGAAACACTTACTATGAAATGGAAACACTACAAAAAGGGAACACTAACTATGAAAAGGAAACACTCAAAAATGGGAATAGACAGTTTGTGACTTTCTGTGAAATTGTCATCCAAATGTTTAAGTTTGTGTATCAAAATGTTTCCAACAGACAATACTGGGTGTTGAACAAAACCAAGATACAAATTTACAAAAAACTGGACTCCTTTTTTTTCCTACTAATTCAATTTGGGTCTGACTCTTTGTGACCCCATTGGAGGTTTTCTTGGCAAAAATACTGGAGTGATTTCCCATTGCCTTCTCTAGTTCATTTTACAGAAGAGGAAACCTGTAAAGGATGAGGCCGGATCAGAGCTCACAGAGATGCCTTTTCCAGACTCTAGGCCTGGTCCTTCATCTCCTGGCCTTGAGATATTTACCTCAAAAATATAATAACAAAAGTATAATCATTATTCCCACCACCAACACTTCCGGAGTACACTTTGCCCTACTATTCTGCCTGTTTTCTTGAGACTGTGACCTCAAATTTAGCTGATGAAGTGTATGTATGGAGAAAAAAGACCACAGAAAGGAACATTGGCTACATCTGTACTTTGAAATTCATTTTCAAGTGCCAAGTTGACTAAAAAAAATGAATTGTTTAAAATCCAGGTCACAATAAGACAATAAAAATAAAAATGGGGCCATGTGTCAAGGATGGAAAGAGGACATTCAAAAACAAAGTTCGATTATAAAGAAAATCGGACGAAAAGTTCTTAGACAATTAAGAGACATTGAATAATAATAGTTAACATTGTCTAGCATCACAGCATTTGCAAAGTGCTTCACATATAGGATCTCATTTGAATCTCACCAGAACTCTGTGAGATAGTTATTATTTCCCCCACTTTACAAATGAGGAAACTGAGGTTGAGAAAGGTTACATGACTTGCCTAGCGTCGTACAGCGGATGAGGCAGGACTCCAAGTCCAGGGCTCTCTCTCCTGTACCATCTAGCAGCCTAGATTAACAAAGGGGCAATGCAAGGTATCCACAAGGCTGGGAACAGGCAGATGAAGACTTCTGGGTTGAAGTAAGAAAAGCCTTCAACAATGGGAACTTTCTATGAAATCATCATCCAAATTTATAACTCAAATGAGCTGTAAGGAAATGTTCCAAAAGGGAAGCAAGGCTTGCGGCTGGACTCTGCCTACCTTTCCTGAGTAGGTAATACCTGAAGTTACCATTGAAGGATTACCTTACTCTCTGGTTCTGGGCCCCAGATACTGCTAGATCAGTGATCCTCTTGTCATTTGCAGCTATCAAGGAAAACTTACATCAGTGCTTCCCAAAGTTTTCAAGTATTTTGTAGACCTTTCCCAAGGGGATAATATTTGTACTATTATTTCCCATCAATTGAGAACATATTTAATGCCAAAAATCCATTTTGAATTTGGTGATGTTTTTTAATGACTCACTCCAGTGTCTTTATATGTTTGAAAAAGAGTAATATATGTATACAGCACAGGATGGCTCCTCTGCACAGAAGGACCTATCTGGCCTGGGCAGGGACTCTCCCAGCCATCAGACTCCATCATGACTTTCCAGCAGCTAGAAGATACTTCCTCCTCTACAAACCCCTCACCAGAAGAAGGGCCCAGGCTAGCCCACTCCCTAGTACCCAGGCTAGCCTACTCCTTCCTTCACTTCTCTCTCAGCTCCACTTCTGACTCTCCAGATATTCCCACCACAACCCCCTTCACACGCTGACCTTGCCCGGAGATTCTAAGTACCCCGATGTGAAGAGACTGTCTTTATTTTGCTTGTATTTGCGTTCCCAGCTCTCAGCACATCACCTGGCATATAGTAAATGCTCTGTAAATGAGACGTGACTGGATATGGTAAAGCTCAACTGACCACTCAAAATGCAGTCTCTGAAATAGCCACCAGAGAGCGCTCCAAACTTAAACTGCTCCAGTGGCCCCTTAGCCCCTCCTTGCTTGGGCAAAAAGACAATGCCCCTCTAGGACCTGCCACACACAAGAGATAGGACTCCAGGTGAGTTCCTGAAGCACTCTCCAACCTTGTTACCCTGTACATCCTGCTGCACTGGTGGGAAGCATCCTGGCAGGCTCTGAATGTCCTGACTCAGCTTTTACCTCTTCTCCTTTAGTTTAAGATTTAAAATGAAGAGGACATAGATTCATAGGATCCCAGATCTACAGTTGGAAGGAACCCTGGCAGACCATCTAGTTAAAACCTCCCCTTTTATTGATGAGGAAACCAAGGTGCAGGGAGGTTCATCACTTATAATAACTTAGGTGTCTTTTCACATGGACATTTAGCAAAACTGTCCTGTGCCAATTAAGGTTCATATCTCCTTCCCAGCTTCATGTGGAATTTAAAGAAATATTCATGTATGTAGAAATACACATATGTATATACAAAGGAATACATACTCATTCACATTCATATTATAGATACATTGAAATTGTAATGGGTAGGTGGTGCAGTGAATAGAGCATCAGTCCTGCATTCAGGAGGACCTGAGTTCAAATCCAACCTCAGACACTTAACAGAAAAAACTATTCGAGTGACCTTGAACAAGTCACTTAATCCCAATTGCCCTGCCTTTCCCCCTCCAAAATCAAAACAAAAGAAAAGATACATTAAAATGAATAAGTCGTATTTAACCAATTGGGGAAAAGGTCTGAAATCCCTCCCCTTCAGTGGTTATTACCACTTTCATTAAAATTTGAGTTCTCAGCTTCACTTCTGTCAAGAAATCAGGGTTCTCAGGAATTTCCCACCCCCTGCCAAAGAAAGGAAATGAAATAATCTCACCACATGATGGAGGGTGACCTTATCCCTCCTCTTACAAAGACAGGACTCACTTCTTGCACTTCTTCCAAGGGAGCCCTGAAATCTGCAATGATGTCTATTCATCAGTGCTGAGTTTACTGTTGTTTTTGCTGGCATTACAGTAGTTAAAGCCTCAAAGTGGGGGAGGGAGAAAAAGAAGAGATGGAGCCAAGAATCAGAGAGACATACAGATACAAAGACAAAGAGAGAGTTAGAGACTGAAGCAGAGAGAAACAGAGACAGTGAGACAGAGGCAGACAGGTCTTGACATAGGGACCTGGAGAGAGGAAATGGGAAGGGAAGGGAAAAATGGGAAGGGAAGGGAAGGGAAGGGAAGGGAAGGGAAGGGAACGGAAGGGAAGGGAAGGGAAAACAGGATCATGGAGCTAGGCCAACAAAAGGTGGATTACTAGGGCAGAATCTGAGCAGAACTAAGCAAATGGTGGTTGAGTCTCTCCAAAGTTTGAAATAGAATCTAGAAGCAACCCAGAGGCTATATGGGTACAATGGAAATAAGTACTGACCCCCTGAGTCAGAGGACCTCATGCTCAAGTGCTGCTCCTCATGTTCATTCCTGCATGAAATTAATTTCCCTCAGTAGTCTAAAATGAGGGAAGTTAAACAGACAGCCTCTGAGGGCCCTTCTATACTGATAACATTGATGTTTAGGACTATGTGCTTTCAGCAATTATTTCCTGCAGGTGTGTTGAGGCTCCTTGATGGGGGAAGTAAAATATTGGGTGCCTGTTATCTAGACTTTCAGGTTACTGACAGGGGAGAGGTAAAAGACCTCTCAACATCTGTCTGACTTCCAGGCTTCTTTACACATCATTAATGTATAAAGCTAAAAGCATTCAAAGATATTATCAAAAGTGAAAGTCTACATGGAAGTTAAACATTTTATCAAACAATGCCCAAGTTAAAGAAGAAATCATAAAAGCAATGAATTGTGCCCCAATAGATCCATGAGCCAATGCAAATCATAAACATAGCTATGTGTCCTCACACAGGCTGATTTCATGCTTGTCATTCCATAATTCCTCAGCAGAGAAACTACAAAGAAAATTACAAAATCTGGTAGAGCCCTTGTGCTAAATCTTTAAACATTCCATGGATACCAGTGATTCTTGGGCTTTCTGTCTATTTTCCTCAGGTGGATACACATCCCTGAAAAGGTCTCAGCACCCCTCAAACCAGAAATACTAGGGTCCTCTGAACCCATCCTATACCCCAAAGTTGTATATGATTATGATGGAATACTATTGTGCTTTAAGAAATTATGAGCAGGATGCTCTTGCAAAAGCATGGAAGGACTTACATGAACTGATGCAAACTGAAATGAGCAGAACCTGGAGAACATTGTATACATTAACAGTAACATTGTAGCAATGATCAACTGTGAGTGATTCAGCTGTTCTCAACAACATAATGATCCAAGACAGCTCTGAAGGATTGATGATGAAAAATGCTCTCCATCTCCAGAGAAATAATTGATATCACCTGAATGCAGATCAAAGTTATTTTTTCTTTACTTTCTTTATTTTTCATGTTTGTATTTGGTCTGTGTTTTCTTTCATGGAATAACTAAGATGAAAATGTGTTCTGCATGATGACACATGTATAACCTACATCAAATTGCTTGCCTTCTCAATGGGGGGAGAGAATTTGGACCACAAAATTTGAAAAAAAAACAATTTTATAACTTTTTACAAGTAATTGAGAAAAATAAAATATTAAATAAGATTTTTTTTAAAGAAAATTATCTCATAGTGCCTATTCACATCCCTTTTTTTTTTTCATTAAAATTACCCTTAGGAGCAGCTAGATGTCACAGTGTACAGAGCACCAGCCCTAGAGTCAAGAGAAGCTGAGTTCAAATCTAACCTCAGACACTTAACATTTACTAGCTGTCTGACCTTGGGAAAGTCACTTAACTACAATTGCCCTGCCCTCTCCCCTCTAGAAAGCAAAAAAGAAAAGCTACCCTTAATTCATGCATTTTTAGATTTTTATAGAGATAAGAAAATTATTGGTGGTGGCTTCTCAGGTGCCTGTTTGGAGTAATAATACTGCTTATTGCCTTTCCCCTTCAATTTAATTTAAAAAAAATTAATTGTCTGCTTTGTATGAGGCATTGTGGTTGGTCCTGGGTATGGAAGGGGAAAGAATTTAAAAGTTCCTGCCCTCAAGGAGTTCTCAGTCTGTTACTCTTTTGGAATTTTTTCTCTTTGGAATATATTGAAATTGAGGCCCTCCTTATGGGCCTCCAAAATGGTGCTGCCTGAAAGCACGGATTTCTTCTGTACATTAAACCTGGTCAGGCCCAGCCACATTTCCCAACATCCACATTAGCATGATTTCTCCTTCCTCATATGCTGCTGTTGTGTTTTTCCTTAGTCTTTGAAGAGGATCATGGCTTTAGGGGAATGACAACAGGACTTGCAGTTGACTTTGATTTGAGGGAGGGAGGGCTGGGCAAGGCAGCCTCACTGTCTCCTCCAGAGCCATCTAGGTCCAGTGACCAGATATTTTTCCAGATGACTATAGAATTTGCATTTTATGCAAAGCAGGGGTGGGGAACCTCCAACTTCCAGACTACATGTGGACTTCTAGGTCTTCAAGTACAGCTTTTTGACTAAGTTCAAGTTTCACACAACAAATTCTTTTATGACAGGGATATGTTCTATGAAGTTTGGAAGCAATCAAAAGGCTACACTTGAGGACCTAGAGGACCACATGTGGTCTTGAGGTCACAGGTTCCCCACTTCTGAACGAGGGACAATAGGGAAATACAGCAGTTTATAGAACAGGAGAGTAATGTGATCAGACCCATGTTTTGGCTGGAATAGAAAGAGGCTTAAAACAGAGAGACAAACGGGAGGCAGCTGAAATAAGACATATGAGACTTAATGATGACCTGAACAAGGCAAAGGTACTGGGAAGGATGGGATGAGAATCACACAAGCTCAGTTCCTATCAAGTTTCACTTGAGATATGATAAGTCAACAATAAGACAAGATCAAAGGGCAGAATTTATTGAGTTTGAGAAATTCCCATGACTCTGCTCATATCCTGGTAGTAACTGGTGGTTATTATTAGATTTGCTTCCATCATAGGATCATAACTTTAGAGCAAAAGGGAACCTTAGAAATCATCTGGCACCCTCTCCTTCTACACATGAGAGAACTCATCCCCAGAGAGGTGAAGTTTTTCATGAGATAACACGGCTAATCAGTGATGGTCACACTTGGAGCCTAGATCCTCACACTCCAAATGCAGGGCCTTTTCCCTTGTGACATGCTATTGCAAACACAGGGCTCTGTGAGTCCATGACTCAGAGTGACACAGTGACCCTGACTCTGTTAGCCCATGGTTCAGTACTCAATGATGACTCCTGCTCTGGGGACTCAGGGTGCACAGCTCTGTGCTGGCTGAAGTATTACAAGCCCATAGTGCATAATCATTGCTGACTTAGAGTCTTTGAGGTGTTAACTCTGGTCATAGAGCTGCCTGCACATCTCATCCATATGGCTGATAGTTACATTCTTAAAGCACAGATCCAACCATGTCCCTTTCTTGCTCAATAATCTCCACTGGTTCTCTTTTACACCTAGGACCAAGTATAACCTCCTCTAAGTGGAATTGAAAGCTGTTAATGTCCTGGCTCCCCTTTACCTTTCCAGACTTATACATATTCTCCTTCACACACTCTTTTATCCAGTTAAACTGGTCAACTTTTGTGAGTCTCACTCCTGATATTCAGTCACCTAACTCCAGTTTGCACAAGCTCTTCTCCATTCCTGGAAAGCAGTAGCTCACTACTTCCACCATCCTGGAATCTCTAGGTTCTTTCAAAACTTGAATCAAATCCAACCTTCTACATGAAGCTTCTCTTCATCCCACTAGGTGCTATGGCCTCTCTTAAAATTGTGTTTTAGGTATTTCATAAATAGTTTTCCATCCTAGTATGTTGTCCACACAAGAGGGATCAAAGATGACTCATGCAGCACACAACACCCCTGAAGGAAACCAGAAGCTGAATAAGTTGTAAATGGGAAATGTTTAACAAAATAGATAAAAATCCAATAAAACATAGATACCATTACCTTTTAAAATTGAGTCAATATGTGACCTGCAGTGATCCTTATATATAAATTCCCAGTCCCTGTTTCTCTTGGAATATGACACCACTGGTCTACACCAATAGGAGGCAAGCTCCTTGAGGGTTGTTTTTTTTTTTTGTCTTTATGTCACCAGTATCCAGCACGGTGCTTAGCACATAGTAAGCACTTAGTAAATATTTGTCATAATTCATGGAGTTCAGAAATGCAACAGTAGACAGAGAGGGGTGGAGGGACCCTCAGTATCAGAGAGACCTGAATTTGATTCTTGTCTTTGACATACACTGGCTATGTGACCTTGGACAAGTCATTTCATCATCTTCATCTCTTGGTTCCTCATATGTAAAATGAGAGAATTAGACCAGACGATCTCTAGAGTTCCTTCTCACTTCAAAGAGATGGTTTTCTGAAGGAGAGGGTATGAGAACAAAAGGGTGATCACCAGTGCAAAGTGCTTTGGAGATAAGAGGCCATCATATTAGGCAAGGAGGTCATTTGTGGAATTCAAGAAAATTGTTTCAGTGGCTTTCAGAGAACTAAAGCAAGACCACAAGAGATTGAGGAGTGAGTGAGTGGTGGAAAGGAAGGTGAAGTAGCACATGGAGGCTACTTTTCTAAAAGTTTAGCAGGGAAAGGAATGGGAAAGATGACCTCAAGCTATTGAAGTCATAACAGAGTTTCTGTTTTGTTTTTGTTTTAGTTTTGTTATGGGTAAAGACCAAACATTTTAATAGGCAGAAGAGGGAGGAACTAGAAGAGAGGGAAATACTGAAAATGGGAGCCATGCCATTGGTGGGTCTAGGTCTTAGCCATGGGAAATGAGAATCCTGTCACTAAAGGGAGAAGTAAAAGGGTTATCTATGGCTAAAAGAGATGGAGAGGACAAGGAAGAGGCCTCCTTGTCCTTTAAGACTGGAAGAAAGGAGGAGAGGATGAATGAAAACATCAGTTTTAAAGTGTGGAGGAGGGACATGAGGGAACACATCACTACTTACTTCCTCTATAAAACGAGAGGAAAAACCCCAGAGTTGTGTCCAACTAGATCACCTCAATAGTTCCTTCTTGTTCTGATGTTCTATAGTTCTGACTGAACTGTGGACCACCCTGGAATCCATATTTAGTAACCTAATCATAACTGACCCTGTTGTTAAGGAACCAGGTCTATCATCAATAAGTTTCCACACCTACAACAGCTACTTAAGACTAGCCATTTTTCACTTCCTTGTACACTTAATCCTGTCTCACATTTTTCAATGTATTTATTTTTACTAAACTAAAACACCAAATGGGACATTTTCATATTTATAACAGAAAAGAAAAAGATCTGCATCAAACTGCAGATAATGGATATATTGACATACACATATATGTTTTATATACATATTTCTTGCTTTTCTTTTAAAATTATATAATATATAATAAATTTAAGGTGTAATTTTCAAAGCTGTAATCCTTGACTGTGATTCTTTGGGGTCTTCTGTTCTCTCAGCATTTAAAAATAAGGATTGATCAAGGACCCTCCTTTCCTTCCTTCCTTCCTTCCTTCCTTCCTTCCTTCCTTCCTTCCTTCCTTTCTTCCTTCCTTCCTTTCTTCCTTTCTTCCTTCCTTCCTTTCTTCCTTCCTTCCTTTCTTCCTTCCTTCCTTTTTTCCTTCCTTCCTTCCTTCCTTTCTTCCTTCCTTCCTTCTTTCCTTCCTTCCTTCCTTCCTCCCTTCCTTCTTTCCTTCCTTCCCAGAAGGACAGAAAGCTATCATACTCAAGAAGTAAAGGGTCTAGAAGACAAAGAGGATCCACCCAGCCTGCTCCTGTAAGGTTAGGAGGCACCAACACTAATGATTCCCCAAAGAAACCAGCCTGAAGATTTCAAAATCACAGCTAGAGCTATCTTTGGTCATTTACCTCTTCAAGTGTACTATAGATTTGATAAGGATGTTGTTAGCATGATCAGAGCTGCCAATACATCCTACTTGATGTAGATCAAGGACTTCATTTGGGGAGCGCTGAGTCTCATGTGCTCCATGATATGTTTGGGAAGAGAAGTCGAAGTCTGATATAGGAAGGTAGATGCTGCCAACTGCCTCTTCCTTCTTTTTCACAAATATACATATTATCCAAAATAAAAATCCTCCTGCTTTTGTGGGGGGATGGGGTAGGTATGAGGAAATATTAGAGGCCTCTTCTTTTTTTCCTTCTATAGTTACACCATAAGAAAGCTTTTCTCCCCTTAGATATCCAAACATTCAAGATATGCCCATTGATCTGAATAGCTGAAGTTATACATGAGTTACAGGAAATAGAGAATAACTAATCCATTGATGACAATATCTGAAGAACTGGGGGGACATGGGCAAAGCCAAGATGGTGGAGTAAAGGCAAAGATTTGGCTGTGTTCTCCCAAATTCCCCTCCAAACAACTTTAAAACAATGCCTCAAAATTAATTCTGGAGAGGCAGAACAAACAAAAGGAGTGGTGAAATAATTTTCCAGCCCAGGACAACTTAGAAGATCATCAGGAAAGATCTATCTCACTGGGTTGAGGGTAGAGACTGAATCAACAGTAACAGCTCTCAGCCCACAGGGTGTCAGACCACTGGTCAAAAGAAGGTTACAGGTGACACTTTGCTGATAGTGGGTACATAACTTTATTGCATTGCCTACATGCACTTCCAGTTCAAAGTCCCAGGGAAAGGAGGAGCACTAGCAGGAGCAGAGTCCCTGGTCACAGTTCCAGGGTACAAAAGAGTGCTTCTGGTCACTCACAGACCAGAGCAGAGGCCAGAAGAGCAGTGATCACACCTCTTCTTAGATTATTCTGCCTTGGAAGAACTGAAAACTTACAGATACCTCGAACTAGCTCTGAAACTAGTAGTATGAAAAATCTGAACCTTGAGACAGTGGCCTCTCTGCCCCAGGAGCAAAACCCCTAATTTTGACATAAAGTGAAGAGTCAAGAAATGGGCTGGAAAAAATGAGCAAACAACAACAAAATAAGTTTAAGTTATTACGGTGACAGAGGGCTCACAACACAAACTCAGAAGGAGATAGCAAAGTCAAACTAGCTACATGCAAAGCCTAAAATAAAAATGTGAATTGGTCTCAGACTCTGGAATAACTCTAAATAAGAGAGGTAGAGGAAAAATTGAGAAAAGAATGAAAGCAATGCAAAGAAATCATGAATAAAGAGGCAACAGCTGGTAAAGGAGAAACAAAAAAAAATACTGATGAAAATATCACTTTAAAAAACAGAATAAGCCAAATGGGAAAGGGTACAAAAGCTCCTGAAAAAAAAATAATTCTTAGGGCAGCTAGGAGGCATAGTGAATAAAGCACTGGCCCTGGAGTCAGGAGGATCTAAGTTCATATCTGAACTCAGACATTTAACACTTACTAGCCCTGTGAACTTGGGCAACTCACTTAACCCCAATTGCTCTGACTTCACTCCTCCAAAAAGCAAAAAAACAAAACCATCATCCCACAATGTCATTGGCCCATTTGAAAATGAAGAACAAAGTCCTCTAAAACATGGCACCAACTTACTTTCCTACCTTCCTCCCAAAATTACCTTGCCTCTATTTTCTTTGCATACCTGCATATAAAAAGGTTTTCTCTCCTGACAGAATATAAGCTCTGTGGAGGCAGGAGTCGTTTCACTCTGTTTTCTATCTAGAGTACAAATCCCAGTACTTAGTAGGTGTACTTTAAAAATGCTTGTCCATGTATTAATTAGCATGTAGAAAAGTAGAAATTCCTGAGCCTAGAGTGGGTGCCCCAAAACAGGAAACAGAGGACAGAGAAGATGGGGATCCTCATAGCGCTGCTGGCACTGCCCAGAGAGGGGGCCAGTCAAGAAAAGAGTTCACTTGGGATCTAGGATGGCCTTGAGATGCCACCTCCACTGGCACAGCCAGTACTTACTTTCATGGGGCCATGGGTAGCTCTCCCATGAATCCCTAATGACAATAATCCATTATGATCAAGAGTTATCATGCCAGGGGACAGATATCCAGTCTCCACCTTCTTTCTCCCTGCTGCAAGGTTTAGTTTGTATCTTTGTAGAACAAATGAAACAGACTTTAGATGTAGGGGAAGAGAGCAGGTAGAGGACAGTACAGTGGGACAGAGGCATGGTGGTAGCCAGCTGGGATAAACTGAGCAGTGGCTTGCAGGGGGTCATCTAGCAGGCCCTTGAGGACAGGTGTGACATGACATGGGAGGGGGGGTGAGGGCAAGGAAATAAAGTTGATATCACCATGGATACAGGGAACCAACAGAAGACTGTAAGACATAGGACCAGGAATCTGAAGGAGCACTGGATGGAGAGGAGGTTCACAGGATCGTAAAATCATGATCTGAAGCTTGAAGTGACCCCTGGAAACACAAAATACTCTGATAGTGCCCTAGTCTAAAGTCTTTACTCTCACTTTCATTAAAGAACCAATCGCTGAATAGAAAACAGTCAATGCTAGGGAGGTAATTTTTTAGTCTAAAGTCTAGTTATCACTTGAATCAAAGAACAAATGCCAGGGAGATAATGTCCTAGTCTGAAGTCCTTGGTGTCCCTTGAATCAAATCTGGGCACATGATTAATTCAATCTATCTATCTTCTGCTGGGCCCTGACTGCAACAAAGAAGCTCTTTCTTCCTTTTCCTTCCTTATTGGTTCCCTATTATATTCCCCACAGAAGCTAGTTCAAACTTCCTCTTCTCTCATCTACCCACGCCTTTCTCTCACCCCAACTCCCTTTTAAGCTGAGGATTTGGTCTCTTACTTTATTGAAAAAAAATAAAGACTGAACCACCACCATATGACCAACAAGATTAAGGACAAGAAGTTTTCTTTGATCCTTCTGAGTTCTCAGAATATCCCAAAATAAAAATTTTGCATAAGAGATAAAGGAATTGCAGTTGTCTCCACTGGTCAAGAAACACAGACAAAACAACCTAAAGAATTAACATTAGATTGTTGGTTTTTGTCCTTTCTTTTTTTCAAATAGGACCGATGACTCCACTTGACTTGTGCTGAACTGTACTTAAGTGAGGCAGATTTGTATAAAGCTGCCAGCCTCACCCTCTCTTTCAGAGTCATTCAAGTCCAGCAGCAAGACAGAAGTCAGGATGACTGGAGGTAGCCCCAAATGTAGTGGAAAACTTTGATATCTTTAATATCTGACCAAGTTCTAAGCACTCCATAGCACCTTCTTTAGCTGCTTTCATGCCCATTAGAACACATTGTTCTTAACTACCCATTCCATGGGAGTGAGGGAGGTCTTCACATGCTTGGGGTAGACAGCCCCCTAACTCACAAATGGGTTTGAGGCCTGTCAGGTATCCTCATCCTGATTTAGCCCTTCTGCTATGATGGTTTGATCAGAATATGGCTGCTGCACATGCTACAGCTTCTTGGAGTCACAGGTGAGAGCTGGGTGAGAGGGGAACTCCAAAATTAGATAAGCAGTGCCCTAAGGGGCTCTTCAAGTCCTCATACCAGAGTAGGCTAAAACTGAACATCTAATGTTCTCTCTCTGAAATACCTCCCCCAAATCCCTAACACACTTGGGATACTTTTAGCAATTTCTTTGATGTAGTTGTAGACTCTGCCAGCCCATCTTCCCATCTTGCCTCTGCTCTTAACCTTCCATTCTGGAACAAGTAACAGAGAGTAACTCACACTAACACCTTTGATGGAGGAGGTAGAGGTATAGGGAAGCAGAACTTTGCTGTGGTGTGATATTATAGCAGCACTAGCAACAGAACTGGAAATAAATCAGAGATCACTGAGCAGGTCAAAAGAAAAGAGGGATGGGGTCAGGGAAACTGTGCCAGGCCTAAAGGAAAGGCAACTGGTATCCATTTGGGGCCAATAACATCCCTTCAGAAGTCACCTGGGGATGGAAAACATGAACTTCCCACTGTGGGAGGAGACTGAGACAGCTTTCAGGTCCAATCCTAGGGGCATCTACCATAAATATGGTAATGAAAGAAGTCAGAAAGTGAGCAATAGGGGGATTTCAAGAGGAAGAAAAATAAGGTAAAATAATTGAACACAAACAGATAAATCATCAGGAAAGACAGTAAGACAGAAAAGAAGATGACCACCAGAATATCTAAACAAGTTCAGACCCCTCTGAATAAATATTGCAACACAAAGGAAATTGAGCCAAAACATGAGGGGCAGGGGACCCCATGAGTTCTGAAGCATGGATGGAGCCATGACAGGATGTTCCTGAATGACTCAAAGGAGAAATAAGAACTTATGGCCAGAACAACAGCAAATGATTGGCAGAACAGAAACTTTATACCCAAGTAGGCAGTTTCTCCACAGAAGCAAAGGAGAGAACATTTGATTAGGAATGCAAATATACAGATATGAAAAACAATCTGTGAGAAGAGAAGCCAAAGCACTAATACTGAAAGAACACACTATGTCTATTATCTAGAAAGCAGAATCCAGAACAGGACAAGTTAAAAACCAACACAAAGAAACCTTGAACATCATAATTCATCATACAAGAAACTACCTAGAACTTTTTTTTAACTTTAATTTATTTTCTTGATTACATCATTAATTTCCACAAGATTTTGAGTTACAAATTTTCTCCCCTTCTTTCCCCTACCCCCAAGCTCCAAACAGTGATCCCACTGTAAAGCCCCTCCCATAATCTGTACTCTTTTATGTCCTCCTCCAATGCCCCTCTAACTTTCTAGTAGAGCAGGGAGGGTCTCCCTACCCCAGTCCCTGTATGTCTTATTTCCCAGTGGCATGTGATTAATAATTATGTGTATATACATATACATATATACATATATATATGTTTGCTTGTTTGTTTGTTTGTTTTAACATTTGATTGTATAGCTTTAAATTCTAGGTTCTTGCCATTCCTCCCTTGTCACCCACTCCCACTGGAAGGAGCATCAATTCAATATAGGCTGTACATGTGTAATTACGCAGGGCATCTCCATGGTGGGCATATTGTGAGAGACTGATTGTATGTCCCTCCTTCCTATCCTTCACCCCCCCCCTTATTTTGTTCTCTACCCTGTCCCTATCCCTTTACTGAGGTGTGTGCTTCCCGCAACCCTCCCCCGAGCCCCGCCCTTGCCTCCATCATCCCCCCTCTCATCCCCATCCCCCCTACTCTCCTGTGTGGCAAGATACCCAGTTTAGAGTTTATGTCATTCCTTCCCTAAGACAAAT
>CM053596.1:255537952-255555396 GCA_028646575.1 Pseudocheirus occidentalis
GACTCACGACAGTTTCTCAGCCTGGTCTTTGGAAGTTCTCAGTAGAAGCTGTAGAAGCAGGATCTCAGGAAAAAGGTGCAAGCTCCCGGTGGTGTCTGTTCTTTAGCTTTATTTCTTCTGGCTTGATAAATGAGTAGATTGCCCCAGGTGCTTCCAATCCACTCTCCTCTCAACTCCAGCTGTGGCTTCTCCTGACCACCCTGGGGCCAGGCCTCACTGGAAGTAAGGAGCTAAGCCTTTGAGGTGCTAACTGCCTTTAGTAGGTGCCAATAGAAAGGGGCATGGAAGATCTTCTGATTTCATTAACATTACACAAGCCAAAGTTGGTGGAGGCTGCAGCACCAACCTAATAGTTCCAGCATCTGTGAAAACCCAACCAATTTGGGACATAACTGTCCCCACTGGAAGCAGAGTTCCACAGAGCTAAAAAATCAAGTAATTAATTGACTGGCCAAAATGAACATGAAAAGGAAGCAAAGTAAGAACAGCAATCAAACTCTAGAATCCTCTTTTAGGGACAAAAAGGATCAAAGCACAGAACGGGAGGAAGACAACACAGTCAGAACCCCCACACCAAATGTTTCCAAGAAACATGAAAATTGTCTACAAGCCATAGGTCAGCTTAAAAAGGACTTTAAAAAGCAAGTAAAAGAAGTGGAGGAAAAATTGGGAAGAGAAATGAGAATGATGCAAGAAAATCATGAAAAGAGAGTCAACAACCTGACTGAAGAAAACAGCACCTCAAAGAACAAATTAACTCAAATGGCAAAAGAAGACCAAAAAGCCAATGAGGAGAAGAGTGCCTTATAAAGTCAAATTGGCCAAATGGAAAAAGAATCTCAAAAGCTTTATGAAGAGAATAATTCCTTCAGAATTAGAGTGGAGCAAATGGAAGCATATGACTTTATCAGAAATCAAGATATTATTAAACAGATATAAACAAATGAAAAATACAAAGCAATGGGAAATATCTCCTTGAAAAAAACTACTGACCTGGAAAATAGATCCAGGAGAGACAGTTTGAAAATTTTTGGACTACCTGAAAGCCATGGTCAAAAATGAACTTGGAAAGCATCCTTGAAGAAATTCTCAAGGAAAATTGCCCTAATATTTTAGATTCAGAGGGCAAAATAGAACTTGAAAGAATTCACCAATCACCTCTTGAAAAAGATCCCCCAAAGAAAACTCCTAGAAATGTTATAGCCAGATTCCAAAGTCCCCAGTTAAAGGAGAATATATTACAGAATATATTACAAAGAAGAAACAATTTGAATACTGTGGAAACACAATTAGGATAACCCAGGATCTGGCAGCTGCTACGCTGAGAGATCAAAGAGCCTGGAATATGATATTCTGGAGATAAAGGGAGCTAGGATTAAAAGCAAGAATCACCTACCCAGCAAAACTGAGTGTAATGTTCCAGGGGGAAATATGGTCGTTCAGTGAGGTGGACTTTCAAGCATTCTTGCTGAAAAAACCGAAACTGAACAGAAAATTTGACATTCAAACACAAGAAGCATGAGAAGGTAAACATTGAAAAGAAATTATAAGGAACCTATCAGAGTTGAACTATTTACATGCCAATATGGAAAAACGATACTAGTAACTTATGAAACTTTTCTTAGTATGAGTATAGGTGAAAGGAATACAAATGTGTGTGTATGTGTGTGTGTATGCATGTATGTATATATGTATGTGTATGTATGTATACCTACACATATATCTGTAGAGGAGGGTATGCGTGCGTATGAATACATATCTGAGCATGTGTGTATAGGTGTACATAGAGGGTACAGGAACAATTGAATATGAAGGGATGATACTTTAAAATGTGAAATTCTGAGATGGGAGAGGACTAGAATTAGAGGAGACAGGAAGAGACAAAATGGGGTTAATCATGACATATAGAAGATGCAAGGGATAACTGTTACAACTTTACTTTCATTTACCCTCATTGAATATGGCTCAGGGAAGGAATGACATAAACTCTAAACTGGGTATCTTGCCACACAGGAGAGTAGGGGGATGAGGATGAGAGGCAGGATGACTGAGGGGAGGGTAGAGTCACCGGGAGGTTTGCTGGAAGTACACACTTCAGTAAAGGGACAGGGAGAGGGTAGAGAATACAACAAGGGGTGGGGTTGGATAGGAAGGAGGGACATACAATCAGCCTCTCACAATATGTCCACTGTGGAGATGTCCTGTGTAATTACACATGTACAGCCTGTATTGAATTCTGTATTGCATTGCTTGTCCTTCCAGTGGGGGGTGGGGTGGGTAACAAGGGAGGAACAGAAAGAATCCAGAATTTAAAGCTCTACAATCAAATGTTAAACACACACACACATATTATTATTATTATTATTATTATTAACTTACATGCAGCTGGGAATTAAGATATACAGGGACTGGGGTAGGGAGACCCTCCCTGCCCTACCAGAAAGTTAGAGGGTGTTGGAGGAGGATATAAAAGAGAGCAGATCAGGGGAGGGGCTTTACAGTGGGATTGCTGTTTTAGGGTTGGGGGTAGGGGATAGACGGGGAGAAAATTTGTAACTCAAAATCTCGTGGAAATGAATGATGTAAACAAGAAAACAAAAAATTTACAAGAATAAATAAATTATATAATATATAGTAACTTTAAGATGTAATTTGCAAAGCTATCACCCTCAACTATGATTCTTTTGGGTCTTCCTTCTGTTCTCTTAGCATTTAAAAATAAAGATGCAGCAAGGATCCTCCTTTCCTTCCTCCCTTCTTTCCTTCCTTCCCAAAAGGACAGAGAGATATCATAGTTAAGAAGTATGAAGAAAGGATGTAAAAGACTAGGAGGATCCACCCAGGCTGCTCCTGTGAGGTCAGGAGGCACCGACACTAATGTCTCCTGTAAGAAACAAGCCTGAAGATTTCAAAATCACAACCAGAGCTACCTTTAGTCATTTTCTTCTCCAAATGAACTATAGATTTGCTAAGGATGTTGTTAACATGATCAGAGCTGCCAATACATCCCACTTGATGTAGATCAAGAACGTCATTTGGGGAGGGAAGAGTCTCATATGTTCAATGATGTGTTTGGGAAATAAGTCAAGGTCTGACATAGGAAGGAAGATGCTGTCAACTGCCTCTTCCTTCTTTTTCACAAATATAAATATAATCCAAAATAAAAACCCTCCTACTTTTGAGGGGGGGTGGGGACGAGGGAATATTGGATGGCTCTCATTTTTCCCCCATAGTTACACCATAGGAAAGCTTTTCTCCCCTTAGATGTCCAAACATTCAAGATATGCCCATTGATCTGAATAGCTGAAATTATACATGAGCTACAGGAAATAGTGAATAACTAATCCGTTGATGAAAATTTCAGAAAAACTGTGGGGACATGGGCAAAGCCAAGATGGTTGGGGTAAAGGCAAAAATTTGGCTGCGTTCTCCCAAATTCCCCTCCAAACAACTTTGAAATAATGCCTCAAAATAAATTCTGGAGAAGCAGGACAAACAAAAGGAGCACTGAAATAATTTTCCAGCCCAGAACAACTTAGAAGATCAGCAGGAAATATCTATCTCACTGGGTTGAGAGTAGAGACTGAATCAACAGTAGCAGCCCTCAGCCCACAGGGTGTCAGACCACTGGTCAAAAGGAGGTTACAGGGGGCACTTTGCTGGTAATGAGTACATAACTTTATCGCATTGCTTACATGCACTTCCAGTTCATAGTCCCAGGGCAAGGAGGAACACTAGCAGGAGCAGAGTCCCTGGTCACAGTTCCAGAGTACGAAAGAGTGCTTGTGGTCACTCATAGATCAGAGCACAGGCCAGGGGAGCAGTGACCACACCTCATCTTGGATTATTCTGCCTTGAAAGAACTGAAAACTTACAGATACCTATAACTAGCTGTGAAATGAATGGTATGAAAAATCTGAAGCTTAGGACAGTGGCCCCTCTGCCCAGGAGCAAAACCCCTAATTTTGACATAAAGTGAAGAGTCAAGAAATGGGCTGGAAAAAAATGAGCAAACAACAACAAAGGCACTTTAAGTTATTATGGTGACAGGAAAGCTCAAAATACAAACTCAGAAGGAGACAGCAAAGTCAAACCAGCTACATGCAAAGCCTCAAATAAAAATGTGAATTGGTCTCAGACTCTGGAATACCTCAAATCAAATAACAGAAGTAGAGGAAAAAATTGAGAAAAGGAAAAAGAGGGGTGGCTAGGTGGTGCAGTGCATAGAGCACCAGCCCTGGAGTCAGGAGTACCTGAGTTCAAATCTGGCTTCAGACATTTAACACAAAAAACTAGCTGTGTGACCATGGGCAAGTCACTTAACCCCAACTGCCATCCAAAAACAAAAAAAAAGAGAAAAGGATGAAAGCAATGCAAGGAAATCACGAATAAAGATTCAAGAGCTGCTAAAGGAGACACACACAAAAAAATACTGATGAAAATATCACTTTAAAAAACAAAATAGGCCAAATGGGAAAGGGAACAAAAGCTCACTGAAAAAAATAATTCTGGGAGGCACAGTGAATAGAGCACTGGCCCTGGAGTCAGGAGGAGCAGAGCTCATATCAGACCTCAGACACTTAACACTTACTAGCAGTGTGACCTTGGGCAAGTCACTTAAACCCAATTGCTCTGCCTTCCCTCTTCCAAAAAGCAAAAAACAAAAAAACAAAAAAAACCAAAACCATTATCCCACAATGTCCTTGGCCCACTTGAATATGGAGGACAAACTCCTCTAAAACCTGGCACCAGCTTATTTTCATACTTTCCTCCCAAAACTATGTTGCCTCTATTTTCTTTGCATAGCTGCATATAAAAATGATTTCTCTCCTGACAAAATATAAGCTCCATGGAGGCAAGAGATGTTTCACTGTGTTCTCTATCTCTAGGATGTGGTGCAAGGCCAGTACTTAGTAGGTGTACTTTAAAAATGCTTGTCCATGTATTAATTAGTATGTAGAGATGTAGAAATTCCTGAGCCTAGAGTGGGTGCCACAAAACAGGAAAGAGAGGACAGAGAAAATGGGGACCCTCACAGCACCGCTGGCACTGCCCAGAGAGGGGGCCAGTCAGGAAAAGAGTTCACTTGGAATCAAGGAAATCCTTGAGATGCCACCTCCACTGGCACAGCCAGTACTTACTTTCATGGGGCCATGGGTAGCTCTCCCATGAATCCCTAATGTCAATAATCCATTATGATCAAGAGTTATCATGCCAGTGGATAGATATCCAGTCTCTACCTTCTTTCTCCCTGCCCCAAGGTTTAGCTTGCATCCTTGTAGAACAAATGAAACAGGCTTTAGATGTAGGGGGAGAGAGCAAGTAGAGGACAGTATAGAGGGACAGAGGCATGGTGGTAGCCAGCTGGGATAAACTCAGCAGTGGCTTGCAGCAGGTCATACAGTGCACCCTTGAGGAAGGGCATGACACGACATGAGTGAGGGGGTAAGGGCAAGGAGATAAAGGTGATACAACCATAAATACAGGGAACCAACAGAAGGCACAGGACCAGGAATCTGAAGAACCACTGGATGGAGAAGAGACTCACAGGATCGTAAAATCATGATTTAAAGCTTGAAGTGACCCCTGGAAACACAAAATACTCTGATAGTGCCCTAGTCTAAAGTCTTTACTCTCACTCTAATTAAAGACCCAATCCATTTGCCCTGAATAGAAGACAGTCAATGCTAGGGAGATAACATTTTAGTCTAAAGTCTGTTTATCACTTGAATCAAAGAACAAATTTTGGGGAGATAATGCCCTAGTCTGAAGTCCCTGGGGTACTTTGAATCAAATCTGGGCACATGATGAATTCAATCTATTTATCTTCATCTGGGCCCTAACTTCAACAAGGCAGCTCTTTTCTTCCTTATTGTTTCCCTACTATATTCCCCACAGAAGCTAGTTCAAACTTCCTCTTCTCTTGTCCACCCATGCCTTTCTCTCACCCCAACTCCCTTTTAAGCTGAGGATCTGGTCTCTTACTTTATTGAAAAAAATCAAGACTGAACCACCACCACATGACCAGAAAGATAAAGGACAAGAAATTTTCTCTGATCCTTCTGAGCTCTCAAAATATCCCAAAATAAAAATTTTGCACAAGAGGTAAAGGAATTACAGTTGTCTCCATTGGTCAAGAAACAGACAAAACAACCTAAAGAATTAACGTTAGATCATTGGTTTTTGTCCTCTCTTTTTTCAAATAGGACCAATGACTTCACTTGACTTGTGCTGAACTGTACTTAAGTGAGGCAGATTTTCATAAAGCTGCCAGCCTCACTCTCTCTTCCAGAGTCATTCAAGTCCAGCAGCAAGAGAGAAGTCAGGATGACTGGAGGTGGCCCCAAATGTAGTGGAAAACTTTGACGTCTTTAATGTCTGACCAAGTTCTAAACACTCTATAGCACCTTCTTTAGCTGCTTTCATGACCATTAGAAAACATTGTTCTTATCTAACCATTCTACGGGGGTGAGGGAGGTCGTCACATGTCTGGAGTAGACAGCCCCCTAACTCACCAATGGATTTAAGGACTGTCAGGTACCCTCAGCCTGGTTTAGCCCTTCTGCTAAGATGGTTTGACCAGAATGTGGCTGCTGCCCATGCTACAGCTTCTTATAGTCACATATGAGAGCTGGGTGAGAGGGAAACCCCAAAATTAGATGAGCAGTGCCCTAAGGGGCTCTTCAAGCCCTCATACCAGAGTGGGCTAAAACTGAACGTCTAATGTTCTCTCTCTGAAATACCTCCCCCAAATCCCTAACACGCTTGGGATACTTTTAGCAATTTCTTTGATGTAGCTGTAGACTCTGCCAGCCCATCTTCCCATCTTGCCTCTGCCTTCAATCCTCCATTCTGGAACAAGTAACAGAGAGTAACTCACACTAACACCTCTTATGGAGGAGGTGGAGGCATAGGGAAGCTGAATCATGCCCAGCTCTTTCCTGTGGTGTGATGTCAGCACTAGCTACAGAACTGGAAATAAATCAGAGATCACTGAGCAGGTCACCAGAGTAGAACAATGAGGTTGGGGGAGCTGTGCCAGGCCTGAAGGAAAGGCAACTGGTATCCATTTTGGGCCAATAACATCCTCTCAGAAGTCACCCAGGGCAAAGACTGAGAGAGGGAAAAGTGAACTTCCCACTGTGAGAGGAGGCTGAGACAGCTTTGAGGTCCAGTCCTAGGGGTATCTACCATAAATATGGTAATGAAAGAAGTCAGAAAGTGAGCGATAGGGGGATCTCAAGAGGAAGAAAAATCAGTCAAAATCATGGAGCACAAGCAGATAAATCCTCAGGAAAGATAGTAAGACAGAAGAGAAGGTGACCACTAGAATATCCAAACAAGTTCAGACTTCTCTGAATAAATATTGCAACAGAAAGGAAATTGAGCCAAAACATGAGGGGCAGGGGACCCCATGGGTTCTGAAGCGAGGACAGAGCCACGACAGGATGTTCCTGAATGACTCAAAGGAGAAATAAGAATCACGAAAGTAGAATTTATGGCCAGAACAGCAGCAAATAATTGGCAGAACAGAAATACTTTATTCCAAAGTAGGCAGTTTCTCCACAGAAGCAAAGGAGAGAACATTTGATTAGGAATACAAATATACAGATATGAAGAACAATCTGTGAGAAGAGAAGCCAAAGCACTACTGTTGAAAGAACACACTATTTCAATTATCTAGAAAGCAGAACAGGACAAGTTAAAAACAAACACAAAAAAACCTTGAACATCATACTTCATCATACAAGAAAACTACCCAGAACTTCTAAAAATAGAAAACAAAGTGGCAATGGAAAGAATTCACAGATTGCTTAAGTATGGGGGGAAAAAACTTAGATGAAAATTACAGGAAACATAGTTTTGCCACCTCAAAAAGAACTAGAAACATTTCTGTACGTCTTTAGTTAGAGTTCATTTTGTTTAGGACTAGCCTCTCTCTTTTCTTAGCTGAGATCTGGAGCGTTCTTTCACAGGGTTGTAAATGATTGTATTTCTTCTTTGGAAAACTTCTCATTCATATCCTTTGTCCACAATTATTGAAAAATAACTTTTGGTCTTACCTGTTTTGTGAGTTGTCTGCCTATGATACTCTATGTCCCATCCCTGTGTAAAAGCACTGTCCTTCTCCCAGTTCTGAAATCTCCTCCCTCCTCACTTCCACCTATTCCTTTAAGAGGCAACTCCAGTATCATCTCCTTTATATAGTCTTCTCTCAGCTCCCCTCACCTGCTGGGACCCTCCAATAGTAGTATGAAACTACTTAGCTCGTGTGTGTGTGTGTGTGTACAAAGATATTTGCATGCGTATGTATATTTATTAACTTTCTATTTATGCTGTCTGTATTTTATATGTATTTACTGTGACAGAATGTATGTTCATTAGAAGCAGAAATTATTTCATCTGTGATAATCATATCTCTTGCACCCGGTACATGGCAGGTATGTAATCAATACTTGATTGGTTGATTGAGAACTTGGATGTTCCCAGAGCACACCGTCCCCACTGTAAATCACTCTGTCTGGCATTCCCTTTCTTTGCTGTTACCTGCCCCACCCCCATGATGAAGATGAGGGGATTGGCCTGGAGGGTTGTCGTATAGAATGTATAAAATCCATTTAACTTCTCTTGGCCATGATTTCCCATTTTAAAGAAGGAACAACTGCTAACTTATTGAGGCTGAATTACTTGATGTAGTTGGTCCTTTGAACTCCAAGTAGGAAAGGTGTATATCTCATTTATTTCTCAATTCCAGAGCAACTCTGTGTTCAATGGCTAAACACTAATCATAAACTGGCCTTTTTTAATTTGACGAGTTTGACGTCAGTTAACTGCCAGACTTTGGACCTGGACCGTCTTGTAAAAGCAAAAAAGGTTTAGAGGAGCATCACTTCCTTCTAGGACTGCTAAAAGAAAGTATTCAAAATGAAAGCCTTCTTCTTGCTCTCCTGCCTGCTGCTTTTCATGGCTTCTGGTAAGAAACTTTATTTTTCTTTAAGGACTTTAGCCAGTTTTAGAAAAGGACTGAGTAGCTTTGGTTGGCTTTGGTGTGTCCAGAGTAACTGAGAGTGGTCTCACCTGGCAGGTGATAGGAATTGAATTGAAATAGGAATTGAAATCTAGAGAAGATTGAAATTGAAAATAGCAAGAAATTGAAATCTAGAGAAGAACTGCAATGTTTACCATCTTGCATCCTAACACAGAATATTTTGATCCGTGACAAAGAGTTACTCAAGGTGGTGGCAACACTGGTTTATTTTTTTTTATCTAGAGTTCTGGAATTCAGCAGACTAGGATTTGTCATGGAGTCTCTCCAGAGCAGACAGCTGAAGAGCCCCTTCCATGATTCTAATATCTCCCTACCAGATTCCGGGACAGCTCCTAGAAAGGCAATAATAACAGAGCTCAAGTTAAAAATGGCATTTTAAGGTTATGAAGTACTTTTCTTACATAAATTCTGTGAAGTATTTAGCATAAAAGATTGTTGTTCTATTTTATAGATAAGCAAACAAGCTTGAAGAGACTTGCCCAGGGCCAAATGACAAGAATGATAATAGCTAATATAGAACGCAATAAGTTATCTCATTTATCCTCACAACTACACTGTGAGATCCCCCATTTTAACAGATGAGGAAACTGAGGCTTGTAAAAATTAAACAACTTGTTCATGGTCACATAGCTAGTGAGTCACGTTTTGAATTCAGATTTTCCTGACTTCAAACCAGTTATCTGTCCACTTCATACACAGTACCAAGTGTCAGAGATTATTTTCCTGATGAATTAGCTTTGTGGAATTTTCTGCCCTTATGATAATGGGAGTGAATCCATTATAGTGAGGAAAACCTCCCCTCCCTAAATTACATGTGGGTCTGACACAACAGGTTTAGGTAATCTAACTATTAATAGGCTTAAAAAAAAAAAAGACCAACATTTGGCTAAGCAATGTTATAGGAGACAGCTCATCTCATAAAAACTATGTGATAAAGAAGAATGACCAATTGTTCTAACAGTCAACACTTCACAGGTTTACCAGGAAGTTTAGTAATATGTTCATGTCCAAGCAGAAACATAAGGACATAACATAAAGAGTATGCTTATCTTCCTGTGGAATGAGGCAGGCATAATTTGTAATGTAAATTAGACATGCTGATGTTTTATTGTGCTAACCAGTAGAAAACCTGTGTGAGTGGCCTTAGAGGCAGCAAGTGGTGTCATGGAGAGTACACAATTTGGAGTAAGAGAACCAGGGCTTGATTCTTCACTCTGATTTTCAACCCTAAGTCCTATGACTGATTCAGGGAAATATAGAAATTGTTTTAAGGAAACAAGAAGTTTGATAAATTGTGAAAAGAATTATGACCTGTTTACAGGAAGCTAGAGGTAAGAGCCGAATGTATGACTGCAAGGAACGAACGTCTTGAAAAATGAAGGGTGGAAGGGGATGAATGTTTAATGGCTTAGAGCAGCTGGTGGGCTGGGAGAGCCTTGAAGGTTGAAGTTGGCTGAACATGACATCAGGAAATATTACTCCTCTATATATTAACATTACAGTCACCTTTGAACTCTAGAGTAAGGCGTGGAGAACCCACAAAGTAAAGATTTTACTTCATGATTTAGAGTTGCAGGCAAAAAATAATCAAAGAATTAAGAGCTTATGGACACTAGAGATCCCATCCTATTATTCTATAAATAAGACAATTCAGATCGAGGGGCAGAAAAAAAAAGATAATCTGGGCTGGGTGCGACAAGCAAAGCCAGAACTAAGAAGTGAAACTGACAATGCTCGTCATAGCCTGTCCCTTGGCAGTTAAGCTGTGCCGTGTCTGTTCTAGTACCTAATTTTTTGGGCCCTTAAGTGCCCTAGACTATGTATTTGTAAGGTACTCTGAAAATCATTTTGTGCTGACTCCTCCCTCTACGGGATGTTGTAAAGCAGCGTCCCACTCCATCTAGCTGGCAGAGACGGTATTAGGAAGGGAAGACACATGGCAGAGAAGTGCTGGATAGAAGTCTGGGACACAATCCTAGGTTCATCACCTCATCCATCTAGCTAGACAGGGAAGGGACCTCAGAGACCATCTGGCCCAATCCTCTCATCTTACAAATGAGAGAACTGATACCCCAAAAGGCAAGCCATTTCCCCAAAACCATGCCAAAAAAAAAACCTTCCAATGTTCTTTGGGTGCTCGTGGTGGCAAAAGGTCTACAAATGTTGAAATGAAAAACATAGAATTTTATAATTGGAAGAGATATTAGAGAACCAGTGCCATAGCCATGGGCAATCAATGTGTATTAAGTGCATACTGTTTTTCAGGAACTAGGCTAGGTTCTGGGGATACAAAGACAAAAAATGGAAAAAAAAATCCCTTCCCACAAGGAACTTACAATCTTATGCAAAATACAGACAAAATGACTTTATTTATTTTTATTTGGAGGAAGGACAAAATAGTGGAGAGGTATATCAGGGAAGAAGGTGATGTTTGGGCTGAACTCTGAAGAAAAGCAGGGATCCTAAAAGGTGCCTGACACTTAGAAGGAGCTTAATAAATATTGATTGACTGAGAAGAAAATGTGTTACTGGCATGAGACATAGACTATGGAAAGGCAAAGAGATGGGAGGTGGAATGGCATGTATGCAAAACGGCTATAAGGACAATCTGGCTAGACCACAGAAAGTATGAATGAGATGAAAGGAGAATAAGGTTAGGAAGGTAGGGTGGCACCAGTGGTGAAGGGTTTTCAAAACCAGAGTTTATATCTAATTCTAGAGGGAACGGGGAGCCATTGGGCATTTGCTTTAGGAAAAACATTTTCACAGCTATGTGTACAAGAGACTGGAGGTGGGAGAGAATTGACGCAGGGAAACCAGTTAGGAGGCTACTGGCCTTGGGAGTGGCAATTAGGGCCTCCACTAGGTTGGTAGTTTTGTGGATGGAAGAAGGGAATGGATACAAGAGGTGATGAGGCAGACCTGGTAACTGATTGGATAAGTGGGGTGAAGGAAAGGAAGGAGCCAAGGAGGATGCTAAGATTGCAAATCCAACAGACTGGAAGAATGATAGTGTCAGAGGGAAAGGGAAATTTTAAAAAGGAGCCATGTTGGGAGCCACTGGGGAGGAGCCTTAGGCCCATTTTTGTTTTCCAACCTACCTTGGGCAATTTATTTTCAAACCAAAGAACATATTTATTTTTGAGATAAAAATATGTATTTTTTTTCATTTGTTGTAGAATGAATGAATTCTACAGATTTTGCTTGTGTCTGAAGGAGGAAGAAATTGGCTTTGGTTTCATAAATCTACTCCTAATCCTCACAATAATAATAATAACAATAACAATAAATATAATGAGAGGAGTTTACTGTTGTCTAGTACTTAGAGATTTACAAAGTTCTTTCCTCACAAGAAACCTGTGGGAGAGGAGGCAGAAGTATGACAGCATTGCAGTGAGAAGGAAACTCGGTACCTTCCAGTGATGTCCATACCTGAATAGGAATCTTCTCTACATCCCGTTTCCCCTAGAGAACCTGGTTGTGGGGTGGGGGGGGGGGGGAGGAAGAAGGGGAAAAGGGATAGGGACCATTTTACTCAATATTTTACTTTTTTTTTTTACTTTTATTATTTTGCTATTTTACTTGACCTAATTCTTACAGGCAAAGATTTAACTGGATGGTTCTATTTTATTTTTAAAAATTTAATAGATTGATAAACGGTTAAAATAGCCAGAATTTCTTACAAAAATTTTCCATTTGACTGACTTATTAAGTACCTAACAGGGGCAGGGCCTCCAGGCCAGTCTCTGGGGATAGAAAAAAGAAAAAGAAAACAGCCCTTTTCCTCCAAGAGTTTTCCCTGAAGTTTGTAAGTGAGGGACACTTTTTTAAGTAATTAATTTATTTTTACTTTTCAACATTCACTTTCATAAGTTTTTGAGTTTTAAATTTTCTCTGGCTCACTCTCCTCCCCACTCCCCAACACATTGTGCAATCTGATAGAGGCTCTATATATACAAAGATCCCTATTAAACATATATTTCCATTAGTCACAATGTAAAGAAGAATTAGAACCAATGGGAGGGGCCATGAGAAAGAAGAAATAAAACAACAACAAAAAAGAGAGCAGGTACCTTGCTTCCATCTGCATTCAGACTCCATTGCTCTTCCTCTGGGTGTGGACAGCATTTTCCATCATCAGTCTTGGAGCTGTCTTAGATCCTTACATTGCTGAGAGGAGCCCAGTCAATTAAAGTCATCCCACGATGTTGCTATTACTATGTGCAAAGTAGTTCTGGTTCTGCTCCCCTCACTCTGCATCAGTTCATAGAAGTCTTTCCAGTTCCAGGCTTCTCTGAAGTCTGCCTGTCCATCATTTCTTACAACATTATAGAATTCCATTATATTCATGTACCGCGGCTTGTTTAGTCATTTCCCTATTGATGGTCATCCTCTCAAATTCCAATCCTTTGCAACCACAAAAAGAACTGCTATAAATATTTTTGTACACCTGTGTCCTTTTTCCTTTTTTATGATCAGTGAAGGGTATTTTTAAGATTTTTCTTTTTTAATAACAGAAAAATCCTAGCTTCTTTCACCAACGGTCACATCTCATTTGATGGAGGAAAAAAAAACGTCTGTTTTCCATCTTGAAGCTTTTTAGCATATTGTCACCAATGGACCCCTCCCCCCACCCTGCAACTATAGACATGTATGGTATCACTTCTTGGTCTTTACTGCTGGGGCTGAATATAATTATTCTGAAAGGCTGACTTGCTTGAGGGACCAGCCTTTCCAATCTAAGGGTTGAAATATTTAACCAAAAGCAGATCCCCTCAGGGACTATGTCAGCTAAAATCACCTAACTTCCAGGCTCTAAGTTCTTGTTTGTGTAAAAATCCATCTTTGCCATAGTCTACAAAATATCTTCCCCCTATGAACTTAATCAAGTTTTGGATTAGGCAAAACCAGCCATTAACAAAGGGGAATCACAAGTAGGTCCTTTTGGAAAAGGAAATAGGAACAAAGGGTTCAGATTTCAAAATTAAGCCAGGAAAAAGAGGTAAACTACACAAGAAAAGCTAATACATTATCCATCCCCTTTCACCCCAGAAGGGTAAAGGCAGAAACAAAGGTTCCACATTCACTTTTGTGGTAGCAAAGAACTGGAAACAACATGGATACCCCTGATTGAGGGAATCCTCTATGAATGTATGAGAATATTATTGTTCCATAAGCAAAGCTGAATGTGCGGAACCTGGAGAAGCCTGGGGAGATTGCAATGAACTGATGCTGGGCAAAGCAAGCAAAACTAAGAGAACGGCGTGCACAATGTCCACAACAATGAAAACAGAGAGATCATTAAAAGAAAGTCAGAATTTGAGTCCCTGAAAACCCAATGCAGGCACTGGAATAAGGAAACATACACTATCATCCTGCAGCATCAGAAAGAGAAGGGACTCCTTGGACAGACTCTTAGATACCAGACACACACCATTACTGAATTGCATATGGCTTTGACTAATGGTTTTTCTTTTTCTTGGAGGACAGTTCAGGCTGAGGGTAGGGCCAGAAAGGACTATGCTGTAAAGACCAAAGGTATCAATGAAATACATATATGTTCAAAAAAAAAAAGAAAATATGATAAGAAGTTGTCCTAATGAAACACAGCTCCCTTCCCACCTAATGATATAATGAAATAAAAGCCAAACTAAACAGACATATCCCCCCTCCCCTGCACCAAAATATGTCTATCTTGGGAATTCCTTTGGAGCAGCGATCCCTGTATAAATTCATTTTAGCTTGTGTCGTAACCAAATTATACCTCCGATGTCTATCTGTTGAATTCAGTTTGCTATTTCTATCCCACCAGGAGACAATCAGACCACGGACTCCCCAACCTCAAGCTCAGAGGACTGGGACTTGAACACAGAATCAAAATCCACACAAGCTGCCAATCAAACCACACTCCCAACTCTTTCCGGTAAGAATCTCTCAACAATTTAAAACCATTACCCTCCTCATGCTCATCAGCATCAAAGAGTAGCCTCTGAGTCACCCCCAGAAGCCTGGCCCAGGCTGAAGTTGCCTGACTAAGGAGCTTTCTCTAAGGGACTCATGAAGCAGAGCCTGACAGTAAAAGGCAAAGCCAGGAGGGGCTTCCATCCCTCTGTCTGTCTGTGGATTTCCTCACTATCCTTTCTTTCTTGTTCCCTCACTTCCCAAGGGCCTCTTCTTTCTCCATCTACATTCACAGGGACTGAACATTTGTGGGCTTATGTTTGGAAGAGGGAGAAGGAGGAAACTACCATGTATGAAGTGTCCACCACCACCAGGCACTGTGCTCAAAGCTTTACTAATATTAACTCTTTTGATGCCAACGGTAGCTCTATGAGGTAATTGCTGTGATCCCCAATTTGCAGTTGACCAAACTAAGGCAAGCAGGGTTAAGTGACTTGCCCAAGGTCACACAGCTACTAAGTGTCTGAGGACAGATTTGAGCCCAGGGCTTCCTGACTCCACGCCTGGTGCTCTATCCATCCATTTCACACCTAGCTGCCCTGAAGTTCAGAGGCCAGGCTTCTAATTCTGGGTCAGTAGCTGATTTCCTGTGTGACACTGGGCATGTCACCTGATATCTCCGAGCCATTTATCCGAAGGTTTGGTGGAGCTTGTCCTGAGAGCTAGGGCAGAAGAGATATGGTTAGAAACAGAGAATTAAAGTGACCTCTGGGGGTCATCTAGTTCAATCAATTTATTTTCCAGGAAAGGAAGACAAGGACACACACACAAACAGTGTCATCTTGTGTCAGATCAGGGACTAGAACTCAGGTCCTCCCCACTTTATTCTGATGTCATGCTTTGGGATCACTTCTGAGGACTCCCACCTACCTTCTCTCCTGAAGATGTAGAGCTAGAAAAAATTTAGATGCCATCAAATCCAAACCTCTCATTTTACAGTTGAGGACACTGAATCTGGGAGAAGTTTGGTGGCTTGTCAAGGCTTCCACAGGTCCCACAGGTCCCACAGGCACTAAGTATCTAAGGCAGAATTCAAGCTGAAGCATTCTGACCCCAAGCCCTGTGCTCTGCTCATTAGGGCACTTGACTGCCTTGACCGCAAGTACTTTCCTTACACTTGTTTTTACAGGGCCCAGAGGACAGTTATTCACTTGCATGGAGTTATTTTAAAAGGACCTCAAAAGTCATGTAGTGACTAGATTCTCATCCAACCTCCTTATTGTATGGTTGAGGACACTGAGGCCTGAGCAGTTGTGATTTGACAAAGTCACACCTCCAAATTTCTATATTTCAAATCTAGACCTTTTTCTATGGCACCCTCAAATATCACCTCACTCTCTTTCCACCTCTAGGCCCCTATAATCCCCACTCTCCATGTATTTCCTCATTTCTTTAGCTAATACCAAGTGAAAAAAAGAAAAGTCACTGATTGTCCCATTGGACTTTATTAATCAAAATGCTTGTCAGCTAGGCTATCCTTTGGCCTGTAATAATTGTTATTTCTCAGTGTATACCTAGAGAGACATAGAGAAAAACAGACAGAGAGAGACAAAGACAGAGAGACAGAAAGAGAGAAAAGAACATTTATTTTTATTCTTTCAAACATCTAAATTGCATGAAGCTTTATCCAGTGGTTTAAATGAAATCTGCCTAGAAATAGAGGGAAAATCAAGAATATCATTCCCATTCAAAGATTCCTGGCAGGGATCAGAAACAGAACTTGCTTTATTTTTTTTACATCCAGGCCCTGTCTACAAATTCTTGAAGCAAACTGATAACAAGGCATTCAGACTCAGGAACACCTCCTTAAGGTTTCAGTTTTCACACATACTGACTGTGTGACCCTGAGCAAGTCACCTGTCAGTGATTCTGGAAGCTCTATAAGAAAAAAACCAAACAGCAGATCAGCATGCATATTTATTACAAAGATCTTTACTTTGTTTGGCTTTTAACATGAAGGGGAAGGAGGAGATAAAAATGTTAATTAATTGAAAATAAAATTAAGACCAAAAGAGAAAGAAATTTTCTAAGACAAGGGTTCCCTTGGGGGTGGAGGGGGGGGTCACTGCACCTCATGGCTTTTTAATAAACTTTCTCATTCTTCATCCTTAATATGAAAGGGAATAAATCGTAGCATTTCACACATATCACACAAATATGCACAGAAGATTCTAAACAAAGAGATTAATGAATTTTTGTTTTCCAAAGAGATACCAAAATTTTTTGTCACATCATTGACTAGAAAATGATTCATCGTTTCTGGAATATCTCATTAAGAGAAATATCCCTTAGGTTAGAAGGTTTGATTTAAGAGCGCCCCTGTATCAATAATGAGATATTCACAACACCCATGATGGTTATGAATATGTTGGTGTAGTTTTGGATCACAAAATGTAGCAAACTCTCCACATGGAAGGCAGCACCAAGGTCTTTA
>CM053596.1:255555896-255575211 GCA_028646575.1 Pseudocheirus occidentalis
ACCCCTAGATTCCTCCCACAACCTTTCTGTATATAGAACCCAATCTTCCCTATATGGGATAGCTTTCAATAAACTTTACTTTTTCCTTGGCTGAGAAGACTTGAGTGGAATTCTTTCCGCAGGACCCAGCATGTTGGTATTTTGGGGTCTCAGGTAGCCCTAACCCTCTTTGGGCACCCTCTTCACAAGGAAAGACAAAAGACAGTGTTGCTTTCAAGGAGCTCATGGTCAAATGGGGGAGACAACTGTGCAAACAAGTAATAGATAGGATAAATCAGAAATTATCAGCAGAGGGAAGGCTTGAAAATCAATGGGAATTGCAGAAAGTTTACTCTAGAAGATGGGATTTTACAGACAACCTGAAAGAATCCAGAGAAGCCAGGAGATGAAGATGAGGAGGGGGAATATTCCAGGAATGGGATACAGGCAATGAATGTCCCCGGATCTGGAGATGGAAGCAGTGAGGAGGTCCGTCCTCCTGAATCAAAGCACATGTGGGGATGTGTAAGATGTAAGACTTGAAAGGTAGGAGGGGGCCAGATTATGAAAAGCTTTGAAAGCCAAATAGAGAATTTTCTATTTGATCATGGAGGGGATAGGGAGCCACTGGAGTATATTGAGTAGAGGGAGTGATAGAGTCAGATTTGTGTTATAGGAAGGTCACTTTGGAAGCTTAGGAGAGGTTGGACTGGAATAGGGACCTGAGGCAGGCAGACCCACCATCCAGCTGTGGCAATGGTCTAAGAGTGAGGTGATGAGGGTCTGCACCAGAATGGTGGCAGTGTCAGAGGAGAGAAGCGGGCATACTAAGATCCTCTGACTCCAAGTCCAGTTCTCTGTCCACTATACCACCTACTTGTTGCCTTAGATGACCTCCAAATTATGTTATGGTCTTAACTATAGTTGCATTTAAATTTCTGTCTTGACTTTCACCCTCTTTCTTTCTCTCTCTTCCTCCTCCATCAGAAAGCTAGCAAAGTTTCTTGGCTTCAGTTATGTTTCTTTTACTGGGGCCTGAGAGACAATATATTGCAATGGAAAGATCACAGGATTGGTGATCAATAGATTCAATTCAATAGATCAATAGGTTCTAGTGCTGACTCTACTACCTTGGATAGTTATGTAATTTTGGGTGAGCCTTTCAATTTCTGAGGGTCTCAGTCTCCTCTTTGAAATGAAGTAGTTGGGTTAAGCATTCTGGCAAGACCCTTCCAAATTTGATTCTCTGATTTTCAAATCTACGTGTCTAGTCCTGACCTTTCCCCAATCCCATATTTTCAGCTTCCATGGGCAGCCTATGTATTCTACTAGTATCTTTGTGATGTCCAAAAGAAAGATCCCCTGTCTCCTATGTTGGATGCACCATCTATGGTAAGTTTATGAGAGGATGAGGATGATAATCACACCAGATTGTCAGGAATGGATTGGGTTTTGATTTTGATTGTTGGAGTTCTATCGTTAAGAGACTTTTAGGTTGGGTTCACAGGAATTGGACCACTTGCCCTTCCCTGTTTACACTCAGCCATTTGGAATGAGTTCAGTCTAGAGAGCCTGAACTCTGGTGATAGGGGGATCTCTTCCCCCCCCCCACACTGCATAATTAAATCTCCCACCCTGGGGATCCCAAGGACACTTTTAATCTTAGTAAACTAGATTATGACTCACAAGTCTAGCAGTTCTCAAGAATGGAGAAGTAAAGGTGGTATTTAATACAAAATATCAATCAGGGTATGGAATAGGTAATTTATTCCTATATACAGATAATGCTAAGTATAAAGGATTCATAAGTATGCATTAACAAAGTGATTACAACAATTCAGTAGCTTAACTTATGACAACTGTTACCATCTTATATGAGGCTTTAAATGTCACTGGAACATAAAAACAATTTTTTTGATTCTAGAGATAGATTTATTTAGTGGTGGAGTTAATGAACACACACACACACACACACGTGCAGGTAAGTGTATATACATACACATACACATTAGGTGGATTATGAGTCCAGTAATGAACATACCAATCTATTAACTATGACTCCTATGTAATTAAAATAGAATCCTTAATGATATTACTAGAAATATAAATTGTATAATTATTTTTGGCAGAAAATTGCACTGTATTACCTCTCCTTGGCCAGTGGGATAAGCTTCCACTTTCATTTTTCTTGTAGAGAAACTGAAAAAAGAACTGAGAAAAAATAAGAAGAGCTCAGTCAAATCTACACTTCTCTGTGCAACCCAAAGGGGGAAGAATTGGGGCATCTTCCCTTTTTATTTTTAATACTATTTTATCTTTTCTCTGATTACAGAACATAAAACAATTTTAGAAACTGATAAACATTTTACACTTTACCTTGGACTGACACTATACAATTTTGTTGGTCACATAGCTATGTTTAGGCCAGTCTTCCTGTCAGTGACCAACATCTTTAAAGCAGATGCATCCCCTGGCAGCAGCCAGGGGATGGTGAGACCTGAGGCCTGAAGACATTTTGAACTCATGAGGTCACTTCTCATCTTGTGCACTTCTATCATGGGTTACTAGCTCACCTAAAATAGAGAAAGAATAAACACAAACGGGTCAAAAGAAACCAGGTTCACAGGAGAAAGCTTGTATAGCTGGGACATAGTCTCATAGCCCATGGAGGCTTTCTGGGTAATAGGGGCAATTGCTCTTCCCCAACCACCTCCCACAGGTTCTCACCCAGAAAAGGAGAGATAAAGGGACAGTTTGACCCTGGTGGACATCCCCTCAATTATCAACTCCTCCAGTTCGGCAGTTGGAGGTGGGGGAATGATTCCTCATCTCCCAGTGCAAGCCTCTCAATAATAAATCACACATGACTGAAAGTTTCCCCCCCCCCCCAGCTTTTAGGAATGATGTCTGAAGATGTTCTATGGGAGAGTGGAGAGGGAGCAATGGTGCTTGCTGCAAAGGGAATATCTACATCAATAGTGTTATGTATAGACATTTTATTGGGCTTTGCTTTATTGCACATTGCCCTTTGCAGATTTAAGAGACCTCTCCTCAGGGGCTACTAGATGGCACAGTGAACAGAACACTGGAGGACCAGAGTTCAAATCCGACCTCAGACACTTAATACTTACTAGCTGTGTGACCTTGGGTAAGTCACAACCCCAATTCCCCTGCCTTTCCCCTTCCAAAAAGCAATATATGTGTGTGTGTGTGTGTGTGTGTGTATGTGTGTGTGTATGTGTATATATATGTGTATGTATGTATGTAAGAGAGAGAGAGCTTTCCTCATCTCCCTAACCCCTTCCATCTTTTCTACTTGGGCTTTTCCAATCTAAGTTTTGTAGAGACACCTAGGGAAACCAACTAGTTTTCCTCATTCTTCTTGACTTCTGTAGCATCTAGAAATATTAAGCACTTTCAGTCTAGTTCTCTGATTTCCAAGATCCTCTGACATTCTGCTTCCCTCTTCTGTGTTTCTTCTTTTCTGGTTTCTCTTCCTCCTCATGCATTTTTCTTTTTACAAATTGAAAGTTTGTGACAATCCTGTGTTGAACAAGTCTGTTGGTGCCATTTTCCCCAACAATATGTACTCACATTGTATCTCTGTGTCAATTTTGGTGATTCTCCCAGTATTCCAAACTTTTTCATTATTATTACATCTTTTATGGTGATCGGTGAATAGTGAGGGTTTTTTTGCCTTTTTTTTTTGAACAGTGATTTTTGATGTTACTATTGTAATTATCTAGGGGCACTCCCATATAAGATAATGAACTGAATCAATAAATGTTGTGAACACTCACATATAATATAGTGAACTTAATCACTAAATGTGTGTGTTCTGACTGCTCCACTGACCTGCCACTCCTCGATCTATTTTCCCTTCCTTGGGCCTCCCTGTTCCCTGAGACACAACAATATTGAAATTAAGTCAATTAACAACCCTCTGATGGCCTCTAAGTGTTCAAGTGAAAGGAAGACTCAATCAAGGCAACAAACTTTATGGTTGTCTTATTTTAGGAAATTGCCACAACCACCTCAGACCTTCAGCAGACACCAGGCTATCAGTCAGCAACCATCAAGAGATGTAGATAAGAAACTCTACAAGCAAAAAATTACAATTTGCTGAAGGCTTAATTGATAACATCTTTTTTTTTAGCAACAAAGTATTTTTTACATAAGTACATTGTGTTTTTAGACAAAATGCTATTGCACACTTAATAGATACAGTATAACATCAACATAACTTTCATATGCAGCAGGAAAACAAAAAACATGCACAAGTTACTTTACTGTGATATTTGTTTTATTACAATGGTCTGGAACTGAGCCCACTGTATGTCGGAGACAGACTCGTGTCCGTCTGAGTGTTCAGGTACCCAGCATCTCTCCTTGGATGTTCTGTCATCCCTTCCAACTCGGTATGCCCTCAGTTGTTCCATTCTCCTGCTCAGAAACCCTGGAGAGCTGCCCAATTTCTCTAAGATAAAATGCAAATTTAAAAGCTTGGCCTTTACTGCCATCCACAGTCTGGCCTCAACCTACCTTTCCAGTTGTTTCATATTGTGCCTTTTCATGAACAAATTGGACTGCTAACTGTTTCCCAAAGTTCTCTGCCACCTTCTTTTGAAAGTCTTTCCTGATCTCCTCTGATGAGTGTTCTCACTCACTTCAAATATTTCTTGAGCAATTTCTCTGCCTCTCTACTTTGCCCCAACATTCCTTGTTTGTCATATTTACCGAATTACTATATACATGGTATATCCTATCTTTTCCCAGTAGAAGGAAACAAGCTCCTTGAGGGTAGAGATGATTTTACCCTCAACACTCAGCACATTGCCTTGCATGTAGTAGGTGCTTAATAAATGTTTGTTAAACAGAATTCAATTATCTCTCTCTTTCAAATTTTTGTCAGCCCAATGAAGTATGTAAAAACATTATAAATACAAACAATAGGGATGGCTAGGTGGCTCAGTGAATAGAGCTCTGGAGTCAGGAGGACCTGAGTTCAAATCTAGCCTCAGATACTTAACACTTACTAGCCGAGTGACCTTGGGCAAGTCACTTAACCCCAATTGCCCTGCCTCCCTCCCTCCAAAAAGACAATAAATGAATGAATGAATGAAATACAAACAACTGTGATAGACTTAAGAACCATGAAGCACAGCAACCAGCCACAATTCCCAGGAACAAGGGTACATTCCCCATCTCCTGACATCTCCTGACAGAGAGGCAATGATCACAAGATGCTGAATGAGACATATATTTTTGGACATGGCTATTGTGGATTTTTTTTTTTGCTTGATTATGCACACTTGCTGCAATGGTTTTGTTTTTCTTTCTTTTTTCATTAGGATACAGGAGTGTAGTAGAGAGAATGCTTCTTAATCATAAAACAACAATAAAAATTAATATTTCACAAAAAATACATAGTTAATGAGGTGTATCTTTGTAAACATTTGGGACTAATTAATCTGGTTTAGATGATGGAAACACATGTCAATTTAATACCTGATAGTGTGTAAAACTGTGTAATAATGGATCCCTCATCCCATCCCCCCCTTGGCTCAAGGAGGAGGAACAGATTAGTTAATGCTCATGTAGCATTCTGTGGATCCAGACTGGAGTCTGGGGCAGTGACTTAGGATTGGCTGAGAATTTGGTGCAAATTGTACAGTAACAGGATCAATTTAGGAAGTTGGGTATGGCCAATCCAAGGCAAAACAAAACAAAACAAAACAAAATGAAACATTAAAACCAAGAGGATTTAATGAGAGGAGACTGGGGAAATGATGAATGGACTTTGTTCTGAGGCCTTCTTACCCCAAAATTACATAGCTGTACAGCCATCCCCATCATTGTTGGCTAACTTCCCTATCTCCCAATACACACACACACACACACACACACACACACACACACACACACACACACACACACCATAGAGACTTCGACTTCTAATTGGGTATCACAATGGTTTATTGTTCATGAGGATTAGCATTCTACAGGCCTTACACTGAACTGAATCAGTTCCTCTCCCCTCCCCAGACCTCAAAAGAGTTTATATAACTTCTAAGACCCTTCCACCATGATACACCCAACCCTAGGAAGTCCTTGTCTTTAATTCAGCAGCAAGGTATCCCATAATAGCTATTTACAACTAACTCACTATAGTCAAAATTTCATAAGCACCTGTAGACTAACTAACTCAAAATAATCAAATGGGGATCGTTACTTTGATTCATGACCCTTTTTGACTGAGTGACTCCACAGTGGTCTTTGTCTCATCAGCATTTGGTTTTTTGTTTTTTCTATAGAACCTGTAGTTTCCTGTAGCTCGAAACATTAAGAATACAATGTATTCACTTGTACATAAATTGTGTCAACTTCTAAAATGAATAATGCTAATTTCACTATAACCAATGGTAACCTAATTAATCACACAAACTTAATTTCTCTATATCATTAGACCACTGCTCCCTCATCATTTCCATCCCAACATGTGTCACATGGCATAAGACTTGATCCCTCTATAACTGTGGGGAAGGGTAGATAACTGGTTAGATGTAGTAGCCTGGAGAGCTGTCCAGCTCAAAATGGATAGATTTCTTTTTATGTACCTTTGAATATCAGTAATCCCATAACATCATTTCCACAATTACTCTTTTTGGTGTGTGTGAATATATTCTAGAAGCACTTAGTATTTTGAAAGTGTGTGGCAGAACAGAGAGGGGAAAAATGAGATTGGTGCTGGGGACGGGGAATCCACATTCAGTGACAAATACAATAAAGGTGAGTCAGGTTACTGGGGATTGGGCTGTGGGCAGAATATTTAGATGTAGGCTGCTCAGTGATTTAATCACCAGATCCCTCAGATAGCTGAACCAGAGATTAAAATATTAAAGGCTTTTAGAGTTTATTCAGAACTCCTAGGGTAGATTTTCCTCTTTGGATTAATCCATTTGGTTCTCTTCCCCAGGAAATGACAAATATGTGTTTGTCAAGACAGATGAGTGCATAATCCTAGTGCCTCAAAGACAAGAAGGAATACTTAACGGGATTTGAAGGTCTGTAGGTCATAATGTAAACTATGATTAAGACCACAAGATTGAGCTTCATGATGGATGGGTGGGTGAGTGGAGAGGAAGGAATGAGTTAGTTGATTTTATTAATAAGTTTTGTAAGTTCCACATAGCAGAGGTAGACAAACCATGTGATTCAGGACAATTATACCTTTAGGTTAATGGAATCACTGGTGGAATAAATTCAGGTAGCACAAAGCTCAGGGAAGGTCTGGTTTCCAAGTTACATTGAGGACAGGATTTGGCATGGACCAAGAGGTCATGTCTCCTGGGCTACCCAATGGAAGAAGAGGAGGTGTGGTCTAAAAAGATTTGTTCTACTTAGATTATTTTTTAAATTTTACTAATTTATTTTTATTACACTTTGAATTTCTGAACTGTCTCCCTCTCTTCCCTCCCTACACTAGAGAAGGCCACCATTTGACAGATTTATAAATGTATGTAAAACCATACTAAGCATACTTTTACTTATCGGCTCTTTCTCTGGAGGTGGAGAGCATCTTCCTTCATAGGTTCTTTATAGTTAATTTGCATGTTTAGAGTATTTAGAATAACTTGGTTTTCACAATTATTCTTTGAACAATATTGCTGTTACTGTATACAGCATTGTCTCAGTTGTGCTCACTTCACTTTTCATTATTTCATGCAAGTCTTTCCATGTTTGTCTAAAATTAATCCAGCTCATCATTTCTTACAGCACAGTAGTATTCCATCATAATCATATACACCTTGTTTAACCATTTCCCAATTGGTAGACACCCCCTCAATGTGAGTTCTTTGCCACCACAAAGAGACTTGCTAGAAACATTTTAAAACATATAGATCAGTGGTTCTCAACCTTCCTAATGCTGTGATCCTTTAATACGGTTCCTCATGTTGTGGTGACCCACAACCATAAAATTATTTTCATTGCTACTTCATAACTATGATTTTACTACTGTTACGAATAGTAATGTAAATATCTGATATGCAGGATGCGTATTTTCATTGTTGCAAATTGAACATAGCCCACAGGTTGAGAACTTCTGATATAGATTCTTTTCTTTTTCCCTGATCCCCTTGGGAGACAGACCTAAGAGGGGTATTGCTAGGTCAAAGGGTATGCACAGTTTTATAACTCTTTGGACATAATTTCAGATTGTTCAACAAAATCATTGGATCAGTTCACCACCAGCAGAATATTAACATCCCAATTTTTCCACCTCCCCTCCAATATTTGTTATTTTCTCCTTCTATAATTTTAGTCAATCTCATAGATGTGAGATGATATCTCAAAGTAGTTTTAATTTGCATTTCTCTAATCAATAATGATATAAAGCTTTTTTCATATGACTACATGGTACTTTGTTTCTTTATCAGAAAACTGCTTGTTTATGTCCTTTGACCATTTATCAATTGGGGAATGACTCATCCTACCTAGATTCCTGGGGAGAGAGGTCACAGAAGAGTGATGACCACTTCCTTTTATTTTGACTTTCTATTAAACCTCCAACCCTTACATGATAGCGAAAACTGCTGGTTATGAACAAATGAATGAATGTATGTGCGAATTAAAAAGCATTTATTAAATAGTTACCATGTGCCAAGCACCACACAAAATGTGGGAAATACAAATATGAAGGTGATAAAGTGCCTGACCTCCAAAAGCTTATATCCGAATGGAGGAGACTATGCAGAAGGGGTGAGGTGGCCAGAGAGGTGTGTCTCGGTTTAGGAAGTCACAGGAATGATCAGTGGATCAGTGGATCATCAAGGTTCACAGGAACTTTGATTGACATTCATGTAGCAAGTGCAACCTAAGAAGATTATGAATAGAGACCAATAAAAATTCACAGAAGATAATATCCAAGAGATGAGTGAATTATAAAAGTCATTGTCTCAGATGTCTATATTTCAAATATCAGGTAAGCAGCATGGCATAGTGGAAAGGTTTCTGGCTATGGAGTGAAGAAACTCGGTTCAAATCTTAGAGATGAGAGTCCAGAGGATAATTGCTCTGTGCATTGGCTTGGGCCAGTAGGGAGCCACAGCGGTCACCTTAGGGCAGATGTTGGTACCCTGGGACAAAGCCCCATCCAACTTCCCAAGTACTTCCTCTGGAAGGAGGAATATAAAATGACAGACAAATACAAAAGAGTAGGGTGAATTTTTGTGAATCTTCTTCTCAGAAAGGGTAAAATGAACAGTCTCTCATTACCAGTGAGAACATGGGTGAGTCACTCAACCCTTATAAGACCTTGGTTTATTCATCTGTAACATTAAAGAACTGGACTATATGACCTGTAAGGCACCTTCCAGATATAAATCTATGGTCCTGTAATTCTAAATGCACAAAGTAAGAGGAATAAATAAGTCAGAAATCTTAATAAAAGGACTTAAGTCCAACCTCAAAAATACAACTGGGAATTGGGAGAATGAATCTTGTGCCCAGAATATGGCTTTGAAATGACATGTCCCATGAACACTTCAGAACATATAATAGGCTCTTTTCCTTTTTTCCTGATCATCTTTAGAAATAGACTTAGTAGTGGTGTTGCCAGGTCAAAGGGTACAGGCAGTTTAATACGCTATCACATACAGAGAAAGAACTGATAAATAGCAGTGTATAGAATAATTTTACATACATGCACAAATATAGGCAGTAGAATAACATTGTACTTTTTTTTCTTTTTGTATATCAAGAAGATAAACTTGAAGGGAAATTCAAGAATAGGGTCAGTGGGATGGGACTGGAGGACCATTGAGGAGAATACATGAGTAAGCATCAAGGGAGAGAGAAACAGAAATGATGTTATTATAGGCAAAGACAAGGTGGCTGGAAGAAAGCAATTATTCAGAAATTTAGGAAACAAGTCACCAGCCTGGCTGAGAAGCAGTGTTGTAGTGAAGGCGGATGTTAACTATTGTAACCTTTGCTGGAACTTTCTCTGGGATGAAAGCAAAGCAGGGGCTAATTCCTTTACTTTCCTTAATGACAATTTCATTGAATTCAATTCAACAAATACCGAGTGCCTATTATGTGAAGGGAACAATGAGAGGAGCAGCTACAAGACTCTGACCAACAACAATAAAAAGGGACTGGCTGTGGAAGCAGAAATGATGGGAACCTTGGGAGGAAGCGACTCTTGCATTTCAGAGTTTGTGACCAAGAAAGAGAAGGAAGTCAAACATAGTGTACACACATTTAGATTTTGGAGAGAGATTTCAAGGAGTAAGCACTCAGCAAGTATTAACTATGTATCAGGCGCTGGCCAAAAATACAAATATAAGTAGAAAGAAATATAATCCCTGGCCTCAAAGAGCTTACTTTTTAATGGGGAAAGAAAGCATAAAAGAGATCTGAAAGTTGAGGATGGGGGTTAGGGCTAGGGGGAGAAGTAGTGAAAATCTGAAGAGCTGGGATGAAGACATAGATGCTGGCCTGGGCACTTTTTAAAAAACGGAGGTTCTGAGGGCAGCTAGGTGGCGCAATAAATAGAGCTCCATCCCTGGAATCAGGAGGACCTGAGTTCAAATCCATCCTCAGACACTTAAAACTTACTAGCTGTGTGACCTTAGGCAAGTCACTTAACCCCAATTGCCCTGCTCCCCCCCCCAAAAAAAGACAAAAAAAGGAGGTTCTGGGAAAATTGACCAACCAAAGGAAGGGGCCAAAGAGAAGGAGATCACATACTTCCAGGATAAGAAGGCCCCAGGACAGAGAACTTCCAGAGGCTACTATAGCATTGTAGAAAAAGTTCAGAGAATCAAGCATGGAGCTTGGAGAGAAAAAAAAAAGAGATCAGAGACAGATTAAGTATCTCACAGCCTAAAATTATTCAAGGGAAGTTGGCACAGGAGGGTTGAGAAACTCTTAGTAATAACAACAAAAATATTAATAATAGTTAACACTTATATTGCCTCTTGGCTTCTTGAGGTCTCAGTTGAAATCTTGCCTCTACAATAAGTCTTTCCTGGTTTCCCTTGAAGCCAGTGCCTTCCCTCTGCTGACTATCTCCAATTTAGAGAGAGAGAGAGAGAGAGAGAGAGAGAGAGAGAGAGAGAGAGAGAGAGAGACAGAGAGAGAGACAGAGACAGAGAGACAGAGACAGAGAGAGTGTGTATGTGTGTGTATGTGTGCATCTGTGTATGTGTATGTGTTTAAAGTATGAAAGGACTTTACATGTAGTATCTCACTTGGCCTTCACAATAATCCTGTACACTAGATATTATTATCTCAATTTTACAGATGAATAAACAGACTAAGAGAGATTAAATGACCTGCTCAGAGTCATACAGATAGTTAGTGTACAAAGTGGGATTTGAATCCAAGTCTTCTTTACTCCAGGGGCAGATAGATGGCACATTACATAGAATACTGGGCCTGGAGTCAGGACCACTTATCTTCCTGAATACAAATCTGGCCTCAGACAATTCCTAGCCGTGTGACCTTGGTCAAGTCACTTAACCCTGTTTGCCTCAGTTTCCTCCTTTGTAAAATGAACTGGAAAAGAAAATGGTAAATCATTCCACTTTTTTTAATCAAAAAAATCCCAAATGGGGTCATGAAGAGTCATACACAACTGAAACAATTGAACAGTCATTTCATTACTCCAAGTTCCTCATTCTGTCCACCACACCACCAAGCTGCCTTGAATGATAATATAATCAGATAAGAATCAGATAAGAAAGAAAATTTTGCTGTTGAGGAATAGATTAAGAGTTGCCTAGAGAAACTGCCATGGACACATAGGGATTTGACTGACAAACTTAATGGAAGATGGAACCAAGAGCTGGTAATAGAGAAAGAATACAAAATAGTGGCATGGTACTATTACAATAGGGTTAGGTGTGCTGAAGCTTAGGAAGGCTCAAGTTGTGGAAGAATGATAAAAACCAAAGGACTTTTAAAAAAATCTATGTTGGGCATCAAGGCATCGTGGATGGAGGGACTGCTTGGTTTCAGTTCCAGCATGTGGAGACTTGCTGAGCGGTCTTGCAGTCATGAATAAATGAGGGGCTGGTATCAATCATGGAATGATGAAGCATCTTCTTACACCTTATTCCTCCCTCTCCATCTTCTCCCCTAATGTCCTTTGTAATCCAGTGGCACTGGCCTCCTTACTGCTCCTCAAGGCAGACATCCCACCTCCAGACTCTTGGAATTTTCACCAGTTGCCCCCTCTGCCTGAAATATTCTCCTTCCTCATTTGCCTCTTGGTTTCTTGAGGTCTAAGATGAAATCTCACGTCTACTAGAAGTCTGCCCTGGTCTCCCTTGATGCTAGTGCCTTGCCTTTGTTGACTATCTCCAATTTATTATTTGTGTGTGTGTGTGTATGTGTATAATATATGTGTGTGTGTATTATACACACATATACAATATGTATTGCATATCTTGTTTGTTGTCTTCATATTATCTCCCTCCTTGTACAGTGAGTTCCTTGAGAGCTAGCACTGTCTTTGTGTTTGTATCTGCAGCACTTAGGATACTCTACTTGGCAAATAATAGAAACTTAATAAATGTTTCCTTTTTTTTTGGATAGGGGAAGGCAGGGCAATTGGGGTTAAGTGACTTGCCCAAGGTTACACGGCTAGTTTTTATGTTAAATGCCTGAGGTCACATTTGAACTCAGGTCCTCCTGACTCCAAGGTCGGTGCTCTATTCACTTCACCACTTACCTGCTCCCTAATAAATGTTTCTTGACCCACTGATTGAGCAGTCAGAAGGACTCAGACTGTCATGGCACAGATGTAATGGAACTAGAATTATATTTACAAACAAAAAGTTTGAGTGGACAATCTCAAACCAGATACTTCTGAGTGAATATGATCGTTGTGAGTTGCCAGGCGAGAGAGGAACAGCCGCAAGAAGAAGCCTTCTGGCCAGCTCCCATGTGCTCATGGACACATAAGGACATTGTTTCTTTTGTGTTTATTCTTTCTTGATCACAGGTGAATGAGTACCTGCTATGGAAATGCTGAGGTGACTGGTGGGACTAGGAAAGCCATCAAAGCCACCAAAGGTCTGACAGATAACCAGAGTCCTAGAGCTGGTAGCAGCAGCAGTCAAGTCCAGTGGCAGGCCAACGCAGCAGCTAATCAGCCTGGCTAATTTAGCCCAGCAGAGGACTGACTTGCCCATTGAGGAGCTATGTCCTAGAAGGAATAAGACTGAATGAAGAAGGGTGTGTCCATTATCTTTGCCCTTCTTAAAGTGAATTTATTGGAGACACCTTGAAGTAAGAAAAGGACTCCCAAGGTCATAAATCACAAGGTACCCATTAGTCCCATGTTTTCTTTACATGTGGATCTCATGCACTCTTCTCTGCCAAGGAACTGTGACCAGGGACCTTGTTCCCTCGCACTGCAAGTGCTCATACTCCACTTTGCCCTGGAACTGTGACCCATATGGACAATGCAACAGGATCTTGCATCCAGTGTCAGCAAAGGGACCCCCACAACCTCTTTCTTACCAGTTGTCTGACTCCTTCGCCCCTTATGAGCTGAGAGCTCCCAAAGCTGCCGTCCCACTATTGCAGCCACCTACAAGGCTCACTGCTAGTATTGCCACTGCAAGTTCTCTACTGCACTCCAGGATCCATCACCATCCTTGTGCAACAGACCTTTCCTGACAACTGCCTAAATTTATCAGGAAGGAAGACTGTCTCACCCTCACCTTTTATTGACTCTACTGCTGCAGAATGTGATTTGAGGTGTTATTTTAAAGTAATTTGGAGGGGAATGTGGGAGAGTTCAGGTCAGTTCTTGTCTCTCTATTCTGCCATCTTTGCAATATTACTTTTGATTTGCATTTGCTTTTCTTTCCATTTAAATTGTTGCAGTCAATGTGTATATTGATTTCTTGGTTCTGTTCACTTCACTCTGTATCAGTTCATGTAAATCTTTCCAGGCTTCTCTATAGTCATCGTATTCATAGTTTCTCTTCTTAAAAATTTATTTATTGATTTTTAGTTTTCAGCATTCATTTCCACTGACCTTTTACTTTCTCTTTGGTGTTTATGGGTTGAGAAGTCTGTAAACCACCACAGCTGCTGTGATTCACTCTCCTGAAACTGCTCCAGCCCGTCTGTGCTGCGGGTTGGGGCTGCCTGTGTTCAGGCTGGTACAGCTCTTGTGGGACTGTGGTCGGCTCCCAGCCTGGTGTGACAGACCCTTCCTGTCAGCTTGCCAGGCTGCCTTCAGTGGGAAATCTGTTTCTCTCTGTCACTTTGTGGGTTCTATAGCTCTAAAATTTGTTTAAAGTCAATTTTTTTTTCCAGGTATTAGAGGTGGTTGGAGTGGGAGCTTAAGCAAATTTCTGCTTTTATTCTGCCATCTTGGCTCCACACCCATATTCATAGGTTTTTTTTTATATCATACTAATATTCCATTACATTCATGTACCAGAATTTCTTTAGCCATTCCCTAGTCAATGGATACCTAATTTGTTTCCAAGTCTTTGCTATCACAAAAAGTGTTGCTATAAATATTTTGGTGTATATGGGAGTTTTCTTCTTATCAATGACTTTCTTGGAGTTTAAACCTGGTGGTGGAATCCCTGAGTAAAAGGATTATTAAATAAAACTTTGCTTACTTCACAATTTTGTCAAGGGCTTACCTTAGCAATCACCATCAGTTACTATGAGATCTGCAGCTCTAGTCTCCATAACTCTCAGATGATTCCCATCTTGGGGTTAACATACTAATTCCTGTAACAACACCACAAGTGATGTCTTAACTTGCATGTGAATTGGATTTGAGTGAGGTAGAGTTGCACAAAGCCTTTAGCCTCACTCTCTCCCAGAGTCATCTAAGTCCAGTGGCAGGGCAAAAGTCAGGACAACTGGTGATGGCTCAGGATGCAGTGAATGACCTTGGCATCTTCAATGTCTGATCAAGCTCTAAGTTCTCCATAGCACCTGCTTCAGTTGCCTTCAAGGCAATTGAAACAAATTGTTCACATCTGCCCATTTTGCCAGGGGAAAGTTTTCATGTGCCTGGGGTTAAATACCATCCTAACTTATTGATGATTTTGAGGCTCATTGGTTACCCTCAACCTAGTTTAACCTGCCTGCCAAGACAGCTTTACCAGGATGAGGCGTCTGTGCATGCTACACAGCTTCTTGGAGCCACAGGTGAGAGATGAGTGCCAAGTAGACAGCAAAGGTGGATGAGAAGCCTTGAAAAAGCCTTGGCAATGTTCACACCAGAGATGCTAGTCCTCCTTGAACACCCTATACACTACATATATACATATATTGTATATGTGTACATGAATGTGTGTATCTGTTTCTCTATATGTACATACAAATTAATACATACATATATACATATGTATATGTATGTGTGTGTGTATATACATGGTAGAGCAGGCAAATGGTAATACCAGGGCCCTCACATGCCTTATCATAGTGAAGGACACTGGCAGACTCCAGCTCAGAGAATCCCCATGAGCTTCAGTATAGATCACGGCAAACAGGAATTCTCCAGCTTCCAGCCCTCTACATGCTTCAGCATAGCCCCAGGCAAATGCGTAGACACCTATCTGCCTAAGGAAACAGGCACCAGTCTCTCTTCTTCAGCATAGTTGTAGCAGCAAGCACCCTAGCTTACCCAGGATGGCTGCTAGCACAGGTGCTTAGATCTGCTTTTCTAAAGAAAGCAACTCAAAATGGATTAACAATCTTACTTTAATCAAACATATATCATTCACCTGGTTCGGGGAGAAAGTCATCACCCTGAACTGCAGAGAATAAAAACAGAAGTTACAAGCAGACAAAAAAATACAGACAGAGAAACAGATTCAGCAGACAGGGCTTCCATCTGTCTGACCATTACATCCATACCTAGTTAGTTACCAGAGAGGGAAGCACCAACATCTGGGTTTTCAAAGCTTGGAGACTCAGCAGCTTCCCAGAGTCTCGTCTGGCCAATCACACAACTCTTCTCAAAGTGAGCCCCAAAGCAAAACCTCACATCAGGGTATATATTGCTTCTCCTGAACTAGAGAATGTCACAGCCCTTTTGACCCATTGCCCAATCACAAAGTAACAGGGCGCAGGCATTCCTGAAAAACAAGCCTCCTGACAAAGGCTCCATGTGATCACATTCAGCCTATTAGGGGGTAGAATATATTTTCAAATCACTGAAGCTTCCCAGATTCACTTAAGCCTATCTTCCCTGGGGGCAGGGAAGATCTTCAGATTCCCATTACAGTAGCCTGGGGCAAAAGGACAGCCTCCAGAAACCCAACCACTATGTGCTTCAGCGTAACCCCCGGAAAACACAAAAACAACCCTCTTGGCCTCAGCACATGCCAGACATCACCACTAGGACAGCAGGTATGCTACCAAACACCTACAATCTCCAGCAGCATCAGTCAACCCCCACCCACTCAGCACAGCACCAGACACAAGGGTCCCCAGTGGGCTTCAGGCTAAGACCAGGTAATCAACCAGGACCTGCTGCTACTAGCACAAGAAGCCAAAGAAAGTGCTCTTGCCACCCTAGGAGCAGGGTTCAAACTTAAAAGAAAGAAAAAGGTGGGAGGGAAGGATGAGAAGAAAGCAACAACAATAAAAGAATCTGACCATAAAAAAAATTATTATGGTGACAAGGAAGACAAAAGACAAACTCAAAAGAGGACAACAACGTCAAAATGGGCAAAACCCCAAAGAAAACTAGGAAGTGGTCTCAAGTCCAGAAGGAACTCATGAAAGAGCTCAAAGGGGAGTTTAAAAGTCATATATGAGAGATAGAAGAAAAATTGGGGGAAAAAAATGAGAGTGATGCAAGAGAATTATGAAAAAAACTCAACAGCTTGGAAAACTGTATAAAAAGTAGAATTGACCAAATGGAAAAGAAAGTACAAAAGCTAACTGAAGAAAGCCATAAAAGTTAGAACTGGGCAAATGGAATCTAATGACTCTATGAGACATCATGAGTTGATCAAACAAATTTGAAAAAATGGAAGAAAATATAAAATACCTCATGGGAAAAACAACCGCTCTGGAAAATAGATCCAGGAGAGACAATATCAGACTCATTGGACTACTTGAAAGCCATAATCAAAAGGAGGACCTGGACAGCATCTTTCAAGAAATCATCAAGGAAAACTCCCCTGATATCCTGGAACCAAAGGCCAAAATAGAAATTGAAAGAATCCACCAATCACCTTAGGAAAGAGACCCCAAAATAAAAGCTCTAAGGAATGTTACAGCCAAATTTCAGAACTACCAGGTCAAGGAAAAATACTACAAGTGACCAGAAACAATTCAAATATCAGGAAGTCACACTCAGGATCACATAGGACCTTGCAGCTGCATCATTAAAGTTTGGAGGTCATGGAATATGATCTTCCAAAGGAGAAAGAAGCTAGGACTACAACCAAAAATCACTTATCTGGCAAAATTAAGCATAATACATCAAGCGAAAAAAATGGTCATTCAATGAAAAAGAAAGATTTCAAGCCTTCATAAGGGGAATACTAGAACTAAACCAAAAATTTGACCTCCAATATCAAGATCCAAGAGAAGCATAAACAGGTTAAAAGGGAAAAGAAAACATAAAGGATTCCATAAAGCTAAACTGTTTACATCCCTGCATGAGAAGATGATATTTGTAACTAATTTTTTTGTTTGTTTGGTTTTTCTGCTTTTTTTGTGGAGATGGGAAGGTAGGGCAATTAGAGTTAAGTGACTTGCCCAAGGTCACATGGCTAGTTGTTTGTTAAGTGTCTGAGGCCGAATTTGAACTCAGGTAGTCCTCACTCCAGGGTTGATGTTCTCTTTATGGCATCACCTACCCACCCCTGATATTTGTAACTCTTAAAAGTTGTATCATTAATATTACAGATAGAAGGAATATACATAGACAGATGATATGGGTATAATGTGAATTTGAGGGAATGACACAAAAAAATTAAGGGATGAGAATGAGGAGTACAAAGGGTGCAAAAAGAAGGAAGAGGTAGAATGGAGCAAATTATCTCACATGAAGAGGTGAGAAAGACCTTTTACAGTGGGAGGGAAAGATGGAAGGGTGAGCAATGGGCTTCACTTGAACCTTACTCTCATATTGGTTCACAGAGGGAATAATAAACATGATCAGTTGAATATAGAAATTTATCTTACCTGACAGGGAAGTAGGAAGGGAGGAGAGTAAGTAAAGGAAGTGGGGGTGGGAACTGACATAAAGGAGAGAAGATCAGGGGAAGTGGTAGGCAGAAGCAAAATACTGGTGAGGTGGGAAAGGGTGAAAGGAGAGAAAGGACAGGAAGAAGAATGGGATAGAGGGGAATACAGAGGAATTAATCACAACTGTGAATGGGAATGGGATGAACTCTCCCATAAAACAGAAGTGGGTACCAGAGTAGATAAAAAACAGAATCCTACAATATGCTGTTTACAAAAAACACACTCGAAGCAGAGACAGACACAGAATAAAGGTTAGGGGTTGGAGCAAAATTTATTATGCTTTAGCTGAAGTAAAAAAAAAAAGCAGGGGGTAGTAATCCTGATCTTAGACAAAGTAAAAGCAAAGATAGCCTTAATTAAAAGAGATAAAGGAAGAAACTACTTTGTGCTAAAAGGTACCATAGAAAATGAAACATCAAATTAGAAAAGCAAAGAGTAGACTACCTGTCAGATCTATGGGGAGAGGAAGAAGTCATCACCAAACAAGAAACAGAGAACATTATGAAATGTAGAATAAACAAATATGATTACATTAAGTTGAAAAGCTTTTGTATGAACAAAACCAATGCAACTGATATTAGAAGGAAAGCAGAAAGCTGGGGAACAATTTTTATAGCCAGTTTCACTGATAAAGGTCTCATTTCTCAAATATATAGAGAACTGAGTCAAATTTATGAGAATACAAGTCATTCCCAAATTGATAAATGGTCAAAGGCTATGAACAGGTAGTTTTCAGAGGAAGAAATTACAGCTATATATAGTAATATGAAAAAATGCTCTAAACCACTGTTGATGAAGAAGATGCAAATCAAAAGAACTCTGAGATGCCACATCACATCTACTAAATTGGCAACATGACAAAACAGGAAAATGATAAATGGAGAAGATGTGGGAAAGTTGGAGGATGTATCAATAATGAGATATTCACAACACCCACGATGGTTATGAATATGTTGGTATAGTTTTGGATCACAAAATGTAGCAAACTCTCCACATGGAAGGCAGAACCAAGGTCTTTATTCAGAAACCATAACACTGAGTCCCAAAACCAGAAGGACAAGTCCCAAAGCCAGAAAGCCAA
>CM053596.1:255575711-255603371 GCA_028646575.1 Pseudocheirus occidentalis
CAAAGTTAATACACATAGTTAACGCAGTGGACACCCACATTCCCAAGCCTTCACAAATAGAACAGGATCCCTCAAGCAGGGATCCCTCTCAGACTCACGACAGTTTCTCAGCCTGGTCCTTAGAAGTTCTTAGTAGAAGCTGTAGAAGCAGGATCTCAGGAAAAGGTGCAATCTCCAAGTGGTATCTGAGAAAAAGAGCTCAAGGTCCTCCTGGTTCTCTCCTTACATACAGTGTAGCTCCTCCCTGTTCAGCCCCTTCCTGTTAAGGTGTGACCTACTCCCAATTAGCTCCTCCCTGTTCAACCCCTTCCTGTTAAGGTGTGAATTACTCCCAAGGAGTTAACTGGAAGTAAGGAGCTAAGCCTTTGAGGTGCTAAGTGCCTTTAGTAGGTGCCAATAGAAAGGGGCATGGAAGATCTTCTGATTTCATTAACATTACAGAGGACTAATTCATTGTAGAGTTGTGAACTGATCCTACCATTCTGTAGAGCAATTTGGAACTATGCTCAAAGGGCTGTAAAAATGTACATACCCTTTGACCCAGCAATAACATTTCTAGGACTGTATCCCAAAGAGATCATAGAAATGGGAAAGGGTCCCACATGTACAAAAATATTTATAGCAGTTCTTTGTGTGGTGGCCAAGAATTGGAAATTGAGGGGATGCCCATCAGTGGAGGAATGGCTGAACAAGGCATGGTATATGAATGTAATGGAATACCATTGTGCTATAAGAAATGAGTAATCAGACTTCAGAAAAACCTGGAAAGACTTATATGAACTGATATTGAGTGAAGTGAGCTGAACCAGGAGGACATTGTGCACAATAACAACCACAATGTGCAGTGACTAGCTTAGCCCTTATTGGCAATGCCCAGTCCTAAAAATTCCAAAGGACCAATGATGGAAAATGCTATCCACATCCAGAGAAAGAACTATGGAATCTGGATGCAGAGTGAAGCAGACTATTTTCTTTTTTTGTTCTGTTCTATTCTGTTCTGTTTTGTTTTTCTTTCTCATGGTTCCTTTCATTCATTCTAATTCTTCTATACAACATGACTAATGTGAAAATATGTTTAATAAGAATGTGTATGTAGAGCCTATATCAGATTGCATGCCATTCTGGGGAGGGGAGAAAATTTAAAACTTATAGAAGTGAATGTTGAAAACTAGGAATAAATAAATTAACTTAAAAAAAGGACTAAAGCTTTGATTCAAATAAAAAAAATAAGAAATGATGAACAGATGACTTTTTTTAAAAACCTGGAGAAACTTGTACAAACTGATGCAAAGTGAAAATAAGCAGAACCAGGAAAACATTGTACACAGTATCAACAATATTGTGTGATAATCAGCTATAAATGATTCAACTCTTCTCAGCAACACAACGATACAAGACAAGTACAAAGGTCTCACATAGAAAAATGCTATCCATATCCAGATAAAGAACTGATAGACTCAGAATAGATAGAAGAATGTTTTCACTTACTTTATTCTTTTTCATGGTTTTATTTCCTTTTGATCTGTTTCTTCTTCCACAGCGATGATGAATGTGGAAATGTGTTTCACATGATAGCACCTGTATAAACGATATCAAACTGCCTACCATTTTCAGGAGAGGAGAAAGGAGGGAGGGAGAAAACTCTGGAAGTTGAAGTCTTGTAAACATAAATGCTAGAAATTTTCTTGATATGTAATTGGGGGAAAAATTAAATACTATTTAAATTACAAAAATAAAAGCATGGATTTTCTTATCTTTCCTGAAGAAGTTTTCAACCTAAATAGATGTGACAATAAACAATTCAGTAAGTGCATATGTTAGGTTTGCAACGGGCTCCAGTTTATTGTTGTTGTTCTTTTTAAATCATCATCAAAGCAAAACATTTTGCAAAAGAAAAAGCTGAACTGTTGTTAATGTCACAGTTGTCAAATTAAAATCCCAATAGACATTGTCATTAGCTTATCGCCCAAGGATATATATTATATAAGGTTAATCAATGAGACCATCTGTGTGCTGTAATTACACAGTTAAAATGATGGGGGAAAGGGTCAAAGTGACAGAACTCAGAGATTAAGGGGAAAAAAATAGAAGGAAAGTGGTTTAGTCTTCTTATGTTTAAAATGGTTAAGAACTGAAATGAGTTCATTTAAGAGGGGAGTCTCCATTACTTATTGGATAGTAAAATTGTCCTCCGAGCTAGCAAGATCTGGGTTCAAATCCTGCCTCAGAAGCAAAGTTGGCTGTATGATACTGGGCAAGTCAGAACTTTTCAGTGCTCTAGCCAGTAGAGTCAAGGTCAAAGAGAATCAGGGCCACTAAATCATGCATAAGGATCCCAGTGTGACTCATACTGATTTATATACAGTTGTACATATTTATGTATCAGTTGTATATTATATTTTAAAAATAAATTTTATTGATATTTTCTATTTCTTGCATCACCATAGTATCCCACATATCCTTCCCCCTCCCCCCCCCAAAGAACCATCCCATGTGACAAATAATATTTTTTAGAGAGGAAAAAAGGTCAGTCCAAATGATCAATAGATTGAAAAAAGTCAAAAAACATATGCAATGTTCTAGTTTACCATTATTCTACTTATTTAATTTGTTAAATATTTTCCAGTTACATTTTAATCTGGTTCTAGCAGTATTTAAGAGTGGTACAAATGTTTGACACCTCTGCTCTAGGCAACTAAGACTAAAAATTGCCAAGAAGATGGCAACCTGCATTGTGGAAGATATTCCCTCTTCTGGAAGTCTCCTAAAATTGATTAAATTAAGGATTCAATTTCTATCTTTTAAGATAATTCTGTGGAAGAAATTGGGTTCAAATACTAGCTCTAACACTTTTTAAAAAATTTCTTGTGTGACTGTGGGCAGGCATCTCTGAGCCACAATTTCTACAACTATAAAGTGAAGAATAGGGTTGGACTAGATTAATTTATAAGGCCCCTTCCTAGGGGATGCTCATCAACTGGGGAATGGCTGGATAAGTTGTCCTTCCTGAATGTAATGGAGTAGGACCGTGCTATAAGAAATGATGAGTAGGATGATTTCAGAAAAACCTGTAAAGACTTCCATGCATTGATGCAAAGTGAAGTGAGGAGAACCAGGAGAACACAGTAACGGTAACATTGTGTTATGATCAACTAGGAATGACTTAGCTCTTCTAAGCAGTACAATGATCCAAGACAAATCCAAAAGACTCATGATGGAAAATGCTATCCACATCCAGAGAAAGAACTGATGGAGTCTAAATGAATTTCCAAGAATACTATTTTCACTGTATTTTTATATTCTTGTTCCCCTTTTGTTCTTTTCTTCTTTCACAACAAATGTGGAAAAGATGTTTAACATGATTGCACATGTATAACCCATATCAAATTGCTTGCCGTCTTGGGGAGGGGTGTGGAAGGAAGGGAGGGAGAAAATTTGGAACTCAAAATTTCACATAAAAATTAATGTTAGGAACTTTTCTTACGTGTAATTGGGGAAAAAAATAAAATACTATTAAAAAAAAAAAAAGCAAGACGCTTCTTAATTTAGATTGATCTATGGTCCCACCAGGAATTTTTCAATCCCAAAGTTGCCTTTTCGGAGAATTTCCAGGCGACATCGCCATCTGCTGGCTGCTATAATTCACGTGTAAATAACTTGGGAGAATTTAATAGGGTCTAACAAGAATAAATCAAGCCCACCACGACACGCTCCAGTCCCGCTACGAGGAGGTGAGGGGAAGCATAGATGCTTCTCAAACATTACAAAATCTCGACTTCGAGGTCTAAGATACAAGAACAGACAAATCGAGGTAAGGGGTTCAGGAATCTGGAGGAGTTGTGGGAGGGGAGGGGGAATCTCGGGATAGGTGCGACCCCTTTTATGTATCAGATAAGTTAAAAAGTGTGTGTAAACCAAAGTTTAAAAAATCTGCCTCTTATTTTAAGAAAACTCATTCTCTTTCCCTCCCAAATCGCTTCCTTCCTCATTTCCCAATTTCTGTTACAGGGACCACCATCCTCTCCTCACCCAGGTTTGCAACTTTGGACTCATCTTCCCTACATCCGATCAGACATTAGATCTCATTGATTCTAAGTCCAGAGGGTCCCTCACATTCTTCCCCTTATCTCCACTTATGCAGCCCCCCTTCCGCTCCCCCCATCCTAGTGCAAGCCCACATCACCTCTAACCCGAATATTGTACCTCTACCTGGTCTCCCCACATCAAGTCTGTTCTCTCTCTAGTGCATCCTCAACGTAGCCATCAAAGTCATATTACTGAAGCACAAGCCTGACCATGACCTTGCCCTGCTCGAAAAGCTGCAACAGCCTTCAAATTGCCTTTAGCATTAAAAACAAATTCCTTCCTTTGGAACTTAACATTCCTTTAGAGGACTTCATAAGGGGGAGGGGAGGGTGGGTAAGAGAGAGAGAACAGAGAGAATTTGGAATTCAAAATGTTTTTTTTTAAAGATATGTCAAAAATTATTTTTGCATGTAATTGGGGGAAATAAAATATTAAATCATAAAAATTCCTTTTCAATTTGGCTGCAGCCCACACGCCCAGACTTATTACATGATCCCCTAGCTTGCATGTTATGTTCTATTCAAACTAGCTTACTTGATCATTCTTGTACCTCAGTCACATTTTCATGCATTTGCCCAGGTTATGCCCCATGCCTGGAATGCACTGTCTTCTCACATTTACCTCCTAGTATCCCTCCCTCCATTTCCTATGTGAGGCCTTTCCTGGCTCCTTCCCCACCCATCCACCCCCACTACATGACTAACCCTGCTCCTAGTAACCCTCCCAAATGACTGCATGACTACCTTATATGTACTTTCTTCTGTAACTTGACCTGAGATGTTTTTTGCCCGCTGCTGCTAGGAAACAATGACTTTATTCTGTGTTCCCCTTGCATAACACCTTGATCTTTTCACAGAAATCTTCATAATGTAGAGATACAAGGTTTCTGTGCAGTCTACAGATCTTTGGATTGTCTCATTCTTTATTTCTGATCCATGTTTTCCAATATGTTTCTTACCGTTCACACATATTCCCCTTCGTTGAAGTCACCACATAACATGATTAATGTTGATTTCATTTGGAAGGTTTTATTGAGCTCTTAGGTAGCTAGATGGCTCAGTGCTTAGAGTCTAGAGTCAGGAAGATATGAATTCAGCTTTGATCTCAGACCCCAGCCATGTGACCCTGAGCAGTTCACTTGAACTCTGTCTGCCCTGGTTTTCTCAACAGTAAAATCAGGGTTATAATAGCACTTACTTCTCAGGGTAGTTATGAGAGTTACATGAGATAATATTTATAGAGCCTTTTTGCAAACCTTAAAGTGTTAGAGAAATGCTCGCTATTACTGGTAGTGCTTTTCTCTCTAGTAACACTCTTTAAAAGATGTTGGTACATAAGCTTCAATTATTCCAAGTTGGTTTTTGCAAATGCTTACTATGAGCACTGAAGTACAAGTTGACAAATGTTCCCCAAAATTGTGTTTCTCCACACATTCCTTCATTTATGTTTCCAAGGGAAAGCTCTAAGAGATAACCTAGGACTGGTCAAGAGCAAAGTATGAACCGCAAATGTGCATTGCTGTCATCTACAGAATGGTTAAAAGAAAAAGAGAGAAGAAAATAAAAGACAAATGAAAAAGTGAACAGAAGACCTCCCAGCACATTGAGGGTGCTCTGCAAAGGGTTAATGCGAGAGCAAGAGAGTGCATGATGAAAATGCATAGATGGGCTATGATCAATGATCTATGCTATGAACATGGGGAATGCTCACTGGAGGGAATACCCACATTAATGAATATAAAGTTGTACTCAAGAGTGGTGTTTTGCTGGAAAATGGTTTTAAAAATTATTTTGAAAACAGAATAATGGCTTGTTTATAAGCTATCTTGAACATTTTACTTTATAAATTTATTTTTTTAGTGGATGCTTCTTGATTTTTATTTTACAGTAAGAACCTGCAAAGTTGTGAAAGAAAAATTGGATTCAGTAAATATGGGAATTACAGATTGTAAACTGGAATTTTTAAAAAAATTTTATTGACTTGTTTGTTTACTTTTAGGTTACAAGATTCAGTTCCAGAGTCACTTGAGTTTCAGATTTTTCTCCCCTTCCTCCCCATCCCTCACCCCCGCCATGGTGGCATACAATCATGTATAGGATCTGCAAACTCCTTCACATTGTGCAATAGTCTGGTTGTATAGGTGTTATAGCCAATGGAGTGAACAATGAGAAAAGAGAAACAAAAGCCAAACATTGAAAAGAATGATAGCATGCATTGCCTTAAGTTTCCTTTCTAGATTTTTCTCTGAATGTGTTGGGGCTCTTGTTGGTAATGGGTTGAATTGGTCCTCAGCTAACAGGAGGCCCGTGATCACCTGGGGGCAGAATGCGAAGGTTGCACCTGTTTGGGATAAGCAGGATTATCTCTCCGCCTTCGGGGTGATGCATGATTGGCTCGCTGTGGCGAGGGCAAGGCCAGGGGAGGGGCCCTGGAGAAAGGACTTAAATACAGGGTACCCAGAGGCAGAAGGAGGTCCAGCTGAAGGAGAGTTCCAGCCACACCAAGCTTAGAGAATGAGAGGGAGTTCCAGCCACTCCAAGCCTAAGAGAAAGTAGCAAGAAGTAAGCCCTGTGTCTTAAGTTTTCTGTGCAGCTGTTTCTCCTGGAGTAAGCGGAAACCGGGAGCCAGGGACGCCCGAAGCCTGTTGAGGAAGGGTATAGGTGAAACCTATACAACCTGACCCCCAAAACTGTAACAGAATGTAGACATCTCCTTCCATCCTGAGACTTGTAGAGTTGTCTTTTAACTGTGTGATGCTGAGAAGCGTCCAGTTGTAAACTGGAATTCTAACACATATCTACTTCAAATAAAAAGGAATTTGTTTTTTGGCGGGGAGCCATCAAATGAAATAAAATTATTTTTCAAAATATGAATTTCCCCCCTAAATAACATGAGAATAAATAGTCTCAGAATGAACTCTAGCACCCCAGATGCATCTACTGAAGGGCACAGATTGAAGGACTGCAGCTGATGGAGTAGACAAAAACATTCAGAAATTAATATTGAATGGGACGAGGGTCCAAGGAGGGTTGCTGGTGGCCAGGGAGGCTGTGTCAACTGTGGTCATTTACTTTCTGGAGTGTTTTCTTAATCCATAGTCCCTGGGTTGGGTTAGGACGAGACGCCAGGACTCCAGAAACACAATAGGAATTTGTTGGTTGAAGAGAGTAGGAGTATGGCCAGTATTGAAACAAATGTCTTGGCATCTTGCTAGCCCCTTTTGCTAGCCTTGGGGAATGCTAGCATACACCTATTATGTGTATAAGGTGATTCAGCTGACCCAGATGGAAAATCTGGGCAGGATGGCTGGAGAAAAGATCTGATAGGCTCTAGTCAAGGAATCGGAATAGCTGCCCTTTCAGAAGTTGTACCAGGTAATTTTTGGCTAGACTGAACTCTTAAAACTTCTGTAACTTATTGATTCCATGTTTTTTACATTTCCTTAATTCTTTTGGTATCCCTTTTTCCTCTAGTTCCTTGGTAAAGTCCCTTTAAAACAATTTTAATTAATTTTAACATTTGAAATGTCAGGTTTTTTAAAATCAATTTTAATTATTGACTCCATTGAGCTAACGAAGAACAACGACTGCAACAAGGTTGATAAAGGGAAGATGAATCTGAGTACCTCAGAGATAAGTTGGAACATCTCCCTGCATCTCAGTTTTTTCATCTGTAAAATGAGGGAGTTGGATTAGATGGGATTCCTTTCCGCCTTCTGAGGATCCGTAAAGGTCCAGATCCATGGTCTTATGTATGGGGCATTAACTGTTTGTGTGAAGGAAGTTCAGTTCATTCATTCCATATTCTTAGTGGAAGAGTCAAGTGGTTAGTTGGTCAACCAATAAACATTTATTAAACAACTACTATTGCTTGTATACAGATTTAAAATGTCTTTTACATCAGGAAATTAATCATCAACAAACATTTTAAGTAGAAGAACAGAAAAGAGGGTTGTCTAAGAACCTGTAAACTTTTGTAACAATGGGGGGAATTAAAGTGTTTTTTAAATATGATGAAGTAACAGCAAAATTGTCCTGTTTATTTCCTTCCTTTTTGTTTTCCATATTTTAAAATGTTCATGGGTTCTTTTCTTTTTAAAATACCTTTCACTGCCTTCCCTATAGAAGCTTCTTTGTTAAAGAACATAGTTTAATCAAGCAAAACAAATCAACACATTGGCCATATCTGGAAATGTCCCCCTCTAGACCATCACGTCTTTGTTAAAAGACAAGAAGGATGTTTCATAATTGAGCTTTTAAAAAAGTTGTAAATTCTGAACTTAACAAATATCAGATAAAATGAGCATTTTCATATACACTATGGAACTAGAGAGAACTGAATATAAAACTACAAATCTCTATTATCTAGAACTTGCTTTTATTTTAAAGTATAGTTCTTTAAAGTGTAATATATTTAACATGTAACTTTCAAAGCTGTCCTGCTTTGTCTATGATTCATTCTGCTCTTCCTGTGTGTGTGTGTGTGTGTGTGTGTGTGTGAGCAGAATCTAATACCTATCATCTCTATCTCCTTCCTCTACTCCTTCCCATTGAAGAAAAATGAAGAAAAACAAAACTTACAACAAAATTGCATGGTCAAACAAAACAAGTTCCCCAAACAGTTGTGTCCAAAAACACATTTCTTCTTCAGCATCATCATTCTAATAACACTCCATCACCTATTTGCTTGGAGGTGAATATCGAGCTTTGTCATCAGTCCTCTGGAAATGTGGTTGGTGATTGCATCCATCAGAGTTCTTAAACATTTCAAAGCTGTTCATCTTTACAAGGCTGTTGTTACTATACAGATTATTTCTGCTGATTCTTCTCACTTCACTTCTATCAGTTTATCTGAGTCTTCCCATATTTTTTCCAACACCATCCGTTTCATGGTTTCTTACAGTTCAATAAGATTCCATTCCATTCTATTTATATTTTGATTTGTTCAGCCGTTCCCCAATCAATGGATCTCACCTTAGTTTCCAGTTCTTTGCTATTTCAAAAAGAGTGTGTATGTGTATGTGTGTGTGTGTGTGTGTGTGTCTTTCCTTTTTCTTTGATCTTTTGATCATGTTGGGGTATAGAGCTAATATTGGTATCAAGGGGTCAAAGGGTACTTACTTTAATGACATTTGGGGCATGGCTCCAAATTGCTTTCCAGGAACACTGCAGTAGGCCATTGCTCCTCCTGACAATGTGCCTGTTTCCTCTTAGCCCTACCTACAGTTGTCATTTTAATTAATTCCTCACATACCTTTGATATGTGAATTTCATCAGACAAAGTTGTTGCAAATTTCCCCCCTAACCATTTCCCTTTGAAATTTTACTACACTGATATTGTTTCGGCAAAATATTTTAATTTTCTTTAGTCAAAAGTGTCCATTTTATAATTTTTCCTTGATACTCTTTTTTTTAATGTTATCAGTAGTTTCAGTAGATTTGGAGATAGCTTAGTGCATTGGGAAGGTAAGCAGCCTATAAACCCTTGAAAGAACACAGGGATATAGCTAAAAACCCTTGATCATTTCTTTTTTTTTTTCCTTCTCTTCCTTCTTCCCCTTCTTGTTCTGTACAGATGAAATCAGACAGAGTTGCAGATATAAAATATGGTGTGTTGGAAGTCCAGTTTCCACCCTCTTTAAAGGAAGGCCTTGGGAGGATTTTGGTGCTTTACCCTCCAGCCTCCAATCAGAGGGAAGAGGAGACTGTGGGAGATGGTATCCAGGCTTGAGTTAGCAACGTGGTGATGAGCTTATCCTGGGATGGGTATCTTGTTTCATGGAAATTAAACCAGGCAGATTTTTAGGAGGTACCATAGAGATCAGACCCCCGCATTTAAAGAGAGTTTAAGTGACTTGCTCCAGTTCATACATTTAGTACTTATCAGAGCTAGGACATGAACCTAGGTCTTCCCACTCAAAATGCCTGTAATATACTTACTTATGTAACACACACCATCCTGACCCCCACTGTTTGAAAGCCATTTCACCCCTCTCCCAGGGGTTTCTGATACACTTAAAAGGGTGTGGGGGGAGAGTAGGTCTAGGCTCTGTGGAAATATCTCCAGACCCACTATTTGTTCCCCCAAGTGTAGTGGGATCTAGATTCTCTATACTCTAGTTCCATTTAGTCAAATACACTAGCTTTTACATAGAACTATTTATTTCAGCCCCATAATCGCTAATAAAAATCACTTCCCCTGGAGTGAGGCTGTTAATCCTTCCCTTCCCCCCATTTCAGTTTTGGGGGAATGGAAGGAGACTAGGTTCATAGTTTATCTTAGTTCCTATAGGGTTCTAATTAAAATCCCCCCTTTCAAGGGTAGAGTTGAATTCTCATGTTGGTTTCTCACGCCTTCCATGGTGGGCTTTCTGGCTGTGCCATCCTGCCTATAATCCTGGTTCCAAAGTCACTCTGGCTCAAACTCCTGGGTCCGTATGGGGATCAACTCTGGCACCTATAACTAAGGACAAACACAAAGAGTAGAAACAAACACCTCCAGAGCCCTTTCTTAAGCCAGGATTAAAAGTGGGAGCAGCGGAAAGAAAGTCAAAGTCTCTCCCTTTCACTGGTTCAGTTCATGGTAACCTCTAGACAGTTTGTGGTGACTTCTGGACACAGCAAAAAAAACCAAACCAAACAAACATCAACGAAAAAATATGCAGGAGAAAGAGAGCTAAAGAAAAGAATCTGAAAAAGAGTGATGGGCTCGGTCTGGTCAGTTTGAGAGATTTAGGCAGCCAATCAAGGAAGCTACTCCCACCCACGTGGTAGGGGACCCAATCTTCCATGTTGTCCAAACTGGATGTGCCCTGCTCAGTCTAGGTTACGCATAGCTTTTTTTTTTTTTTTTGAGTCTCAGTTTATCCATTTATAAGATTGGAGAGAGAAGTAGATACTGCTTATATTACCTTCCTCATACACAGGTTGTTTTTAAGGGAAGTACGTTGTTGACTTTAAAGTTCTCCGTGAGCTTGAGCTACCTTTATCATTCACTTTTTGTCCTAGACCTGGCTCCTCCCTTTCTGCTGCTTTTGTGTAAGTCCATTAGGGGGCAGCCAAGGGACAGAAAAGACTCTCATCTCTTGATAATGGGTCCCAAAGAAGAGTTTCTTGGGTCCATTTGTGAGTAATATTGGTTTTGTGTGTAGGCAGAAGCAGTTTAATGAACAGCGTAAATGGAAATTTTAAGGAAGCATTAGGAGTCTTACAAATTCCCTATTTTAAATCAACAAGAATTTTTAAAGTACCGGTGATATGCCAAGCATCTTAGAACAGTGACTGGCATATACTAGGCACTAGATACACATTTAGGGAATTGAATTCACTAGGCACGCATTAAACATCTGTAATATGCTCAGCTGCCTGGCTGCACCATCCTGCCTGTAATTCTAGCTCCGAGGGTGCCATGGCTTAGACTCCTGGGTCTGGTAGTAATCACCTCTGGCACCTGCAAGTGAGGACGAATGACGAAGAGCAGAAAGAAACACACCCAGGGGAAGTGGACCTGGGCATGTGGGGAAAATGAGTAGCATAAGAAATGGTTTCTGCCTAGGAAGTAAATAATTGAGCTGGAAGAAACTAGGATCACCATCATCATCGAAATTCAGGTCTGTATAGCTCTTGATACCATTCTGTTTGGTCCTCACAGCCACCCTGGGATGTAGGTACAATTATTATTATTATTCCAAATTTACAGTGGAAAAAAAATAAGACTCATAGAGATTCATTAACTTTTCCAAGGTCACACATTTAGAAATCCTGAGGCAGGATTTGAATCCTGATCTTTGAAGCTTCATGTTTAGCACTCTATCCACTATATTATACTGCTTCTTGTGAAGTATAAGAGCTAATTGGGACATAGGGGGTGCAATGGATAGAGAGCGTCAGGCTTGGATCATCTTTCTGAGTTCCAATCTGGTCTCAGACACTTAGTAGCTATGTGATCCTGGGCAAGTCACTTAACCCTGTTTGCCCCTGTTCCTCATCCATAAAATGAGCCAGAGAAAGAAATGACAAACCACTCCGGGATCTTTTCCAAGAAAGTCCCAAATTGGGTCACAAAGACTCAGACATGACTGAAACAAATAAATTACAACGCAGAGTGTTAGAACTCTACAGGTCCTTGGAGACCACCTGATTCAATGTCCACATTTTACAGGCGATGACACAGACTCGGGGAGACGAAGGGACTTGTCCAAAGACACACAGATTGTATGTAATGGAGCTGGCACTAAAACTGGTCTGCCAATTCCTGTTCTGATATTCTTTCCATTGCATCGTGCAGTCTCTCATCTGGGAGATATCAGCCCCCTTGCTGGTCTTCACACAGGACCCCCATCTCCAGTCTCAGTTGGTTGTTGTTTGTTCTTCATCCTCAAAGAAGACCTGGCATCATGGAGGTAAATAGGATTTAAGTGAGGCAGGGCTGTGCAGAGCCACCACCCTCACTGTCTCCTCCAGAGCCGTTTGGGTCCAGTGACCAGATATAGATCAGGATGAGCAGGATGGCCTTTTTGCACTGGCTATCCAAGTAATGTCTTCTCTTCCTTCTCAGCTCCACCTCTTGGCATGCCTGTTTTCCTTCAGGACTTCATCCAAAGGATGCATTCTCTGGGAGGGAGGCTTAGCCAGTCTACCCAGCTATGTGAGACTTCTGCCTCTTCTACTTTTCATGAATTTTGCATGTATTATATGGTGTATATATGTGTATGTGTGTATTGTCTCTCCCATTAGAATCTAAGCTTCTTGAGGGCAGAGACCTTTTTCTTTTTCTTTATATCCTTAGTATTTAAACCAATGCACCTGGCACTTAGTAAGCACTATAAAGAATTGCTTCCTGGGGGCAGCTAGGTGGTGCAGTGAATAGAGCACCAGCCCTGGAATCAGGAGGACTTGAGTTCAAATTTGACCCCAGACACTTGACACACTTACTAGCCATGTGATCTTGGGCAAGTTATCTTGCGATTGCAAAGCAATTACCTTGCCTTACCGCCCCCCCCCCACCCAAAAAAGAAATGCTTCCTGACACTGGTGAGATAATAATGCAATACAATTATGTGGGAATGACGTAGTTAGGAACCCACAGAAGGAACGCCAATACATTGTGGATGATATAAATGATCTAATCCTCTTACATGCAGGGTCCCACTCTGAGTGCCAGGGTGTGATCAAATTAACTCCTCCTTTTTACAAAACCCATTTTCAAGGACTGGCTAGCTCACTGTGGCCCTCTACATCAACTCCTGAAAGAAGAAACTGGGGGAAGGGCATCTCATAGTTCCCTTCCCTCACCACAGACACCTAAGCACTTGGGGCTCTCTTTTTTCTTTTCAGCCTGAGGAATATAGCCCTTCCTTTACCTCAGAGGTTCTTAGCCTTTTTTGGTATCATGGACCCCTTTGGCAGTCTGGTGAAGTGGATGTCCCCATTCTCAGAATAATGTTTTTAAATGTATAAACTAAAATGCATAGAACTACAGAAGAAACAATTATGTTGAAATACAATGATCATTAAAAAAAAAGTTCGCTGACCCCAGGTTAGGAACTACTGCCTTAGATTCTCTCCCTTGCTCTACCATAAATCATATATATCAACATACTCTTTTTAAGTCAAGAATTTAAACTCTCATATAGAGGAGAATATTCAAGTGGATTGTGTGAGTCTCAAAATATGTGTATATAGCTAATTCAATTTTCATTCCATCTATGCCCACCCATCCCTTTGTGACTTCCATAGAATCATTTTCCCCATTTCCCACCAGCTACATTGCTTTTGGACATCTGTATCATGTCCTCTCTGGGTACCTTCTCTACCCTACCTTCTCAACTTCCTTTTGTTGGTTTCCTTCCCCTGTTAGATCATAGACTCCTTAAGAGCAAGCACCTTCCTTCCTGCCTGCCTGCCTTCTTTCCTTCCTTCCTCCCTCCCTTCCTTCCTTCCTTCTTTCCTTCCTTTCTCTTTCTTTTTCTTCCTTTCTTCTTCCCATTCTCCATCCTTTCCTACCTTATTAACTACTTTCCTTCTTTCCTTCCTTTCTCTTTTCTCTTTTTTCTTTTTCTCTCTTTCTTTTGCTTTCTTTCTCTTTCCTTCCTTCCTTACTTCCTTTCTTTCTTTCTTTCTTTCTTTCTTTCTTTCTTTCTTTCTTTCTTTCTTTCTTTCTTTCTTTCTTTCCTCCCACCCCATTTCTCTTCCTTTCTTCCTTCCTTCCTTCCTTCCTTCCTTCCTTCCTTCCTTCCTTCCTTCCTTCCTTCCATCCTGCCTTTCTTCTTCCTTTCTTTTTTCACTTGTATCCTCAGCACTTAGTTCAGCTCCTGACACTTAATGAATGATTTTTGACTATGAAGTGTTGACTATGGCCTCCCATAAGGCCCACCCAACATGCTGGTTGTCTTTGTTGATTTCTCTTGATCTAGCAAGGAAATGATGGAACACACAGATGATCTAACAGATATCTCTCGCTCTCACCATAGGAACAACACAACTACTTTCTCTATCACACATTTATATTATGATCCTCTTCCCCTTTGTCATTTCTCCTTTGCAATTTTTGGTTACCTACTCAGGCTGTTAGTGAACCTCTCCATTGCCCTTTGGGTAGTGTTTGATTTCACTTCTTTGTAGCCTGTAGTTTTCCATGATTCAGACAAAATAGGTGCTAAAATTTTTCTTTTTTTTGTCTTCTTTCTTTGTCTTCTGAAGTTTCCTTTTTGATTTTGGCAATTCAACTTTCTTTTCTTTTACCTTTTGGCAAAATTAGCAAGCAGTTTTGTTTATTTCAATAAATTAATTAACCAACAAGCATTTATCAAGTGCCGCCAGGCAATGTCTTAGGTGCTAGAGATACACATACAAAAAATGAAACAATCCCTATTCTCAAGAACTTCAATTCTAATGGGAGAGGTAACAACAACAACAACAAAATACACACACATATAATCTTTGGCATTTAAAGCACACACATATATATGTATACATGTGTATATATGTATGTATATATGTATACACATAAACACACATACATATTCTCCCCCCCACACACACACACACTCTAGGGAGCTGCAGTTGTTTATTGAGTAGAATTTCCTTCTCAGAAGCTCCCTAGCAGTGGTTCCTGGGGGTTTCCAATAGTCTCTCAAGGGGTGCATGACAATACTAAAATTTACAAAACAATAAATGTCAGGAGATATAATCTATATAAGCAAAAGCTCTGTGGGGAGAAGTCTTCAATAGTTTAAGAATGCAAAGTGGTCCAGAGATTTTTTTAAAATGAGAACTGTTGCTCTATACCAATGAAAGCTCAGGTTCAAAAAATTCTTGCATCAGAATTCATTAGAGAATAGTGATTCTATCTACCTGTTACAAAGTAAGTGCCTAATATGTGCTTATTGATTGATAATCATATGTAGTTCTTGTTCTCTGACTTATCCCTTCTTTAGTTACAAGGACAAAATTAAAAAGGAAACTTCAGAAGACAAAGAAAAATTTTAGCACTTATTTTGTCTGAATCATGGAAAACTAGAGGCTACAAAGAACTGAAATCAAACACTACCCAAAGGGCAATGGAGAGGTTCACAAATAGCATGAGCAGGTAACCAAAAATTACAAAGGAGAAACAGCAAAGGAGAACCAAAATAAAGAGTGTCATACTATAAATGTATGTATTCTCGAAGAAGTTTGGTAAGGAGTCTTCATTCCTTATTTGATAAACTTCATTTTAAAATATGCGAAGATGTAGAATTTTCTTCTTTAGAAGATCTTTTAGAGTATGCTTAATTTCTCTTTCTGATTTTGCATTGTTTGGTTTCTCCTTTTCTTGTCATTAGTTTGAGAATTTGAATTTTTGTAGGTATTCATGCATATGATTCTTCATTTTTGTTGGCATAATTAAGTATACTAGTTTCTACTTTTAAATATTTCCTCATCATTCCTTGTGAATGATGAGTGATCCTCTACCATTCAAATCTGTTTGTTTTTTCATATGTAAATTGCTTCCTCTTGGCAAGTTATGTAAGTCTGTTCCATCTCAAAACCTTGGAAACTTGGCAAATGCATTTACTGAATAACTAAATTTGGAGATTTTTTTAAAAACAGAATCATCTGGAATCATTTTCACAACATTTCACTCTGTTGCCAGGTCTTCTGCACATTGCATGATTTATCTGAACATGGCAAATATGGTCTTTGATTCACTATTTTTTCTTGCTATCCCAATAATTCTTAGATTTCATCATTAATATCTGCCCCAGGGTCAGTTATTTGAGATTATAAAAGTTTCAGATATTTTTACACTCTGCTGTCTTTTGATATCACTGATATTTATACTTCCATTCTGACATTTTTGGTTTCATGTCTTCCATTATTTTTCCCCAGAGAGTAGCAATATTTTTTTTTTACCATCTGTTCTAATCTGTTGATCTTTATATGGCTTTGTTTTCTTTTTTTAAAGCACTTTTTCATTTGACTATTGATCTCTTTGATATATTTGTCTGAAACATGTCTGCTTCTATTTTCTACCATTTATCAACTGCAGAATAACTTGTATTTTTATACTTTTGATTAGTTCTCTATATATTGAAAATGAGGCCTTTGACCCAGCAGTACCACTTCTAGGGTTGTATCCCAAAGAGATCATAGAAGTGGGAGGAAGAACTGTATGTACAAAAATATTTATAGCAGCTCTTTTTGTGGTGGCAAAGAATTGGAAATCAAGAGGATGCCCATTCATTGGTGAATGGCTAAACAAGTGGTGGTATATGAATGTAATGAAATACTATTTTACTATAAGAATGAGGAGCAAACAGACTTCATAATAACTTGGAGAGACCTATATAAACTGATATTGACTGAGAAGAGCAGAACCAGGAGAAATTTGTACACAATTACAGACACAACATATGTGTGATGACTAACCTTGATAGACTGGACGCCTCTCAGCAATGTAAGGCTATAAAACAACTCCGAAAGACTCATGATGGAAAGAGATATCCACATCCAGAGAAAGAGCTACAGAGTCTGAATGCAGATTGAAGCAAACTACTTGGTCTCTTTCTTTTTCTTGTTTTGTTTTGTTTCTTCTTTCCCATTGTTCACTCCATTTGCTATAATCCTCCTTTACAACCTGACTAATCATTAATGTGAAGGTATTTGTAGATCCTATATTTGACTGCATGCTGCCATGGGGGGGGGAGGGGGGCACCTGGGGAGGGGAGGAGAAGGAAGGGGAATGGGAGGGGGGAAAATTTGAAACTCAAGGGATTGTGGAACTGAATGTTGTAAACTAAAAGCAAATAAAAAAATTAATTAAATTTAAAAAATTTATGAGGCCTTTATCAGAGAAACTTGCTATAATTTTTTTTATTACTTCATTGTCTATAGTTTCTTTTAGCAAAATATAGTTTCCCCATTTATTTTTTTAAGTAAGCCTATTTTTGCTTTTGTTTTCTCTAAGATTATGATTACTACTCCTGCAATTATGGTTTTTTTTATCTTCAGTTGAAGCATAATAGATTCTGTTCCAGTCCTTCATTTTCTGTTTCAATTGTGTCTCTTGTAAACAACCTATTGTCAGATTCTGGTTTCTAATATAGTCTTCCATCCACTTTCATTTTATGGGTAAGTTCATCCCATTCACATTCATAGTTACGATGACTGAGTATTGCCCTTCATTCTATTTTCTTCTTTTTATCCTTCTCTCTCTATTTTTATTCTGTCTCTCCTCAAAAGTCTGTTTTGCTTCTGACCACTTCTTCCCTTGATCACCTTCCTTTTTTTTTTTATCACTCCCTCCCTTTATTTTATCTCCTTCCGCTACTATTTCCCTGTTGTGTAAGATAGAATTCTATGCCCCACATCTTGGTTATTCTACTTTCTGATTGACTAGCTATTGTGATCCTGTACAGTCAATATGGATAGTTAGATACTGTGGTCCTGTCTTGGACTAAATGCATGACATAGTTGTGGTTGAGTACAAGGACATACCTGTTCAAATATGCGAATTGGAGTGGCTAACTAGGGGCAGTGGCGGCATTGCGGCTGGGGCCCTGAGGTGTGGTTGAAGCTAAATTGTGTAGTTATATCAGAATATGTCTGTTGTTCAGTGGGCCCATAAAGAAGTCAGAATATTGGGGCTGAGGGCAGCTCTATTAGGATTCCATCACATACCTCTTTCTCACCCCTTCTTTTTTATTTGAGATCATCCTGACATAATTGACTCACCACTCCCTCTGTCTATATAGACTCCTAATTAATATTGATAAAGTTCTTAGGAGTTATGTGTGCCATTTTCCCATATAGGAATGCAAACAATTTAATCTTATTGAGTCCATTATGATTTCTCATTCGTGTTTACCTTTTAATGCTTCTCTTGAATCATCTGTTTGAATGTCAACTTTTTTTAAATTCGGTTTTGGTCTTTTCATCAGGAATGGTTCAAAGTTTTCCATTTCATTAAATATCCATTTCCCCCCTGAAGGATTATAATTAATTTTGCTAAGTAGGTTATTCTTGGTTGCAATCCTAGCTTCTTTGCCTTCTAGAATATCATATTCCACATGGAATATCTCTACTCCTTTTACTTGGAAACTATTAAATCTTGTGCGATCCTAACTATAGCTTTACAATAGTTGAACTGTTTCTGGCTGTTTGTAGTATTTACTTCTTGACAGGGGATCTCTGGAATTTGATTGTAATATTCCTGGGAGTTTTCATTTTGGGAATCTCTTTCAGGAAGTGATCAGTGAATTCTTTAATTTCTATTTTACCTTCTGTATCTAAGAAAGTGGGGAAATTCTCCTTGATAATTCCTTGAAAGATGATGTCTAGGCTCTTTTTTTTGATAATGGCCTTCCTGTAATCTAATATCTCTTAAATTATCTCTCCATGATCTGTTGTTTTTTCAATGAAATATTTCATATTTTCTTCTATTTTTTCATTTTTTAATCTTTCTTTTATTGTTTCTTGATGTCTCATGGAGTCATGAGATTGCTCTTGCCCGATTCTAATTTTTAAAGAATTATTTTCTTCAATGAGCTTCTATCCCTCTTTTTTCCATTTAGCCAGTTCTACTTTTTAAGGAGTTCTTTTCTTCAGTGAATTTTTGTGCTTCTTTTATCATTTGACTACTTCTGTTTTTTAAAGTGTTATTTTCTTTAGTATTTCTGTGCCTCTTTTACCAAGCTATTAATTCTCTTTTCATAATTTTCTTGCATCATTCTCATTTCTTTCCCCAAATTTCCCTCTACCACTCTTATCTCTTTCTTGAATTCTTCCAGGAATTCTTGTTGGGCTTGTGTCCAATTTGTATCTTTTCTTTTAGGCTTTGCTTCTAGCTCTTTTCATAGTTGTCTTCTTCTGAGTTTGTATCTTGTTCTCCCCTGCCATTGTAGAAGCTTTTTATCATCAAGTTCTTTTTTGTTTACTCTTTTTTTCTGGTTTATTTCTTGACTTTGGACTTTGTTGAAATGAGGCTCTGAAATTTGGAACTACACTCTTTGATCCAGCAATACCACTGCTAGGTCTATATCCCAAAGATGTTCAAAAAATGGGGAAAGGACATATTTGCACAAAAAAATATTTATAGCAGCTCTTTTTGTGGTGGCTAAGAATTGGAAATTGAAGGGATACCCATCAACTGGGGATTAGCCAACCAAGCTCTGGTATATGATTGTAATGGAGTATTATTGTGCTATGAGAAATGATGAGCAGTATGATTTCAGAAAACTCTGGAAACGCTTGCATGAACTGATGTATATGAAGTGAATGAAGCCAAGAAAACACTGTATTCAGTAATTGCAATATTGTTAGATGAAGAATTGTCAATGACTTAGCCAGTCTCAGCTATACAATGATCCAAGATAATCCCAAAGGACTAAAGATGAAGCATAGTATCTGCCTCCAGAGAGAGAACTGATGGCATGCTATTTTTCACTTTCTTTAATTCTTTTTCTTTTATTCAAATCTTCTCATTTGTACAAAATGACTAATATGGAAAGTGTTTTACACAACTGCACTTGTATTACTTAAATCTGTTTGCTTACCATCTTGGGAGGGGAAGGAAGGGGGAGGGATAGAATTTGGAACTCAAAAATTTTTTTTAAATGTTAAAAATTATTTTAACATATAATTGCAGGAAAAATAAAATACATATTTAAAAATAAAATTAGTCTCTACTCACCAAGGGGCGGACAGATAGTGTCCCAAGCTTAAAGCTTTCTAGTGCTGCAGTTTTCATAGCTAGTTCTGGGGGGTCTGCAAGTTTTCAGTGCCTTCAAGGTGGTGTTATCCTGGGAGAAGTGTGCTCATTACTCTCTTGGTCTGCACTCTGGTTTTTACCCAGGATGGACCCCTGATCTCCTGTACCCACAAGCACTAGAGCTCCTCTCTGCCCTTGAACTATGACCAGGGCCCCTGCTCCCTTGTGATGGACAGCAGAAGGTCCTCTCTGCCCTGGAACTGCACTGTGGAAATGTGACCCAGAATTATATATGGACAATAGAGGTGGCGAATGGCTCCCAGTTCTGCCCTGTGTCATTTCAGGGTCTCCTGTAATCTCTTTCTGACCAGTTGTCCAAACTCCTTATTGTCTCTAAGCTATAAGCTCCTGAAGCTGCCACTTCCAAGGTCACACAGCTGGTGTGGTTTCCCTTGCACTCTGGACTTCCCCCCAACCCAGCTTCACAGACCTCTACTGCCAGCCCCCTAAATTGTGTTGGGATAGGAGAATGTCTCACCTTAACCTTTTGTTGTCTCTGACACTCCAGAATCCGACTTGAGGCATTATTTTAACTATTTGGAGGGGGATGTTGGGAGAGTTCTTGTGTTTGCTGCCACTATGACCTCATCCTCTTTCATTATCTTTAGAGGGACATGTTTGTGGATGTAGAATTTTATTGGCATAGGATATTCTGGGTAAGAAAAGTCTCCCTACCAGTGAAGAGTGCTAAGTATTCTACAACTATCAGTCTTAGGGAATTAGTTAAAGCAAAGAGAGGTTAAATGACTTACCCACTATCTTGCAACTAATTTGTACCAGGATCTGAACTTGAACTGAGGTCTTCCTGATTCCATAGCGTGCTCTATTCACTACACTGCTGCTCACCGACTCTAGATGCTGTATTTTTCTTTTACTATCATATTGAGTTCCTAAGTCACTCTGAAATTTTTGTGGTTGTTCAATTATCTCTTCAGTAGACATCGTAGGACTCCTCCCTCCCCTTTATAGATTTCTCCTCACTTTCTATTGTATAATAGTGTTTATTCATTGTATTGGGAACACCTTTTCTTATTAATTCCTTTTGTTTTCCTACTGCTGTATCTGTGAGGTTTGCCATGTAAGAATTTCTTTCTCTTCTCCCCCCAACTACTTCTTGTCACCCTGACTTATCAGGAGTCCTTACTATTGTTTTGAAGTGATGAAGGAGAGCTGGGCTTAGAACACAAGCATTCACTGAATGTTTTTATCCAGAAATCTGCCACCTGTCATTTTATAGATAAGGAAAGAGAAGCTCAGAGCCTTGAAGTTGTTTGAGAAGGGTTACATAAGTAGTAAGTGGGAGAATTAAGGAGCAGTTAGGTAGTACAGTGGATAGAGCACCAGCCCTGGAGGCAGAAGGAGTTGGGTTCAAATCCAACCTTAGTTGGGTAAGTCACAACCCCAATTGACTCACAAAAAACAGAAGCGGTAGAACCATAGTTATAACTTACTTCTTTCAACTTCAAATGCAGCACCCGTTCTACTATCCCAGCTGTCTCTTTATTCTTAATCTCTCTACTTCCTTCTATATATTTAAAATTCTATTACCATGATAAAAACCTTTTTTATTCCACATGCAGAGCTAAGTACAAAATAGGTATGCCTGCAGGAAGTGGCAATACATTGACAGAAACTTGTTTCTAATGAAGAATAAGGATAATGCCTTTGGGGAGAGGGTGTGATAGGGAGATCTTATCATCAGGACACTGGAGCAGGGAAGGGAAGTATGATACCAGAGGGAATGGAAGACATACAGAAATAGGATCAATTTTCACCATCTTCAGGAGACTGGGCTTGCTCAATATTCTTTTTTAATGTGTTCTAACTTTTGATATCAGCTTCCATGGAGAGTGCCTCTCTCCCTCTTGTCACACAGAATATTCTTACAATGCTCATTGCATTAATGAGTTGTTTATAAATTATATAAGGGCATCACATATAAGAAGTTATGGAAATGTCAACTGGCTTTTCTTTAAAGAAATTGAGCTCATTCCTATATAGCGCACTGTGATTTTGTGGTTAGTGATCTTGGCTTTTTGAAAATAACTTTTTTTTAAATAGCTATATATATATTGTACTTCCTGGAATCACAATTAAGAGAGGCACACTGAAGAAGTTTTGTTAAATCGAGTGAGTCACATAAAACACATTTGTTAGCACTCACTACGTGCCAGGCACTCTGCTAAGTGCCAGGGATGCAAAAAAAGGCAAAAGCATAGACTCTGTACTCAAGGGGCATACTAAGGGAGACAATATATAAAAATAATTATGTCTATACTTATACATGTATATTAAACATACATGCAATATACGTATATACCGCTAGCTAGATATGTGATATATACAGAATAGATAAAAAGTTCTCTAAAAGGGGAATAGTTTGGCAATTGTTTGACAGTTTGACAAATCCTTGGCCATGCTGAAAGTCTTTAAAATTTTATGCTGATGGGGCTCCTTCTACATACACACATGTACTTGTCCATATGTATATTGAACGACATTCCCTCTTGGAATCAAAAGATATGAAGGGATTATTTGCAATCACTCCTCTTATGCTAAGAGAGCTAACTATTCTCTTATTAGTGGAGAGGCAGGGTATTGAGGATTAGTGCTGTTTGCTTCTCTCTCAAAATAACTTAGTCCATTGTTTAAATTGTTTAGTTGGTTCTGTCCTTTCCTACCCTTCTGTGACACTATTTTGGGTTTTCTTGGTAAAGACACTAGAGTACTTTGCTATTTCCTTCTTTAGTTCATTTTACAGATGAGGAAGACTGAGGCAAGCAGAGTTAAGTGACTTGCCCAGGGTCACAGAGCTAGTAAGTGTCTGAGACTGGACTTGAACTCAGGAAGATGGGTCTTCCTAACTATAAGCCTGTATGCTCTATCCACTGGGCCACCTAGCTGCCCATTGCTAAAATTACATCTCTGAATCTGGATATGAGTATTTAACAACCCATTGCAACTCTTGACAAGGGACGCTATCAAATAATGAAGGTGCCATTGTAATTGTTTTCATTCCTTTCAAATCACTTGACTAAAGCCACTTCACAGAATTTCCATTGGTGTAGAAATAATGGTTATGTAATCAAAGCCTAGTGGATAAAGTACTGGGCCTGGAAGCAGGAAGATTTGAGTTCAAGTCCTGCCTCATATAGTAGTTGTGTGACCCTGGGCAAGTCATTTAATTTTTTTTATTCTCTGTTTCCCCACCTGTGACATGGAGACAATAATAGCACCTGCCTCCTAGGGCTGTTATGGGATCCAAAGAGATAACTCATGTGAAGTGCTTCCTAAGTCTTGAAGTGCTAGGTAAATTCTAGTTATTATTATAATTATATATTTTCAGATACAATCTGAGAGAATGCTAATAAAAAAACAAGTTGATACTTTAATTTGATTTAAGAAAATCTCTGGGCTACTGGAAGTCTTAGAAAAGTCTCCTTTCTCCTCGAGATTGCTTAGAAAGAACCTCCAAATTGACTTTACCTCTTTGGATCTAACTTGGTAATGAACATTCAGCAGAAGAGAGCAGAGATGTGCCTGAAGAACTCAAATATGGTGGACCCACAGAACATATTGTTTCCTATGTACTAGCACAACTAGGGAAGCAGGACCTGTTGTGCAATGCATTGGCCTAGGTCAAGTGGTGTTATCTGATGAACAGATACTATCAAAATAACATTTCTGGCAGGGAAAAATGGAATTTCCCATGGCCAGTGTTTCCATATTTACTTCTGTGTTTTTGATGTTATCAGATCTTCAGTGTACCTTGGAATAGTTTTCATTCCTTGTGTTCTTTTTATCAGAACACTTTGAGTCAGTGTAAGGAGTGTGTTAGCAAAATTAGTATGAGAAAGTCCCAGGAATAGTACTAAAGCAAGTACTTGGAAATATAGATGCCTTTATAGACCCCAAAACTTCCACTTACTCAAAGACTGTTACACAAAACAAACATTTAAAACCATTTTTAAAACTCAGCACCATTTTAGAAAGCTACTTTTTAGAAAGCTACAAGAAAGGAAGGAAGGAAAGAAAGAAGGAAATTAGGAAGGAAGGAAGGAAGGAAGGAAAGAAGGTAGGAAGGAAAGAAGGTAGGAAGGAAAGAAGGAAGGAAGGTAGGAAAGAAGGAAGGCAGGCAGGCTATTTTTTAGAAAGCTCTTTAGAAAGAGTAAATACTTAAGTACTGTGGACATAACGAGAAGATGGAACTCATTGGAAAGATTGAAGGCAAAAGAAGAAGGAATGGCAGAGAGTGAGATGGATAGATAGTATCATGGAAGCAATTTCCCTCTGCAGGACCGCTTCTCAGCTCATATCAGTGTACTTCTAGAAAGTGGGAGCAGACCAAGTCAGGCTTCATCAGGTCATGGCAGACCAAACTCATCGAGTTTTTTTTGAAAAGACTCATTAGATTGGTAGATGAGAGGAATGCTGAAGATGTACCTAGAGTCTGGCAAACCATTCTGACAGAAGTTAAGTGATTTTCCCAAGGTCGTACAGTAGGTGATATTATTATTATTCACATTTTACATTTGAGGAAACGAAAGCAGACAGTGGTTAATTGACTTTCCCAAGGTCACACAGCTAGTAAGTATCCCACACCTGATTTCAACCATCTTCCCTACTCCAGGCCCAGCACTCAATCAACTGAACCACTCAACTGCATCTTTAAGGAATTATAAAATGAGACAAAGCTGAGAAAGAGAACTGAAACACTGGATAACAGAAATGAGATCCAAAAAGTCCTCAACAGGTGAAGCTATTGACCCATTTCTAATGAGATTAAATCAAATAGCAAAACATTTGGGTTTTTTACCCTTGGATTAAAAAAAAATCAACTTTACACATATGAGTTGGGGATGGGTGGTAGCAGAGTGGCTGAAAAAGATCTAGAGGATTTTGTGTATGGAAACTTCAGTATGAATGAACTGTGTGAACAATGGGTTAAAAAACAAAACAAAGCAAAACCTAAAGCACTAAGAGAATCCCAGCACCCAGGATTCCTAAGGCTGATTGTCTCATTCCACTGTACCGTGAGTCTGCCAATAGTCTCACTTCCTAAGAAGACCACAGGGTGTCCCAAAGTTCTTACTGCAGTCTTAAATCTTGAATAATTTAAAGCTCAGTTCTGAGCTCCCTGTTTCAGGAAAGACATTGATGAGGTCACCCTCATCAATAGCACCAGAAGGTGATGGTTATGGTCATAAAGTGAAAGTTACATTAGAATCCTTTGAAGGATTTTCAATATTTGGGTGGAAATAGGGAAGTTTCCTGTTTGGCCAAGAGGACAGAAGTATGAACAGTGAGTAGAAGTTGCAGATACTGATATTGGGTAAATATAAACCAAAACTTCCTAAGAAGTAGATAGCACAAGGATAGGAAATGGACTTGAGATTTCAGTGTTGTAGAAGGGTCCCTGTGAGAAGCTTCCTCTGTCACTTTCTCTGTAACCTAGAGATTTAGAGGGCTATTTTAAAATGGAATGAATTGCCCTTGAGAACAAGAAGTTCCCTTTCTGAGAGCCAATTGAAATATGGTTTCTTCTTGTTCTTGTTCTTGTTGTTGTTGTTCTTCTTCTTTTCTCTGTCTCTGTCTCTGTCTCTGTCTTTCTGTCTCTCTGTGTCTCTGCCTCTCTCTGTCTCTGTCTCTCTGTCTCTCTTTCTGAATTAGCCACAACTACGTAATACAGTGGATTAAGCACTGGGCCTGAAGCCAGGAAGACTCATCTTCCTGAGTTCAAATCCAGCCTCAGATACTTACTAGCTGTGTGACCCTGGGGAAGTCACTCAAGTCTGTTTGCCTCATCTATAAAATTAGCTGTGGAAGGAAATAGCAAATTAGTCCAGTATCTTTTCCAAGAAAGCCTCAGATGAAGTCACAAAGAATTGGACACAACTGAAATGATGTGAAAATATTTTGCATGATTTCACTTGCATAATTGATATATTATTTGCCTTTTCAGTGGATAGGGGAGGAGTGAGAAGGAAGGAGAGAATCTGGAACTCCAAATTTAAAAAGAAAAGAATGCTAAATAAATAAAGAATAAATTTAGAAGTCCTCTTTCCCTAAGGGTCTTCAGGCAAAGACTGAATGCTGACTCATCAGAGATGAAACACCTGTTTTTAAAAGCCTCTTTGACCTATGAAGAGTTTGAGAAAGAGAGAGAAAGAAGGTGTGGAGAAACTTCTTTCTAGCTAGAAGTTTCATAACCATTATTTTATAAAGAAACAGTACAAGGAGAATTTTATAAGGAGTGAGTCTGGAGAATGACTGCACAAAAGGAAGCTTCAGAGAAGCCCAAGATACTGTTTTCCTATCCCATCTGGAGTGAGATTAGGAGATAACTGATAGAAAGAAGATGGAGGAATCTTCTTTCTTGATACTTCTCTTAAATGGAAATTGCACCTGAAGAGTCTTAATTTGGCTTTTCTGTAATGGTAAGTAGGAGAGGTGTCTTTTCTTGTCACTCAGCATTCAGAATCCACCTCACATCTATAGAGTGGGGTTCAGGGAATATGTTAAAGAAATAAAGGCTAGTAGAAGCAGTAGGACAGCAAACAGTCTGTAAGATCAGAAATTGGGAACTTTCTTTTCAGAAGTTGTGTGTGTGTGTGTGTGTGTGATTGAGTCATTTATTGTTTTATTCTGTGAAATTATCATAAATTTGGAGCTTTCAGGTTTTATTTGGAGAAAGGATATCCCTCAGTGAATAAATGAATGAAAAAAATTCTTAAGTGCTTAGTATGTGCACAACTAGCCAACTAAGACAGTCCTTGCTTTAAGGAGCTCACTTTTTTCCTTTTCTTTTTATTTTTTTCTCATGATATTTTTTATTTGTTTTCTTGTTTACATCATTCATTTTCATGACATTTTTGAATTACAAATTTTCTCCCCATCTTTCTTCTGCCCCAACCCTAAAACAGCAATCCCACTGTAAAGCCCCTCCCCTGCTCTGCTCTCTTACTTTCTGGTAGGGCAGGGAGGGTCTCCTTACCTCAGCCCCTGTATATCTTAATTCCTAGTTGCAGGTACTACAGAACTTTAAATTCTAGATTATTTCGATTCCTCTCTCGTCACCCACCCCTACTGGAAGGACAATCAATTCAATACATGCTGTGGATGTGTGATTATACAGGACATCTTCATAGTGGACATATTGGTATAGGATGAATTGAATAGGAAGGGATGATACTTTAAAAGGTGAAATTCTGAGGTGGGAGAGGACTAGAATGAGAGGACACAGGGAGAGACAAAATAGGGTCAATTATCCCATATAGAAGAGGCAAGGGATAACTGTTACAACTTTACTTTCAATTACTCTCA
>CM053596.1:255603871-255624510 GCA_028646575.1 Pseudocheirus occidentalis
ACTGGGCATCATGCCACACAGGAGAGTAGGGGGCATGGGGATGACAGGGGGGATGACGGGGGGGAGGGCAGGGTCTGGGGAAGGGATGCTGGAAGCACATACTTCAGGAAAGGGACAGGGACAGGGTAGAGAACAGAAAAAGGTGGGGGAGGGATAGCAAGGAGAGACATCACTGTCATGAGCTCACTTTCTAATAGGAAGAGGCGACACACAGAGGGGGTTTTGACTGCCAGTCACATGAAAATGTCTCATGGTCCTTAAGACAAGGAAGATAGGAATGCATCTTCTTAGGTGTCATTTTCATTGATCAAATCACATTTATTTTTGATGCTGAGCCACTTGGTAGTACCAAGAACTTCCTTTTCAATGTCTTTAGCAGCTGTGTTTGCATTACTTGGAGAGGAAACTTCCAGATCACATTTCCACCAGGGCTGCCTCCCTACAAATGGCTGTGGGGGACAGCTAGAAGCAGAGCCGGTAGGCTTAGAGCTACTGCTCTGGCCAAGCTGCTTAGGCTTACCTGCCTCTCATTGCCAGTCAGTTGTTCAGCAATTAGCATGTGGTACCATGGTGACTTTTTTCACAAGGATTGCTCAGCTCAGTCATGGCTGTGGCCAGCTGGGCTGGGATAAAGAGCCTGTACTCTAGAGAAGGCGACCATTTCTGGAGGATTTTGGTTCCTCTTCTCACGGATATTGCAAAATAACTGAATCTCTTTCTGGAGGGAGCCCCTCCTTTTTGTGAGCCTTCCTGAGAAGCAAGAGCTCCATTTGCCACATACAGTGAGTCAGATCATGCTGATTGACCTTGTCGGGAAAGTAGTGGCAAAGTCACTGTAGAGGGGAACGTTTTAATCGCTATTTAAATTTAGGTGAAACTACACGAGAAATTTAGATTTTTCCTAACAACAAATCACATTCACTAATTAGTTTGCTTGTTAATTCATTTACTCCCCTTATCTCCACATATGTAGCTGCCCCACCTATCCTAGGGCAAGCTTGAATCACCTCTAGCCTGCTTGTTTATTTATTCATTTATCTACCTAATTTATTTACTTAGTCATGTATTCATTCATCAGTTTATTTACTTATTTATCTATCCGTTTTCCAGTCTATCTACATGTCTATTTATTCATTCATTTCATTCATTCATTTGTTTGTTTATGAGGCTGAGTATCCCAGAGTTTTCCCAGGTTGGTAGTACTTTGACCAGTCCTGGTCCCTATCCCTGCTATCCCCTATCCCATCAGCATACAAGATTTAATTTGTTCCCTTTTCTCCACCAGGGACAATTTGCTCCTCCTTTTGGAGGTGGAGACCTCCCTGGAGTTACCGTATTGGTGCTCAAAACCTGATTTGCTTGAGTACTACTGCAGCTCAGAATGCCTGTTTCAAGTTTTCCATCAGCCTCACTCAGCCTTCAGCAATAGCAGAGGTAACAGGCTTGTGCCATCACACCTAGCAATAATTCACTTTAAACCACTTGCTTTGTTTGATCTGTAATTTCCTTAGTGTAAATAATACTTCACTGAGGGAGACCACATACACCCTTTTGTGTCTTACACTGCAGTCCTTATCCAGGTTTTTCCTCCATTAAATGGACAAAATCCTCCATTAAAAATGAACACAATAAGCATCTTCTTACCAACCCTTTTTATTTCAACTATATTATAAATATTTCCACTTATAGGGAATTTTCCTCCAGGAAGAAGTAGCAAAAATAATGATTCTGCAATGACCTGCTTTTTGTGAGCAGGTCACAATGATATATATAAATGTATGTATATTTATATATATGAATGTATGTATATTTTTATATAAAAGTATACATACATATATATATATATATATTTATATATAAAAGTAGCACCTCTTACCCTGTAAGGGGAAGCAGTGGAGACAATAGCTAGGAACAGAATGATGCTCCTGGTCATATCAAAGGCATGATACTGGGTACATTAAAAGCATAAGAACATAGAAAAACTTAGGGAGAATCTCATAGAATCTTAAGATTAAAAATATCTTTGCTTGTGTTCCACTTCTAAGAAGCTTGACTGCTTAGCCATACTTATTAACCATTTCATAATTCTGACACTGAGTTACTTCTAAACTATTTGGAATGGGGGAGAGAAAAAAAGAAAAAAGACCCTTTCCTCTCCTAGTTTTGACTCCAGAAAATTAATAGGTGCAACCCAATCAATCAATAAACAGGAAGTTATTAAATGCCTACCATGTGCCAGGCACTGTCCTAGGTGCTGAGAATGAAAAAAGGAAGATGAAATAGCCCTGTCTTCAAGAATCTTATGTGATATTGGGGGAGAAAATGTGTACATAGGTGAGAAGAAATACATTTTGTTGATGATGCCTTCCTCCAGAGTTTGCCACATAGTCAGGTAAAACAATGTCCAATAAAATATATCTCATTCTGCATCCTGAATCTTTCACCTCTCTGTGAGGAGGTGGGCTGCATGCCTCATCATTGGTCCTCTGGGATCATGGTTGGTTCATGAGTTCTTAAGTCTTTTCAAGTTATTTGTTTTTACAGTGCTTAATCAGTAAGTATTTAATATAAGAACAATAAAAATTTGGCTGGACTATAAGGAGTGTGAGGGGAGTAAGGAGTAGCAAGCCTGAAAAAGAACCAGCTTGTGAAAGCCTTTAAATATGCCAAGTAAAGGAGATTTAATTGGATCATAAAGGCAATAGGGAACCACTGAAGCTTACAGAGCAGGAGGGTAAAATGGTCAGACCTATGGTTTAAGAATGTCATTTTATCAGAGGATGTGGAGGATGGATTGAAGAGGAGACTCATAGAATTACAGATTTAGAGCAAGAAGCAACCTTAGAGGCCATTAGTGCATTTTACTAATGAAGAAATTGAGGTACAAAGTGGTAGACTTGCCCAGGGTCCCACAGCTAGTAAGTATCTGATCAGAATTTGAACCCAGGTCTTTCTGACTCCAAATTCAGCAATCTATCTATCCACTGCCTCTTGAGGCAGGGAGATCAATTAGGAGGCTATCATAGTAGTCTAGGTCAAAAGTGATGAGAATTTGAATTAGAATAGTGAATGAAGAAAGGGGATAAGTGTGAAAAGTTTTGTGAAGGCAGAATTAATAAGACTTGACAACCAATTGAATATGTAGGAGGAAGGAAGATAAGGTGTTAAGGATTATTCTAAGGTTGTACACCTTAGTCATAGGATGGCTAGGTGGCACAGTGGATAGAGTACTGAACTTGGAATCAGGAAGTTTCAAGTTCATGAGTTCAAATCTGACTTCAGATACTTACCAGCTATGTGGCCCTGAGTAAGTCACTTAACCTTGTTTGCCTCAGTTTCCTCATTAGTAAAATAATCTGGAGAAGGAAATGACAAACCACTCCAGTATCTTTGCCAAGAAAATTCTAAATGGGGTCATGAAGAGTTGGACAGGACTGAAATGACTGAACAATAATAAAAATACATTAGTCATTGGAAGGGTAAAGAATTGCTTAGTCAGGAATGAAATGGAATTTTTAATAATAATAATAAAAATGAATTATCTTTTGTAAACATTGAGTTTGAGATACTTAGAGAATATCCAGTTTGAAATGTCTAGTATGCATTTGGTGACATAGGACTAGAACTCAGGAGAGGGGCCAGGGCTATACATACAGGCCTAGGAACCATCTGCATAGAGATGATTGGACTCATGGGAGTTGATCAAGTCTCCAAGAGAGAAGAAAAGCAAGAGAGCATCTCAGACAGAACCTTGGGATATACTCACCGTTGGGGAAAAGACATGGATGATGTTCTTACAAAGAGAACTGAGATGAGTCATGTTGACTAGTTTAAGAATATGGACTTCTTGCTTCAAAATTCATCTGTTCTTTGCAAATGGAATGAGTAACACTACCTCCTCTGCTCCACAGTGTGTCAGTGTGGAAGCAGCCAAATGGTGAAGGGGGTGAGGAGCCGGAAGGGCAAGAAGATATGCTTCTAGTGGCATGTAGCCAGAGTGAATAGAACGAGCGGGTGGAGCTTAAAAATAGTTTTAGAGCTCTAGTCTCCTCCTTTACCTTCTTCATATTCATCAAGGAAGCAATGTTCTTTTCATGTCCTTCCAGTGCCTTTCTCTTCTGGGTATGCAAAAAGCCACTCTTTGGTCCTTTCAATATTATCTAGAAGCTTCATAGTAAACTTAGAAGATGGGTAAGGGTGGAGCAGAGGGTTAGGACAGTAGGATTGCTGATCTATCTTCATTCTTTTATTCATTCATTGATTCATTCATTCATTCTTTTTGTAGGGGAAATTGGGGTTAAGTGACTTGCCCATGGTCACACAGCTAGTAAGTGTTAAGTGTCTGAGGCTAGATTTGAACTCAGGTCCTCCTAACTCTGGGACCTATTCACTGCACCACCTAGCCGTCCCTTTCCATTCTTCTTTTAGAAGAGTCTTCGTGTTTCCTATCTTTAGGGTTACTGCTTTCCTAGAGCCAGTTACGTGGCTCAGGGGGCAGAGTGTTGGGCTTGGAGTCACAAAGTCCTGAGACAATGAGACCTTAGACAATGACTAGCTATTCAACCCTGGGCAAGTCACTTAACCTCTGTTTGTCATAATACACAGGAGAAGGAAATGGCGAACAACTCCAGTGTTTTTGCCAAGAAAATCCCATTTACAGTATGGCCAGTGGGTTCACCAAGAGTCAGACAGGAATCAATGACTCAACAACCACGATTGTCATCATTCAACCAGCCAATTAACTAGCGCCTATTAAATGCTTATGAAGTGCCGTCACCATACTAAGTGCCAAGGCTATGAAGAGAGGCAAATGCAGACACTATCTCCAAGGAGTTTACAGTCTAATGCAGGAGATGATGTGCGGAAAGAAGCGAGTGAGACCCCAAATGCATATTTTGGAAGTGGATTTTATTTAGCGTGCGCTGTGCGCTGTTCGGGGCTATATCTTACCTTTCCCAAATCAAACAGGTCTGACCAAGGGGAGATCACTGATATATATAGGATCCCCCCAACTCTCAATGGTCAGGGATTGCATAATAAGAGGTTTACAGCAGGGACTGGCTAGTACACATTTTGATTTTCGCATGCACAGGGAAACCTTTTGGGGGGTCCTGCAGCCAACTACTCTATTTCCATGAAAAAGAACAGGAAGAAGGTAGCTGGCTACAGCAGAATGGGGGAAGGGAAGGGATCAAGGGAGCCAGGTGAGGCCAAGTACAACATTGAGAAATACTACAAATGAATCAGTGCATACAAGCAGATGGAAAGCAGGCTCAAATGGGGGGGGGGGCTCTAGCAGTTGGGAACCTGAGAATGGCTAATGGGAGAAGGTGGTGCTTGAATTCAATGATGAAAAATGTTATGGAGGTGGTGCAGTGAATACAGTATCAGCCGTGGAGTCAGCAGGAACCTGAATTCAAATTCGACCTCAGACACTTAACACAGTGCTAGCCATGTGACATTGGGCCTCAGACACTTAACACAGTACTAGCCATGTGACCTTGGGCAAGTTGCTTAACCCCAATTACCTGCCCTCCTTCCTCCAAAAAGAATGTTGTGGAATACATTCTCTACATAGTAAAGTCATTTAGATGCATTTGTATGTTCATTATCAAGCTAGAATTTTCCTCAATAATTTATGTGCATCTGTCAGTATCTCTGTTTCTATCTATCTCTGTATCTTTCTTTTGTCTCTGTGTCTCCATGTCTCTGTTTGTTTCTCTTTTGCTCCTTCCTTCTCCCTTAAAATTAGCTTTTCAGCAAGTTCAGCCTACCAACCATCCTATCGCCCATGGCTGTAAGGATCCTGAGCTATAGATAGAGTTGGTCCCAGAAAGAGGCAGCCTTTTGGTGTAGTCAACCATAAGGAATGCAGTAGATTCAGTTCTGTCACGTCTATGGTTTTGTTATGGTAAATACAGACCAAAGGGGCAAGGGAATGTTTACTGGCAGGCATACAAGGGCAAAGCTAGCCTTCTGTTGTGTGTGAACATCATTGTTTTACAGAGAAAGATATTTCCCTTTAAAAATTCTAATAGTTTGTGTTTTTTTCAAGTAACAATTTTTTTTCAAACGAATCTGTCCCTTCCAGTTTCCCCTGCCCCAATTGTGAGCCAATTAAAAACCAAAAAACAGGAAACCAACACCTGAGGGACAAATCCCTTAATACACAGATTCTCACATGAGCCATGTCTAAAATTATGCTTTTGAGAAAGACATTGGTATAGCTATTTCAGCTAACTAGCTTAATAGAATGAAAAAGATAGAATCATAAATTGGAGGCAGACGCCAGAAGGGGTCTTACATGTCATAGGCTCATAGATTTAGAGCTGGAAAGGACCCCACCCCCTCCTTGGGTAGTTAGGGAAACTGAGACACATACAAAGGAATCGAATTGGCCAATATTTTTTATTACAAAAGTAACAAAAAAAAATCAGAGCCAGAATTTGAACCAGGAGCTACAAATGAAGCATTCTTTCCATTATGATTTTATATCAAGGACACCAAGGGTGTTCACATGAAATGCCAACACCAAAACTTGCCGGGCAACAAATAATTGCTGTTTATGTTTGATATATTTATATTTGAAACTGGTGTTTGCACAACTAATATTTTTCATCTTCTGATTTAAAAAAAATGAGAGAGCCCTCTTTGTATGTAGCAATAAATTGTGGCACTTCCTCCCTTTCTCCTGTGTTGTAACTGTTTAGTTTGAAAGCCTTCCTTTTCAACATGGTCTGAAGGCTCATAAGTAAGATCAACAATGTCTAAACCCATTAAAATTTATGAACAGTTATTGCCTAACCAGAGAAAATCTCAAATTTTGAATATAGAATAGATTGTTTTATAAACTTATAGGTAACATGGCTTTAATTCTGTTTGCCCAGTTAATTAATTTTCTCATTTGCTGTTATTTCTAGGGTCACAAAAAATTTTCTTTTGTTCTTTGTCTAGAAGAGAATATTTTGTTTTTTTAAAAAATCATTTAACTCATAATTTTTCCCTTCCTGGATCAGTGCATAATCATGGTAGAGGGGCTTATATAGCTCAATGGACCTATGAGCTATGCCATGCAGGATCATTCAGGACAGACAGGTCATGTGGAGAGTTCTGACAAGGGATTTAGTGGGGAAGGAAATGGCAAACCACTACAGTGTGTTGTCCAAGAACAGACCTAAGGACATAGTAGAGGACAGAAGGGCCTCACATGCTGTGGTCCATGTGGTCAAGAAGAGTTGGATATAGGCTGAATGACTAAACAACAAGAGCAGGGACCACCACCACAACAATGTATTTTTCCTCCTTAACTTTAATAAGAAGTTGTATTGAACAATGGTTTATCCTAAAGGTCCCACAGGCTTTTAATTGCCTTCCTTGCTGTAATGGTAATAGGAATTTGAAGATCTTCCCTGTCCCTTAATAAGCCTAGTTGAACTTGAGGACCTTTCCTGATTTGAAAATAAACTCTACCCCCTAATAGACTGAATGGGCTCACATGGAGCCTGTGGTGGGGGCTTGTTTTTGAGGAAGGCACAACTTTTGTTTCTTTGTAGTCTAGTGAGTCGCTAGGGTTGTGATGTTCTCTGACCCTGGAGAAGGCTATATATACCTCTGAGGTGAGGTTTTGCTTCGGGGCTCACTTTGGGAAAAGTTGTGCGGCTTGGACAGCTAAGACTCTGGACAGCCGTTGAGCCCCCATGGCTTTGAAAACCCAGATGTTGATGCTTCTCTCTCTGGTGACTAACTAGGTATGGATATAATTGTCAGACAGCTTGAAGCCCTGTCTGCTGAATTGTATTTTCTCTGTATTTTTGTCTACTTGTAATTTCTGTTTAGTCTCTGAAGTTCAGGGTGCTGACTTTTCCCCCTAAACCAGGTAAGTGATATATGTTTGTTTGATTAAAGTAAGATTGTTAACCCATGTTGAGTTGCTTTCCTTTAGAAATGCAGATCTAAGAACCTGTGCTAGCAGCCATCCTGGGTATGCTAGGGTACTTGTGGCTACCCTTGCCCATCCATACATCATGAGAAAGCATAAAATGAGTCAGGTAGGCATGTAGAGATTATTTAAAGTCCCTTCCAACATTGCTTATGTTGCAAAAGTACATACATATAAATAAACAAAACATAATTATTTTCATTGAAATGTGACAAAAATTTAACAGAATACTCATGTCCAAAGTGTTTTATGAATTATTGACCTCCTACAATAAGTTTGTCACATAATGAGAATGTGAGACAACAGATAGCTAGACCCAGTAACACACTGGGAATCCTGGGCTACCCAGCAAACAAATGGGAGGAAGGCCTGCAAGCTCTCTGGGTAGGTTTTCTTTTTTTTTTTTTGGAGGGCAGTTGGGGTTAAGTGACTTGCCCAAGGTCACATGGCTAGTTTTTGTGTTAAGTGTCTGAGGCCGGATTTGAGCTCAGGTACTCCTGACTCCAGGGCCGGTGCTCTACTCACTGCGCCACCTAGCCGCCCTCTGGGTAGGTTTTCTGACTGCTGGGGATGTGTCTTTCCTTGAGCTGGAAGCCCTCAATTTTGGTTTTGACCTTTCTAGGTTTTAAATGTGGGGTTTCTTTCAGGAGATGACCAGTGTTGTCTTCTGGTTCAAATGGATTTGAACAGTTTAAAAATATATATTTATTTATTTTCTTGTTTACATCATTCATTTCCATGAGATTTTGAGTTACAAATTTTCTCCCCATCTTTCCCCTACCCAACACCTCAAGACAGCCATCCCACTGTATAACCCCTCCCCCAATCTGCTCTCTCCTATATCCTCCCCCTAACCTCTCTGACTTTCCAGTAGGGTAGGATGGATCTCCCTACCCCAGTGCCTGTATATCTTAATTCCCAGTTGAATGTAGTTAATAATAGCAATTATATATATATATAATTATAATATATATTATATATATATATATATTAACATTTGATTATAGAACTTTAAATTCTAGATTCTTTCCCTTCCTCATCACCCACCCACACTGGAAGGACAAACAATTCAATACGGGCTGTACATGTGTAATTACGCAGAACATCTGCACAATGTGCATATTATGAGAGACTGATTATATGTCCTTTCTTCCTATCCCTCCCCCCTTCTATTTTCTATTCTATGTCCTATTCTCTACCCTGTCCCTGTCCCTTTACAGAAGTGTGTACTTCCAGCAACCCTCCCCTCTGTCATCCCACCTCTCATCCCCATCCCTCCATCTCTCCTGTGTGACAAGATATCCAGTCTAGAGTTTATGTCATTCCTTCCCTAAGCCAAATTCAATGAGAGTAAGGTTGACCCTTTCCCTTTTGCCTTCCTGTTCTTCCCCTCTATTGTAACAATTATCCCTTGCCTCTTCTATAGGAGACAATGAACCCATTCTGTGTCTTTCTGTCTCCTCTCATTCTAATCCTCTTCCACCTCAGAATTTCACCTTTTAGAGTATCATCCCTTCCTATTCAATTGATCCTGTGCCCTCTATGTACTCATATATACACATACTCAAATGTGTGTTTGTATGCATATATAAACCCTTCTATATAGATAGACATGTGTGTATGTATATGTATATGTAAATTTGTATTCCCTTTACCTATCCTCATATTGAGAAAAGTTTCATAAGTTACAATTATTGTTTTTCCATGCTGACATGTAAATAGTTCAACTTTGATAAGTTCCTTATGATTTCTTTTCCATGCTTACCTTCCTATGTATATGCTTCTTGTATTTGAATGTCAAATTTTCTTTTCAGTTCTGTTTTTTTCAGCAAGAATGCTTGAAAGTCCTCCACCTCATCGAATGACCATATTTTCCCCTGGAACATTATACTCAATTTTGCTGGGTAGGTGATTCTTGGTTTTAATCCCAGCTCCCTTGATCTGTGAAATATCATATTCTAGGCCCTTCGATCCCTTAATTTCTCTCTCTATATATCCCTTATACACTCTCTCTCTCTGTATATATATATATATATATATATACACACATATATATACACATACATCCTAATTGTGTTTCCATGGTATTCAAATTGTTTCTTCTTGGCAGCTTGTAATATTTTCTCCTTGATCTGGGGACTCTGGAACCTGGCTATAACATTCCTAGGAGTTTTCTTTTGGGGATCTTTTTCCGGAGGTGATAGGTGAATTCTTTTAAGTTCTATCTTGCCCTCTGGTTCTAAAATATCAGGGCAATTTTCCTTTAGAATTTCTTGAAGGATACTTTCTAGGTTTTTTGATCATGAGCCTTTTCAGGTAGCCCAATAATTTTAAAGTTGTCTCTCCTGAATCTGTTTGCCAGGTCAGTGGTTTTTTCAAGGAGATATTTCACATTGCCTTCTATTTTTTCATTTGTTTGGATCTGTTTAATAGTATCTTGATTTCTCATAAAATCATTTGCTCCCATTTGCTCCACTCTAATTCTGAAGGAATTATTCTCTCCTGAAGGCCCCAGCTGCAGATTGTCCTGGCTGCCCCAGGGACAAGCTGAGGTTTCAAGCTAGGCTGATTTTGGCTCCCAGTGTGCTGCAATGAGCCCTTCCTGATGAGCTGCCTTCAGTGGGAGATGTGTTTTTCTGTATTTTTGTGAGTTTTGGAGCCCTAAAATTTGTTTAGAGTCATGTTATATAGGTATTTGAGGTGACTATGTTGGAGCTACAGAACCTTGCTGCTTCTATGCTGCTGCCATCTTGGCTCTGCCCCTGAACAGTTTTCTTTTATGATTTTTTGAAATAAGGTTTCTTGGTTTCAAATGGTTGCTTGGTTATGGTTTTGAGGGAGTCTAGTGATTCTTAGATTATTTCTCCTCAGCCTGTTTTCTAGTTGACTAGTTTTTGATAGTAGATGGGAGCCAGGTGTGGAGTGAATATAGAATCAGAAAGATCTGGGTTCAAATTGTTCCTCTGCCTCTTAATAGTTGTGTGAACCTGGACAAGTAACTTCTCTCAGACTCAGTTTTCTCATCTATAAAATGGGGATGAGAAGAACACCATCCTCAGGACTGCTGTAAGGATCAGATCAAATGAAATACATGAAGAACTTTGTAAACCTCAAAGTGCCAGATAGATGGCAGTGTGGTCCAGTGATGAATGATTTGGGCACTCTATGATAATGTGATGATACAAGCCCCTGGTGGTCCCTTGGTCCTTCACTCAACAATGACTGGGATGGGGTGGGGGAGGGTATGGTCATGGTGTCCCAGAATCAAAGCTGCATCACAGAGAATTGGTCACTATGCCAGGGGCAACCAGTAAGCAGATCTTAGAAGATTTTGTCCTTTTGCTCTTTCCCCATCTACTAAGTCAGGGCCCTTGGGGCTTCTTTCTAGAAAGTAAAAAGGGAAGCTGATGTCTTTCTCTTACCCCAGGAGTATGATAATTGAGTATACAGTAGCTAAAGAACATGTCCTGGCTGGGCATCCCTGTAGTGGGGAGTGGCTGAGAGTTCAGGACTTCATGGTTAAAGCTGGGCTAAAAGCAGTCAATTGTCCACCTTAAGTCTGGCACTAATATGACCAGGCTCTGGATGTTGAGTCTTCTGGATAACAGAAAATAAGATCAATGTGGAGAAACACCCCTCAGAAGATTGTAATAGTTTCTTTAAATTTTCATTTTTAAAATTAAATACATTTCTTCTCCCTTCCAGCCTTCCCAGTCCCTAAAGAAATAGTTTCTAAAGCAGTTAAGATAAATAGTCATTGTTTCTATTATGGCCAAAAACTCTCAGGGTCTTCCCCTCCAAGACTGATTCTTTTGTGAAAGCAAACTAGATCATTTTTAACCTCAATTCTTACATAGCTTTTAGTCACTGAATGAGTATCTCAGACAAACTGAGACCTGGAGGACCTTAGCTTAAAAAGGCCAAGGTCTCCCACTGCATTCGGGGCCATCTCGAGTTGGCCTGACCTATATCTTACCAGTGGACTCCAGTGCCTCTGGAGAAGAGAAGTGAGGCTGGTGACTTTGCACAGCCCTGCCTCACTTAAATCCAATTCATTCAGCAAGACATCACCCTCCTGATGTCATTAGTCCTCTTTGAGGACAAAGGAGGAACAAGAAGTTTCTAAAGCTGCAGCCACACCCCAAAGTGTTTCTTTCCTTTCTCCTACTACCACCAACATACACTGGATCCCCAAAGTAAGATGAATATCTCTATTCCCCCTTTCCAACTCTCTAGAGTGTGGGCACATTACCCCAGACTTGACTACAAGACCTGTTAGGAATACACCTAGGGGTGTTCTGGTAGATGTTCAGAAAAACAGTTCTCTAGAGGGAAAATGTATGTGTAACATAATATGCATTATTAACTTTTAATGTCAATAAGTTTCTTAAATCTAGGACAGACAATACAATAATGAATCAAGTTCTGTTTTATTTTGTTTGCCAACTTCTAAGGTCTAAATGTTTACACTGAAAATTTAACAAGCCTAGAGGAGTTGGCTCTCACTCATCCTTGATGTACCTGATGATAAATTTTAACTGACTTGCAATATGCTCACTGAGCAGTGCTTTCCCTTCCCCCTTTCCATTTATCTAAAAATTGCTTCATGTAGCCCGTGTGTTCTTTGCCATGTTCCCTATGAGGGAATTTATCACACATCAATTCATGCTTTCCATTTCAATTAATCCTAATTTATCTTTTTGTTAAGACCACATTATAATATATTGAACTTGCTTAAAGAAAGCTCCAGGTATATGCATTCTGTTTGTGGTTGGGAGGAAAGAATCAATCAATCAGAAGAAGGAATCCATCAACAAACTTTTAATAAACTTACTATGTGCCAATCACTGTGCCGAGTGTGTGTGTGTGTGTGTGTGTGTGTGTGCGTGTGTGTATGTGTGCTTGTGTGTGAGTGCGTGTGCAGATACAAAGAATGAGATAATCCCTACACTCAAGGAGATAATTTTTTAGTGGAGGAGACATGTTCACATGTAAGAATATCCAGAATGAATAAATAGAGAACTGAGTTTTCAAAAATATATGAGATAGAGAGGAAGAGAATTAGCAGTTTAAGAGTTAGGAAAGAAGAGACCTTGCCTTAAAGTACTGGGCAACTGCCCTTGTTCTGTATATGTTGAGGCAAACTTTGCTTTTTGTTTTTGTTTTATCTTTTTTTCTTCTTCTTTTTTGCACTATCCTTTCCTCAATTTCATGCCAGATAGCGCTTCCTTTGAAGTTACAGTCAAATTCTATCAGTCCCTTGAATCAAATGAATCTCAAAGAATGTTGTTTCCCAAGTAAAAGTGCCCTATCTCTCCCCTTCTCTCCTTTCACTTTGGCACTCTGACAGTCCAAGCAGATGCCTGAAGTAGATATGTCATTGTATGCGTACCAGGGCATGGAAGGGCTATTTGGCCTGCTTCCAGCCTACTGGGGTTTTTACTACAGCTTTTAGGTACTTTGGCATTTTGAATCTCTCAACAGCTTACTGGTCTCAGTGCGAGATTTTGGGAAGAACTTGGGCCCTTTGGGAATGACAAAGCTTCCCTCATTGGCCGATGAGGAGAAACCAATGATTTTGTATCTTTAGAAAAGAAGTGATTCTGCTCCTGTCTCTCTTCTTCCTCAAATCGTTGTGTGGCAACTAGTACTCCTTGTGAAGTGTAGGGGAAGAGCCCTTCCCCTGGCTCCAGCAGAAAGACTGAACTGCTATCATAGGGTAGCTAAAGCATTTATCCTAATTAGGAATGCCTGGACCTGAGCCTGAGCCTGAGCCTGAGCTTGGGATTTGGGTGACCTCTTCAGTAACTGTTCTTTCCTTAGTATAAGTGACCACACAGCCATTGCCAAGCTATGTCCAGATTTGGAGGAAATGTTGTAAGTTCAAGGTGTTTGGAGATCCTAGGTCCTCACCAGGTCCTGGCTGAACATTGGGAGGAGTGCCCAGCAGTGAATCCAGCACTCTTAGAGAAGATGACTTCCAGCTGTAGGATGAGCTCAACCTTTGGCCTGGTTGGTTGGAAGATAATGGAGGTTGAGAGAGAGTGCAGAAGTGAGGTGAAATGTGTAATGGCTTTTCAATAGTCCCACACACTTGTATTCAGAAGTTGAAGTCTTAGCCTCTGGGAGAGCATAACAGTAGTTATTACTATCAGTTATTTGACAAAGTTCATTGTTTGTTAATTTATATATATTTTTTCTGAAAACGTGGACTTAGCATAGCAATCCATCAATCAACAAGTATTAAGTATATACTAAGTACTATGCTGGAACCCAGGGATAGAAATTTGAACTTAAAAATCCCTGCTCCCCAGAAATGTACATATTATAACAGTAGTTCTAGGTTATCGAACCCTGTTTTATGTCTTTCTGTCCATATGTACTTGTAGGCTTTCTGTATTATAATGAATACCTATCCCATACTGGGGTTATTGAGAGGATCAAATGACATGACATTTGTAATAGTGCCCCCCCACTCCTGGCACATAGTAGGTGCTGTATAAATGCTCATTCTTCTCCTTCCCATCCCAACCCCCAGTACTAGATTTACATTGTTCATTGAATACTTTTCTAATCCTTCCTATAAGGAGATCCTAGATATGGGCCAATAGTGTAGTTAGGTAGTTCTGCTGACAGAGTATTGGGCCTGGAGTCAGGAAGACCTGAGTTCAAATCTGACCTCATGTACTTATTATGTGACTCTGGGCAAGTCACTTAATCCTGTTTGCCTCAGTTTCCTCATCTGTCAAATGAGCTGAAGAAGGAAATGGCCAACCACTCCAGTATCTTTGCCAAGAAAATCCCAAATAGGGTGGAAGAGTCAGACAGACTAACAACTATAGACTTGGGCCAAACCTAAGCTATAAATAATCCACCCCACCTCACCCCACCTCCCAGTGGGTAATGCTCAGAGGGTAATGAACCACAGAGTATTTGAAAATGAGTCTGTTGGTTTTTAGAAGTCCAGACTTTCACAGGACTAAATCTAATCCAAAGGAGAAAGTGCAGTGTTCCAGTCCAAGCTGTAGACACTAAAAGTTTCCCCATCATCTGTATGAGATGTACTTCTTTCTACAGGGGATTGATTCATTTATAGATTTGTACAGACGTTCATGGTTATGGCTACAAGTAAACATGCTGTTTGCCTTTTTAGAAGAAAAAAAAAGTAAAGCACAAAGAATAAGTTATTTAAATACACCAGTGCTTCTGTCCCTTTCTCATTGGACAAGAAAGTAGACACACTGGATTGGTGAGTTCACATGTTTCAGGCAGTAAAGGTACCCTAGCCAGCCAACACTGGTTTTAACTTAGTTGAAAGTAGCCGAGCAGAACCTATCTGGAAAAAAAAAACACCACCACATTGGGTTCCTGAGGACGTTAAGAGAAGAAAACGTCAGCTGCTCAGGATTGCATGCCTACTGACCTGCTTCATTTGCTAAATTTCTCCTGGTCTGGCAGAGGTATATACATCTCCAGACGACATGGCTTACTATGGTCTTCAAATAGCTGGACTAATCCTGGGAGGCATCGGCATGGTGGGGACAGTGGCCGTCACTGTCATGCCCCAGTGGAGAGTTTCTGCCTTCATCGGAAGTAACATTGTTGTTTTTGAGAATCTCTGGGAAGGCCTGTGGATGAGCTGCATGAGACATGCCAACATCAGGATGCAATGCAAAATCTATGACTCCCTGTTGGCTCTCACTCCAGACCTGCAGGCCTCCAGGGGACTGATGTGTGCAGCCTCTGTGCTCTCCTTTCTCACTTTCATGATTGCCATCCTTGGAATGAAATGTGTCACATGCACTGGGAACAATGAACAAGTCAAGGGTTTTATTTTGCTAACAGCTGGAATCCTCTTCATCCTCACAGGCATCATTGTTCTGGTCCCAGTGTGCTGGGTTGCCAATGCCATCATCAGAGATTTCTACAACCCAGTAGTGAATACAGCTCAGAAACGAGAACTAGGAGAAGCCCTCTATACAGGCTGGGTCACGGCACTGCTCCTCATTGCCGGAGGGATGATATTCTGCTGTGTGTTTTGCTGTAAGGAGAAAGGCGATCGCTACAGATACTCGATACCATCGTATCATACAACCCACAAAAGTTATCGCTCAGGGAAGAAAACACCAAGTGTGTACTCCAAAAGTCAGTACGTCTAATTGCTTACGGTCTTATTTTCGTTTGACTTGTCGGTTGCTGTGAATGGATAAGACTGTCTACTTGGAACAATAAATAGAATCAAAAGGAGCATTGATCTATTATTCTTCACTAACAAATGTTAATTTCACAAGCCAAGCATTAAGATTGTTTTTGCTATGGTCAGAGACTGCAGTAAGGTATTTCAAAGGAGACATACTCTTCAACTATTTTAGGATACACTGTAGCTTGTTTTTAAAAGCTTAAAGCAGTCATACTTTTTTCAATTATTTCATATAACTTTGTTCAAGATTATAGTATTTTGATTCTGACAATTATGATGTAATACTTCATGAGTATGTGAGCATAACGTTGCTCACGTAGGTAGGAAAATTCTGTTATTGTTCTTTTGAAAATAGAATATCAATTCATCAGTGTGAATAAACAGAACTCAATTTTCAGAGAAATAGAGGGTAAGGTTTAGGTTCTGATTTAATTATAATGTAATGTTTTATGAGCAAGTGATCACAGCATATCTCACATAAGTAGGAAATTCTATTATTGTTCTATTGAAAATAAAATATTAATTCATCAATGTGAATAAATAAAACTCAGTTTTCAGAGAAATAGAGAGTAAGATTGAGATTCTGACTTAATTATGATGTAGTGTTTTTATGAGTAGGTAAATAAAATATATCTCATTCAAGTAAAGAAATTCTGTTATTGTTCTATTGCAAATAAACTATTAATTCAAGATCATGAATAAATAAAACTCAATTTTCAGGAAAATAGAGGGTAAGATTGAGGAGGGTTAGTATCTATTGTTTAAAACTTGTTTTTATAGATGAATGCACTGCAATGAAAATGAAGGTTAAAATGGTTTGATAAGTAGCATAAAGGAGAGTAATGGCTTTATAATATCACCTTTTTTTCCATTCAAGTACTTAGAATTTCTTACTGCTTCCTACATTTCCTCTAGAGGGTCATTTTTATATGTTAAGTTGTATCTTGTATGCTAACATCTTTCAAGCTGCAGAATAGCACTTTTGGATTCCGACTTAGTAGGAATTGCAGAGCATACCTGAATAAACATTGTATCTATAGCCTCTCCCAACAAGCAAGGACTTCCAGTGAAAGGGGAACCACTGTCTTCCATAGCACCCTTTTGCTTGTTCAGGTACTCCTGTTATTAGAAGCTTTTCTTTTTTCATGGGGGGATTGGGCAGAGTCAGAATTTTGAAGCATGTACAGATATTCTCTGCCCGGTTTCAGTCCAAGCAACCATGTGGAAACGTGGAGGGAGCTGGTTTCTTCCCAGGGGTGAATGAGGAACTGGTATTGTGTGGTGAGAAAGAAATGACAACCACTCTAGTGTCTTTGCCAAGAAAACCTAGAATGGGGTCCTGAAGAGCTGGACACAACCGAAAATGACTGCACAACACTGGATAGTGATAAAAAAAGGCTTCTAATTGACTGCGGAACTAGAAGAACTGATTACTCAGGACTTGCTGAGCTGTCACTGAGAAGGCATCCAAAGCAAGCTACCCATCCCTTCATGCCTCTGCATTTGGAGGAGATAGTATGGCTTTGAACTGCCTCCCCAGAACCAGGTAGGGGAGGACCTGCCTTGTCTCCCACAGGGCCAAAAGCTGCTGTGAAATACATGACAGTTTCTGTCTCCTTAGTGTTCACTACCTTTATTAAGTGACTGAGCAGCAACTGTGAGATGGATATTCGCAGGGAGCAACCTTGTGGGCACTGCAAGGTCTGAAGAGATTTGCAAGGAGACAGGTGGCACCTTCTCTTTCCTCCAAAGTTCAAGAATAAGTAGGGGAGAGAGTAGGAGTGACAGACAGCACAGCAGGCTGGGCCAGCAGTAGCAGAGTGGCTTAGCCTAGTAATTGATCCACCAGTCCAGCAAACAGGTCATTCCTTGAAAGGAACTCGTCCAATAGAACAGCAGAGAAACTCATCCATTGCCAATGTCCTGCCCTGCAGCAAACTTCATGGAGACTCCCCAAAAGGAACCTAGGACTTCTAGGAACAGGAATTAGGAGGTACTCCTTTGCCACAAGTACTATTTACATGTGTACCTTAAGTTAATTTCCACTCTCTTTATGGAATTTTTATGAATTTATGGGAGAGAATATTATAGAGTATGCTTTGGCAGAGGGAGGGGAAGAAATGTTTTGAATCAATTGCCGTTTTTATTAAATCCATTCTCTAAAAGTTAATGGAGTCAACTGGTTGATTATTGATTAGGAACACAGTAATGGGGTCTCATGAATGAGAGTATTAAAACCTCACCCCTAGATCCCTGAGTAACAGGGCCTTCAGGGGGCCTGGCCTCTCAGTATAAATGTGAATTAGGGAGATAACCCCAGAGGGGATGTTTTACTTTACATTAAAATGAAATGTGATTTTCTATAACTTCTAATCTTATTGTGGTTGGATGAAGCAAAAGAAAACTTTCTTCCATGTTACAACCTTTCTGTTACTTGAAGACAGGTATTCAGTTTCTCCTATGTGTTCTATATGCTAAATATCCCCAGTGGATTTGACTGATCCTTGTGTAACACGACCTTGAGGCCCTTTCGTGTATTGGTCATACTCCTTTAGATGATGGCAAATTTATCAATGTCTTTACTCATATGTGTTTTGTAGAATTGAACATGATAAGGTACACTTGATCATAAGATAAAATTATTGTCTAGGAGGCTTGAACCCTTTGGGAAAGTACATGTTCCTCATCTAGATTTTTGTAAGTGAACAAGAAGGATATGTTAAACATAGGGATTTATATATGTTGATGTTCTAGTAACTATTTGCTTAGGCACTGAACTTTTTAACAATGTGCATTTCTGAAGAACATAACACACCAAACAAGCCTCCAGTTTTATGGCTCTGAATTTCTCTGCAAACCATGCATTCCAGTGTATAGCCTAAATCAGGAGCATCACCACTTATCAGATCAAATGAGGGAGAGGCTCGAGGTAGCCTTGGAGGAGGCTACTTTGGAAAGTCCACCAGCTTGGGGGGAGAGGTGGCATCAAAGCTCCTGAAGGTTTAGTTGAGGCTGGAGGTGGGGCCTGGGAGAAAGCAAGCTATGGTACAGTAGATCTCCCAAGTGGGGAGAGAGGACCTTCATCCTCTCTCCTGCTTTGCCACAGTACAGATGGGCTGTGAAAGGCTCAGGGGAAGTCTAGACACCGAGCTGTCCAGGGGAGCTGATGCGCGGTGAAGATATGTCATTGCCTCTACTTCTCCCCCCACCTCCTCCCATTGGTCCAACTACTCCAGCGCGGGATGTCTCCACCCGGTGGACGAATTTGAGATCACAGACTTTCCTATGCCAAGGGAAGCATGGCCTAGAACCCCAAACCTGGAAATCCAGACTGACATGGAACGTCAAGGATTCCAGAGTGTACCTGATCCAATCCCCAGACAGTAGTCGGAGGCTTCCAAGAAAGTAACAAGAAAGAAAGGATCAAAGGACCCAAAAGACAGGAAAAATGAAGGGAAGGGGTAGGAGAAGGTGGCACCCCATTCCCCCTCTCCCCCTCTTCCGGACAATCCGCGTAGAGGGTCATTGTGGGAACGAGGGGTGGTGGGTATTACCGGTGCCTGTGGGGCTGGGGTCGAGAGTGGTGGCAGTGAGGAACGACAGCAGCAGCAAAGAAACAGGGGCAGAAGCCTTGTGTCCCAGCGATGGCCTCGGGTGGTCCACCCTCCTGGTTTCCACTTTCCTCGAAACTGGAAAATGACTATACAAAGAGAACAAAAGTTTAATCTGCGTCTGGAAATGGAGGCTGAATTTTGTTATCATTATTATTTTTTTATTGGCTTTTTTTCAAATTATAAAAACTGAAAAGGAGAACGAAGAAGGAATTGTCTTTCTTGGGTGGGTGGAGGCAGAGGTGGGGGTGGGGCGCCGCCAGGGAAGAAGCCATCTGGAATGGAGTTTTCTTTCTCCCCTCTTTCTCTGTCTCTCGGTCTCTCGGGTCTCTTGCTTTTATTCTCTCTGAAGGAGAGGATCACAACGATCACCATCCGTGGGCAGATAGCCAGCTGCGTGATGGGGGAAGCTCCCTCTGCTTTCTCAGGCTCTTCCCTCTGCCCTCCCACCTAGGTTGGCTCCTAGAATAAAGGAGAGAAAACGGCAACAGCTTCCATGAGATAGCAGCCTTTTGGTCATTTGGTTGTTCCCATGGGCAGATCACCGAGTACTGCCACCTCCCAGAGACTGATGTCCCTAGGTGGTCAGATGATCTCAGAAAAGCCATTGAGTCAAGTAAGAGACAAAAGTCCAGTTGAGGGACTAGAAGAGAAGGATAGCAGAGGAAGAGGAGTAGATAGCCCAGCCCAGCCCACCAACCCAACCCCAATCCGGCCACCCTGGTAGCTAGGAATATGACCACCTCGACCCCGGGGGCTCTGCTCCTTATCTCCCAGGGTGATGCAGAGGCCCTAGAGGCAGAATAGCCTCCAGGGATGTGGCTGCCAGTGGATGTTCTCTGGGGAATCACTTTAGGCTCCTTTCAAAGTTCTTTGAATCGAATCACTT
>CM053596.1:255634673-255657843 GCA_028646575.1 Pseudocheirus occidentalis
GGAAGGGGAGAAAAATCTATAACTGAAGTGACTATGGAACAGAATCTTGTAACCTAAAAGTGAACAAACAAGTTAACTTTAAAAAATAATAATAATAAAATAAAATTTAAAAAAAAAAAAAAGAAAACAATGAGAGGTTAAGTCTAGAAATTGGAAATGTCTTAATGGGATGTTACACCCCCCCCCCCTCTTCATGCTACAAAATTGGTTTTTCCATTCAGTTTTATATAAAAATGAAGCTCCATTTTTTAATAGTAATTGATCACTAGGAACTTTCTCTGTGTTCTTGAGTAAAGAAAACTTAATCCTCTCCATGAGGTAGAACAAATTCTAACTATTGGGTTGCCTTGCCCACTAAAAACTAGGAGCCATATTTGGCAGTGGTCTTGTAGGTAAAGGGGACAGGACTGGTATAGTTACATAGAAAGTGGCATTCAAAAAGTTTGCAACCTGCTGGAAATTTCATGCTAGGAGCCTTATTCCTATGGCTGGAAGCTGATGCTTACCTAAAAGCACATTCCCCTGGGACCTTAGATCAGAGCCAAACTGGACCCTAATTAGAGGTGACTGAATCTAACCTCCTCATTTTATGGATTTGGAAACGTATGCAGAGGAGTAAGGATCTGCCCAAGCTCACAGGTCTAGTAACAGGCAGAATAAGGAATCGAACTCAGGTCCTCTGACTTCAGAAATCCAGCACACTTTCCACTGTACCACAGTCACCAGTACATAAACTGGACATCTAACAGAGTCACCCAGCACTTGCCTGGGATTCTCCAAGGTTAGCCATTAGGGTTAGTCTGGCTCTATCCACTGCCAGGCAAAAAAATTTCTCTTTCACGGTCTGGGAATGTAGTAACCAGAATAGTGGTTCCCTCCTATGCCTCTATTTGGAGCCAAGCCCAGAACCCCAATTCTGGACCCCTGGTCATACCAGGGAGAAAGGTGACGGTCTCAGTTCAATTTAACAAAGTTTTACTAAGTGCCTATGGGCTTAGATGCTAAATTAGCTTCTGCTATTGATACAAAGATATTAAACAGTCCTTGTCCTCACATTCTACTAGAAGGAATAAGCATGTGCACAGACCAGTCAACACTGAATATATGCACAATCACTTCATTAAGGGTGGAGGGAAGAGAGGGGAAGGGTGGGGAATCAGGAGCTGGTGTTTGAGTTGAGCCTTTGAAGGAAATAAGGGTTCTTCCAAATGTTGGGTGTGAGAAGGGAGAGCCTTCTAGGAATCAAAGACAATTTGGGCAAATGCACAAAGGCTGGAAATTGGCTGTTGTACTAGGAACAAAAAAGCAGGCAAGTCTTGCGGGCAGTGATATGAAAGTAGTCTGGAAAGATCCACCGGACTCCTTGTGGGGAGCTTTACATGCAATGCTGAGAAGGTAGTCTTCTATCAGAGCAGCAATATGGCTCCACTGAAATTTCTTTTGCGGAGGGGTGACCAAGTTGGGCTGTGCTTTAGGTGCATCAGTCTGAGAGCTGTGTGGAGAATAGATTGGAGAGGGGAGAGGCTTGAGGAAGGGAGACCTTAGGAAGACTCCTGCAATAGCCCAAAGAAGAACTGATGAGGACTGGAACTATAGGAGTGGCTATGTGAGTGGAGAGAAGAGAGCAGATACTGCAGAGGGCAAGGAAGATGACAAAGATTCTCGGTCACACCCACAAGTGCCAAGACTAGAAAAGAAACAGTGGAGTGTGCACAAGAGTTCCCTATTACTTTGTTTTCCATGAGGCACATCTGCTAACTTCTAGGAAGTTAAGGGCTCATTTTGCTGCTTATACAGGTGAGTTCAATCTAGAGAAGGGGCCGCTATAGCCTTCGGAATTCTTAGCCCAATCCAATGCTGAACACGGATCAAGTTAAATAAGAACTTACTGTTCCCATTTAAAATAACAAGAGCCATTTAGCAATCTTTATTAAAATCAACACAAAACACTACAAAGATAACCCATTCCTCCCATGTCCCAAAGTAAAACTCCCAGGCTGGTTCACTTTTCCTAGGGGGTACATCTTCAAGAAAATCCTCAGTTGTTCAGGAGGTGGCCCACAGCATGTACAGGTGAGAAGGATCCCAACACAAAGGCCATGCATGGTTACAGCATCTCATTTTGGTTGTCTGTGAATTCCCTAACCAGAAACTTGGGAGGAGGGGATATGGCTGTCGCTGCCTCCAGGAAGTAGGAGAAGAGACTTTTGTACCCCTTCCACTTTTGTACCCCTTATGGCTCCTTCACGGGACCATAGGGCCAGAGCTAAATGGAAGAGTTAGAACTAGAAAAAATCCGCTATTCTTTTTCCTTCCCTTCCCTTCCCTTCCCCTTCTTTGAAACTGAGTTTTCTTATCTCACCCAGGGAATAGTTAGAACTAGAAAAGACTGTAGAATTCCCATTTTTCCATCTCCCTCCTTTTCCTCCACCCTCTTCTCTCTCCCCCATCGCTTTTGCCTCCTTTTCTCTCTCCCTCTTCTTTTTCTCCTCCTCCTCTCTCTCCCTCCCTTTCTCCTTTCTCCTCTTCCTCTTCTCTCTCCCCTCCTCCAGGCTGGAAGCCTGGTGGTCACTTGTGCAACCCAATCCTTTTACTGATGAATACAGAAGCTTGGGCCAGTTTCTGTTTCCACATCTCCTCAGACATAGGCATCCCAGATGGCCCCCTGTAGTCAGGGGGCTCACGTGTTGATAATGGACTTAATGAGTTAGCTTTAACCCCAAGGCAGCTCAGAATTCCCACACTTAAGTGATCTTCCAGCTTCTGTTGTCATCTCCTGGTAGCAGAGACAACAGGCCAGGGTCATCACACTCGTCTCACTCTGCCCATCTGACCAAGCTAGTGAACTGAGACCCAGGGACCTTGGTAGTAAAGCACTGGTTTAGAACTGAAAGGGGGCATTCTAGAGTTCCTCCTTCCGTTTTACAGTTGAGAAAATTGAGGGATACAGAGGTTAAGTGATTTCACATAGCTAGTATCTAAGGTTGGATATGAACCCAGGCCATTCTGACTCCACGTCCAGTACCCAGTCCACTACCTGAAGGAGTCAAGCTCTCCAGACAGGGGCTAGCCAGATTAAAATGTAATTGATAATAATAAAATAAATAAAAATACAACATAGATAACATTAATTTGTGGTTTTCTAACTCAATATACACCTTGCAGGAATACATTTCTATTTGAGTCTGACACCATGCTGCCCAGATATTTATTGAATTCAATTAATTTTGAATATATGAATGCCCAACAGCCCTAGAAGAAAAAAGGTTTCCAGAGGTTCAGTTGTGGCTTAAATCTGTTAATTTTTAGGAATTCGTGCGTGTCTAATGTTTGTTCTTTAGAGAAAAAAAAAGGCACACATTACTTTTAGGATCAAGAACCTCAAGGATCCAAAGACCATGTAGGAGAATGCCCAGAAGAGGGCAGCATAATACTGATAGTATTGGCACAACTTAAAAATGCTGTACATCTGTAACTTATTGTAAACAAAAGTGGCCAGAGCACTATGGAATGTCAGACCTGGGGAAGGGGAGGGACGTTGGTAGCCCTCTAGTACCACCTCCTCATTTTATGGATGTGGAAGGAGAAGCCCAGAGAGAAACAAAGTGGCGTGCCCATGGTCCCATGACGATAATCAGTGTCAAAGCCAGATATAACCCATGCCAGGGCTCTTGGCTCTTGGCTCTGGGTTCCGGGCTCCCTTCACCACCATCTTTACTTCTCAGCAGTGACTGGCCTTAATTGTCAACAGCTGGAGGGGAGTCATGAAAGAACCAGTGAAGCATCAGTTGTCTTTGAAAAACCGTGCATCTTTTTTAAAGCTTCCTGGACACCTGGACATGGTGTTGTAGGATGGAAAATACACTGGGCTGGGTTTCAGTTCTGGTTCCTTCCTAATAATAACTAGCATTTATGCACTGCTTTAAGGCTTATAAATATTATTTTTATTATATATTATCTGTTATAATTATAATTATTACATCTTTATATTAATTACTACAAATATTATCAGACAACTCTGAGAGGTAGATTGCAATTATTATAGCATGTAGAGGTTAAGTGACTTGCTCAGGGTCACACAGCTAGAAACAGATTTGAGGCTAGATTTGAACTCCAGTCTTGTTAACTTCAGGTCCAGCCCTCTTATCCATTAAGCCAGGCAGCTGCGCCACAATCTTCCTCTGGGTCTCAGTTTACATATCTATAAAACTGGGCAGGGGGGGGAGGGATTTTATTTATTGATGTGAGCTAACATTCCATAGAACATTCCTTCTCTGGGACTCAGCTGACCCATCTTTAAAATTGGGGGGGCGGGGAGGGGTCTCAATTAGGTCATCTCTCCAAGCTAACATTTTATGGGTCCATGAAATAAAATTCTGAAATGTTTCATTTGTCCCTTTAATGCCCCCATAACTAAACAGGCAAAATAAAGTCTTTTTTTCTGGGATAGTTAGGTGGTGTGGTGGATAGAGCACCAGGGAGATTCAGCTTCCTGAGTTCAAATCCAACCTCAGCTGTGTGACCCTGGGCAAGTCACTTCACCCAGGGCTCTACTTACCTCTACAGAATATTGTGGAAATACCCATTCTCTAGATTGCTTTGACTTCCCAGAATTTGGTTAAGGAGCCAAACTTCTAATCACCAATTAAATTCTGGTGTGGATGGGATAAAGGAGATGCCAAAGCAGAAGTTTACTCAGTGAGAGAGACGGGCATCCATTGTTACAATTTCACTAAGACCAAGGGGTCAAACACTCTCCCCTGAGTAAGGGCCCAAACCAGATTAAAATGTAATTGGAAAATATTAACAACATAAACTAAAAAATGCAAAAGAATGTAGACGACATTACTCAGTCGATGCGCAGCCCCCTTATGTGCACAGAGTAGTGGTCAGTCTCTGAGTCTGACACCCCTGCACTCTCTGATTTCGATGTTTTGAAGATGAATTGAGGAATTTGGTTCAAAGCTGAAGACATATATTATATCTGAGGATATGCAATTGGAGGGGTTTCTGGGAAAGAAGGCTCAGAGTATAATATCCTTAAAAAGCAAGCACGAAAGAGGACATCCACATGGCGTAGCAGCAGCCTGAGAGCTAAGATGCCTGGGTTTGCTACTAATCGTTTGCATCGCCTTGGTCATGTCACTTCTCTTTTCTGGCTCTTACTTTCTCCAAAAACAAAAACATACTTATTATCACCCATTACGCTCAATGGACACTGTGGTTACAAAGATTTTTAAAATAGCATAGACCATGAGAGGGTTGGGCTCAGTCAGGGAAGGGGTTTTTTGTGTCACGGATCCCTCTGGCAGGCTGGCTGGTGAAGCTCATGAAGCCCTGCTCAATATTATGATTTAAGGAAAGGCTAACTTTAGTGGTTAATAAAAATAAAGATGCATTTTTTTTTCACATCCAAGTTCCTGGAATTACCCTCCCCTCTCCCAACCCCTTGTATTAGACCAATCAATCGACTCGTATTTGTTAAGGGTCTATACCAGAAGTGGGGAACCTGCAACCTCAAGGCTACATATAGTCCTCTAAGTCCTCAAGGGCAGCCTTTTGACTGAATCCAAACTGCACAGAACAAATCCTTTTATTAAGGGGGCTTTCACCCCTTTTATTAAGGGGACCTATTGAGGATCTAGAGGGCCACACGCGACCTCAAGGCCTCAGATTCTCCAACCCTGGTACATGATGCTTGGTGCTGGGAATACAAGTACAGGAAACAGTTTCTGCCTTCAAGGACCTTTTAAGCAAATGGAGTTCAGGTTGGAGGCAACATAGAGATGATCTCTTAGGTCCTTTCCAGCTCTGGCATTCTGTGCTTTTAAGGGGACATCAGTATGGAAGGACTCACAGGTCTTGGTGATACCAAGGTGAGAGGGGAAGGAAAGGAAGAAAAAAGAAAATAGTGCACTCAGCAAAAGGTGGTTAAAAAGGTAGCTGCATTTAGTCCTGGGAAAGGAGTGAGCAATGGGCAAAAGGCAGATGCCACTGGCAACCATTCCATTCTATTGTGTTTGCAACATCTGTTCCAACCCCACCCACACAAAAGAAGAGCTCAGATGCCAGTACCCAGCTTGGTCGATCAGGACAGATCATGTTAGACTTAGCAGAGGTTCCAGCAAGGCTTTAGCCTTTATTACAACCTCTCAGTACCTTCAATCCCATCTCAGAAAATGGCACACAAATCCAATTTCTTTTTGGTTTTAATATTTAATTCCTGGAGACATTCCCATCCTTTTCATCACCAAAGTACCAAACATGGAGGGGGGAAAAGGAGGATTTGAGTATTCAATTTCTACTCCCTTACAGAAGCCAAGTATCAAAGCATTTTTACCAACAGGATTGCTGCGCAGCCAACAGGGAGGGAGGAGTCATCAGGGCAAAACCATAAATGCTCAGTAATTTTTTTTTTAATATAAAACGATCAACTCTAAGACATCCAGACTTCTTGACTCCATGGTTGGTTATACTCACACACAATTGGTTCCAAACAACCTTCCCTTCTGCCCTGGAAGGTATCAGGGTAGACTTCCTTCAAGTCAGATGATTCTTTTTAAAGTTCAGGTCACTTAGCAAACTGGAAAAGGCAAGGAGTGCAAGCTCCTCTATCATTCTCCATCCTTTCCCTTCCCTTCCTCCCCCCTTCACATACCTCTTCTGGGCCCAGGTAAGTAGGTGGCAAGTCTGGCCTGGCTCCAGCCTGTGCAAAGGATAGTATAACCAGGCACCTCTTCCTACCCATACAAAAAGCTTCTTGTCCAAGCCCAGCAGTAATACAGTCAAGCATTTGTCTACGGCATTCCAGTCTTGGAAGTTTTTTCCAAAAAGAAAAGAGTCCCCCCAATCCCTCTTCAATAGAACAGCATCAGTCCACGGTACCATTGTAGGATTTGTTGAGCTTGTTAAAGGTGAAATCCACGGTGTGGGTAGATATTGGCTTTCTATATAGAGGGTTGGAAGCCTAAACAAATGGATCAAAAAAGGACAAACATTAAGGAAATTCATCTGAATATAAACCTCTAGAAAGCTCACATTGAAGAGAGCTATTTATAATAACAATCCAGTTAACAATTATTTCATTAACCTTTACTATACAATCAGCACTGGATATGGTCCCTACCTTCCAAGAGTTGGAGGAGGGAGAGTTTTTAGAGAATAGGATAGGGATAAGATCTGGGATTTGGGAAGTCTCTGTTGAAGAAACTCCCTCTATCAGTGACGGTCAGCACCTATTTTGAAACTTAGAGCCTTAGAGCTCTAGAGCTTAGCCTGGAACACTGAAAATTGAAGTGACTTGCCCAGGGGCACACAGATCTGTCAGAGGTGGGAGACTTGAACTCCGGTCCTCCTGGCTCCAAGGCTAGCATTCTACTCACTATACTATGCTATCTTTCTCAGAGATGATGAACAAACATAAAACGCTCAGAACTCAGTAAGATATCAAAGGTAACATTTATAGCTACCATTTACATAGCACTTTTAAGGATGCGAAGTGCCATCATGATCTCCCTTTTAAAGAAAAGGGAACTGAGTCTGAATAGCTGTAAGTGACTTGCAAAGGTCACACACCTCACACGGTAGCTGAGGCTGGATCTGAAGCCAGCTCTCCCATCACTGTACGTGCCAAAGCTGCCTGCTACCTTTAGGTAACAGGCTAGGTAGACGATCGGTGCTTTACCCACAATTTGATGACCTTGTTTCCTTGCTACCCACCTCACTCCCATCATTCAAACAGTCCCTGAAGGCCCCCCACTGTCTTCGGCAGTCTTTCTGTGCAATTTTTTTTTTTATTTTTAAGGCCATCTTATGTATGCCTGTTCTGTGTCTTCTGCTAAGTAGGGCAGGCAGGAGCAGCTAGGTAGTGAAGTGGACAGAGCACTGGGCTTAGAATCAAGAAGACTCATCTCCATGAGTTCAAATCCAGTCTCAGACACTTCCTAGCTGTGTGACCCTGGGTAAGTTACTTTACCCTGTTTGCCTCAGTTTCCTCATGTGAAAAATGGACTTCAGAAGAGAATGGCAAATTAACTCCAGTATCTCTGCCAAGACCCCAGATGAGATCACAGAGAGTCAAATAAGACTGAGACAACCCAACAACTAAATAGGGCAAATTCCTTGAGCAAAAATATAGTATTTACCATTCCTACTACGCTCTGCCAGTGCTGGAGCCAGCATCATACATATATTACTAACCACAGCTAACACTGCAAAGCACCACATACATGTATGTGGGAAAACATACACAATCATATACATATGCATATCTCTGTATATATGTACACATACACATATGTATTACGTGTGGTTGTGTGTATGTGTGTGTATGTGTGTGCATGCATGCACATATACACATACATGTATTTCATCTGATCTTCCCAACAAGCCTGGGAGATACTAATATCCCTATTTTCCAGATAAGAAAACTGAGCTCAAGAGAAGTTATGTGACTTGCCCAGGGTCACACAGCTAAGTAGATGTCTAAGGCAAGATTTAAGCTCCAGTGTATCTAACGTCAAATCTCAGGCTCTATCCACCATACCGTCCAGCTGCCCACTACAGTGGGTCCTCAGTCAATGTGTCTTGACCAGATGCTCCATAATATAAGCTTTCCATTCCTTTTGTTGTCACTGTGCACTCTTCGCGGTCACCAACTTTTGATTGTTTTCTGTCTCAGACCAGGGTCCCATCCCTGCTCCCCCCCCCCACACCAATCCCCAATTTACCATTTCATATCTTGCTCTGGAACGCTCACTCTGGAACTTTGCAAACTCTCTACGGTCATGTATGGTGACGAGCAGTTTCCAAATGGCAAGAAGGGCGATGCCAACAAGCAGAATGCTGCCCACTACAGCCAACAGGATTGTCGTAGCACTGGGTGCAGAACCACACTCTGGAGAAGAACAGAATGGGGATTGTGGGGAGGGAAGGCGGGAGACAGGCTCTTCTCCTTGACCTTCAGTCTCATCCTCTGGACCATGGGGAGAAAGAAACAACTCTGCCCCACAAAGAGAACAGCTGAGGACAGGAGCTCTTGGAAAGAATGGGATCAATTGGGGGATGCTCTGATCATGCGGTCAACCCTAGAGCTTTGAGAGCCAATGAATAACATCATGAAAACTGGAGCGTCTGAGAGATTGTCTTCTGCTCCTAACAGCCTTCACAGGCAAACCAAGAAACACACGGGGTTAACACAAATTAGAGGGACTTTCCCAAGGTCATATAGAAAGTCTTTGGTGAAGCTGAGATCAGACATCATTTGGTGGACTGCAATTTTGTCTAGCTTGTCTTCATACTTCATCTCCACCTGGTTCAAATCTGCCTCAACCTAAACATGAGTCATGATCCTTTCAAACTAAAAATGTTTGAAGGAGGGTCTACGCAGCCACTTCCACCATGGCTTGGGTCAAGAGGGCAGTCAGCATTTGCTAGCTTAAAAGGTGAGGGTCTTGGGAACTTGCTGGCTAGACTTTTCTTTTAATAATTAAAATTTTTAAACTTTCATTTTACTTTTTTAAAATTAATAAGCATTTCCTTTTCCTCCCACCAACCCAAATCAAAAAGAGAAAAACAAACTCTTGTAACTAACATGCAGTCAAACAAAACAAATTCTTGCAGATTCCCAGCATTCATTTCTCACTCTGCATCTCAAGCCCATAATCAGTCTTCTGGAATTATTAATTTGCTCTTTAATTATTTTTAAAATTAATTTTCTTTTTATTAATTTTTCTTTTTATTCTGACTTTATCAAATGCCAAATAGAGGGCATTTACATAAACAGTGGGATGGAAAAAAGAAGATTGTGCATAGAATTACAGGTCTCTTAATACACAATGTGCTTTCCTTTAAAGTATACAATAAAATCAACCTATAGTTTTCAAACCTGCCCATGGATCTGTAAATCTGCTCAACTTTCAAAGGCATAGAAGGGAAGCCCTGGAAAGCATAGTTGGCACTTCCCTCCCATGGATACTCATGAAGGGCTGGGGGACATGGCTGCCTTCTTCAGCAACTTCTGCAAAAGAGAGTGTACTGTGTGCCTTAGCCTAGATTAGGAGAAGTTTCAATGTCACAGATTAGCTGAAGTCATCTTGCAGTGCTCTCCCTGCATCCTATTGACCCAAAGGTCCAAGTCCTCTTCCCACTGGACAAAGTCCACAAGGAGGTAACTTTCAATAAGGACAATGCTGAAAACCAGAACTCCTCAGACACAACAGCCTGTTGTTTCACTAAACCTAAGAGGCACAAATATGGTGATTTGCACTCAATCTTGCCCTGTGGAGGGGCCCAGTGAGCAACCAACTGTGGTTTTTATGCAAGGGTTTTGTGCAAGGATACTTATCCAAACATGGAGTCCAGCCAGGGATGAAAGGCACAATAAAGTTAAAAAAGATTTCTGTATCAGGATCCCCCCATTAGCTCAGACTGTTCCAATCATGCCATGACCTACCCTAGCAAAACACAACACAGAAATAAGCAACTTATTGATAAGTTTTTGCTATAGGAGATGTTGATTAAAAAAAAAAATATATATATATATGCATATTGTTACTTTCATCTGACTTGGAGCTTCTCTAAGGAGACTATCTCCAGGCATCTCCTGTACTTCTTGGCAGAGGCGGGGGACTATGGCTGTGTGTGTGTGCGTGTGTGTGTGTGTGTGTGTGTGTGTGTGTGTGTAAATTATCAAGACTTTTTTTGATGTGCTGGTTAGTTTTGCTGAACTTTTTTCTTCTTTTCTTTCTCTCCTATTTTATAAATCTCTAGCAGGGAGAAGGGGAATAAAGTACAGAATGTAGTTAAACAGGCACCTGTGAGTTCATTGGTATAGGAAAGTCTCAGGGCGCTGAGAGGTCAAGTGATTTGTCCAGGAACACTTTGCCACGATGTGTGGCTGGTAGGAATCGACCCAGTCCTTCCTGGCTCTAAGGCTGGTTCTGTCTGGACTATGTCATGCTACTTCTCAAACAACAACAACAAACCACCCACAACCCAAAAGGTATCAGTAAAATTTCTTCTTAAAAATTAAGAGGCCGGAGCCCTTCCTTGGAGAGAACTCTCTATACCCAAGGGACGGTCAATCAGTAACGTTCATTGGTAGCCTAGCCCCTTCCCTGTTTTGGTTGTGGGGCAGGCAGCAGCCTATTCTTCATTTTCTTCAGGTTCTTTTCTTCCTCATATTTCAGGGACTTGGGGTGGGAGAGGCAAAAAGAAAAGGTAGAAAGGAAGCAGAGCTAGTACAGAGTAGACTAAAATTTGTCAGTTGGGTGGGATCCCAACTGTTGATTGTTTCATGTCCCTTGAGTTCAACCCTTTGGTGCAATAGATTCTGATTCTGAGACTGCCCTATAAGTAGTCAGAAGTTTGATGGGTCACCTGTGGCCTTTCTACATTGGAGGATGAGACCAGTGAACTCGTCCAATCTGAAGAGACACCCACCTGGTTCCTTCAGGACCATCAGCTTGGACTTGCCACTGGGTAGCTCAGAGTAAGTGAACATCATGACACAATCCTTGGCAGTTTTGTAGAAACACAGGACAGCTTCCGGGTCATCTTTTGCTGGAAGAAAGCCAAAAAGGTAAGAGAAGGAGAGGGAGAAGTATTTCTCAGCCATGTCAGCAGTCACAACACACAAGGCTCAGCCTTGCAGAGCAGCAGAGAAGGATGTGGCTAACCTGAGCACTGTAACATTTGCACTCCGTCTTGTAGGTGGAGACAGACAGCTAGGGGACTGGGAGGAGGAGGACAGATGGAGGAGGAGAAGGAGGAGGAGGAAGAGGAGAAGGAGGAAGAGGAGGAAGAGGAGGAAGAAGAGGAGAAGGAGGAGGAGGACAGATGGGGAGGAGGAAGAGGAGGAGGAGGAGGAGGAGGAGAAGGTGAAGGAGGAGGAGGAAGAGGAGGAAAAAGAGGAGAAGGAGGAGAAAGAGGAGGAGGAAGACAAGAAGGAGGAGAAAGAGGAGGAGGGGGAGGCTGGGTCCTGAAAAGATTATTTTTGGTCTCCATCATCCAAAGCTTTGGCCAAGGCTCTGGATTTCTCATCCCTCTGGGGACTACGAATTCCTTTCCATGTCAGGGGCTTCCTGTGGGGACACATGGAACAAATTAGGTAAACTTCAAGCGTCTGAAAAGTTTGTTGGTGATGTTGATATAGAAGAAATGATTAACACTCAAAGGGGGTGGGGGAGGATGACAGATGGAAACCAAAGTGCTCTGGAATCCTCAGTAAATATGCTCTTGAGAAAAAATAGTCTGTATATATATATATATACATCCACTCCTGACCCGAAGAAATGGGTCTCTTGCAAGAGGGCAGCCTTAAGTATAAGGAGTTTAGTTACTAGGAGACAAGCTGGAATGCAAGCCAAGAAACTTGGGTTCTAGTACTAGCTCTGATTTAACTAGTCTGTGGCCCTAGGTAAGTCCCTCCACCTATCTGGGACCAAGTTTCTCATCTGTAAAATGAAGGGGTCAGACAAGGTGACCCTTAAAGTCCCTTTGAGCTCCAAAGCTGAATGAACCAAGGCATAGCCAGCTCTACACAACTGGCTGCTGGATAAGATCTGCCCTTGGGAACACAGAGGCATTAGAATGTTGTTTTGGTTGTTTTTTTTTTCCTGTTAATATCAACCAAGGAGGGACACACTGACCCCAGCTGCTAGCCTCAGAAGACAGATGTCAGGATGTTGGCTGCTGAATGCTCCGGTGGCTACTATTTAGGTCATTCCAGCTGAGTGGCTAAGCTGAGAGATGCACGACCTTCCTTTCTCCTTAGTAGCATGCTTTTCAGGGAGCGGGGATAAAAAGATTAGTCTGGTCTATGTTTGGAAAGCTCCCCCTCCTCCACTCCTCCCTCTTACTTAACTGCTGACCTAAGGGTATGTTATCAGAACCTCACTATCACATTCCAGGGCAGAACTAGGAAATCTTTGGAAGGAACCAGGTGAAAATGAAGGTAGCAGATAGGAAGTTAGCGACTATGATTTTAAATAGAGTAAAAAAAAAGGACAAAATTACAACAACAAAAACAAACTTGCTGAAAGGAACACTGCTAATATGGAATGCTTCTCAGTTCTTGCCTCATTGTTTAGAGAACTTGGACTTGGGACCAGACAGATTAGTTGGCTGTCAAAGTGGAAGGCCTGGACCATTTCAGCTTATATTTAAAAGAAAAAAAAAAGATCGTTCTGCTTTAAAAAGTCTGTCCCAGTACCCAGCCCTTTGTGACTGAAGCTGTGTACGTCTGTGTTGTGAGAATGAAAATGAAGGGACTGAAGAAGAAACAGCGCACAGTGAATAGAGCAAGTGCCTTCTTAAGAAAGCGACCAACACCTTCAAAGACTCAGAATAACAGCAGGGTAAACCACCCCAAACTTCAGAATAACAGCAGGGCAAACCGCCCCAAACTTCAGACACAGTCTGAGAGAAACAGTTAAGGAGTCGTGGGAAGCTTCCCAGAGTTTGGACACTAACTGGTCCGATTCCATCACTTTTCAAAAGAAAATGGCTCCTTGTACATGGTTAACCTTCCTTTCCATCTCTTTTTCCAGTCACATGTGCCTTTACTGATGTCTTTTAGACTCCTCGCACGCAGCCCATTCCCAGTAAGACTGCATGCAATCTCTTTCCATCTCTCATGTCCCTTTCCATTGTCCTTGATGCCATCTGCAACTTCATAAGATCACAGAACTGTGAGATTTGCTACCCGCACACCATCAAAGAGAATTTTAAAATAGTGGCTTGGGCAGTAGTGAGCAGCTCTGGGTGAATGGAAGAGCCAGGCAGTTTCTCAAATGCAATCTGGACTTCTCACATCCTCTTAATCAATTCTGGGCTCCATTTACTGTCTGTCATGCCTTATCCAGGTTATATGCTGAGAGACTAACTCAATGGCCCCATCAAACTGCACAATAGGAACAATTCATACTTTCCATCCACTTTGTGTTTCTAATATTCGAGGCTAGGGACAATCTCTTAGTGCCCTGTAGAACATACAAGTTATTCCAAAAATGTCAGGGCTGTAATAGCTTAAATCAAGAAGAGATTTTTATAACCTTTAATAACATAAAAAAATAAGAGATTTTTTATGAGCTATGATAGCTTAAAACTGTTTTAAGGCTTTGAGAATATCCTGTATTTCGTTATTCATAATAAAGCTAATCGGGGCGGCTGGGTGGCTCAGTGAATAGAGCACTGGCCCTGGAGTCAGGAGTACCTGAGTTCAAATACGGCCTCAGACACTTAACACAAAAAGCTAGCCGTGTGACCTTGGGCAAGTCACTTAACCCCAACTGCCCTCCAAAAAAAAGCAAAAAAAATAAAAATAAAAATAAAAAAAACATAATAAAGCTAATTGCTAACAATTATATGGCATCTCTGCTAAGCACTTTGCACATAGGTTCTCATTTGACCTTAACAACTCTGTGAAATGGATCCCATTTTCGGATGAGGAAATTGAATCTGAAAGACATTAAGCCTACACGGCTTTTAAGAGTCTAAAGGAGGATCTGAACTCAGCGCTTACTGACTCCCAACTCTAGCATTTTAACTATGGTGCTGCTCAAGTCCCACTGGGATGCCATGCCCCAATTTTGATGTCTGAGGCAATCCTGGCTTTTTGAAAGCTATGTCAGTGGAAAAACCATGTGGACTGTGTGTATCCTCCAAAAATCAGCCTAATTAACTGGATCAAATATATCTATCTCTGGCACCTAGCCCATAAACACTTATTGATTTAAATGACTCATCACTCATGCCATACATTAAGGTCTGTAGTATAACCATCAGTGGAGGGAAGTCTTACTTATATTGAAGAAATCGCTAATGCTTGTTGAAGTAAAAAAATAGTATAGTTATTAAAGTTCTTTGTTCTCAATTCTTGACTTAATTTTCTTAAGAAATATTTCATCTACTATTAAATTCTTTATTCAGTTGACTGCCCATCTGCCATGCCTGTGCAAGACATACAGATACACAAATCAATTAACTCAATGGGCCACCCTATAAACTGCAAATATTTGGAGGCTGAGTCTCCCAATCTCACCGAGGCCTACAAGAGCAGCAGTCACTCATGTGTTGAACCCAATGTCATCAGCACAGAAGGTTTATCTCACTCCTTTTTCCCTAGTGTGGATTGGCTCATACCTCCTTAGGCAGCCTAGTGGTCCTTCACTTCTGGGGGGCTCACCGTATTTGTACAGGACTCAATGTAATTGTCTTTAGCTCTCCTGCTGCTCAGAACACCTGAATCCAAGGAATCCACCAGCCTCAGCCTCCCCAGGAGCAAGGACTATGGGCATGTGCCATCCATCATTCATGGCAGCAATGTATCTTCTCAGCCACACTGTTAAATCTTTAAAATGAATACCAGAACCCTAACTCTGATGATCTTTTTTTCCTTTCATTTAGAGTGTGGGGAAATGTATAGCGAACTAGTTTGAACCAGCATACAAACATTTCATTTCTAAAGCATCTGAACTAGACTAAAGCTTAGTCATCCCACAATTTATTCTACCCCTACCCAAACAGTACAAGCGCTGGTTGATAGCAAAAAGGTCTTTTCTCAGAGCTTGAAGGACAGAGAGTAATTAGGTTAAAAGCTCCCATTTCTTTTCCTTGCTGGAGAGTAAACTAGCTTTCTGTATGGTACCATTTGACCACAAGCAAATCACTTAAGCCTGTTTGCCTCAGTTTCCTCATCTGTAAAATGAGCTGGAGAAGGAAATGGCAAACCGCTCCAGTATCTTTGTAAAAAACAAACAAACAAACAAACAAATCCAAACCAATGGAGTTGGACATGACTGAAACTAAAACAAACAAAAATCTGTGTACAGAAGGAAACCTGTATTCTTCTCCTCTAGAGGAACATGATAATATGGGGGGAAGGAATAAGCTAAGAGTAACCCCAACCTGTCTTCCATGACAGTGTAATTGATAATGAGGATGATGATAGCTAGTATTTGTTGTTAAGTACCTACCAAGTAGGTTGGTCTTCCTGACTCAAGGCCTAAGCTCTAATGAGAATGGAAGGGGTACAAGGGCCCAGGAGAGGCCAGGCATTCAGGCAGGAGTGGAGAACAGTGAACAAAAAACGAGGGAGTCTGAAATTTCTAGTGAAGGAGCAGACAAGGTTAGCCTCCTAGTCCCAACAGAGAGCTGACTATTCTGGGATGCTGTGGAACCTAAGCGTGGGTAGGTGCTAGTTAGAGAGTAAATAGCTTAGGTAAAACATGGCTGTACTAGAGGGCAGAAATAGGATTTGGAATTAAGTAAAAATTTCTTGGCTAACTAGGGAGAAGAAGACTAGGAAAAGGCAGATGTCTGGTAACTGGACTAAGGCTTAAATTCCAGGGTCCCTCATCAATCAGAAAAGGCCAGTCTTGGTATCTGTTCTACCTTCATGTAGATGCTTCATCCCCACATACGGGATGATAGTTGCCTAGAGCCAATGGGGACCTCAGAGGCCCAATAGTCCATTTTACAAGGGGGGGAAAGTGAGGCCCAGGAGCTTGCCTCAGGCCTCAGAGGTACTAAGTGCCAGACGCAGGATGCTACTTGTATGCATGCAGACCTTTAGAGAGGAATATCTATAAGCATCTAGAACAAGAGAATAATGACAAGAGGGAGAAGGGACCCTAGTGATCACCCAGATTTTTTAATAAATGAGGAAATGGTCCCAGAGGGAATGTGACTTATTCCCCCAAGGTTACAAAGCCAAGTTAGTGGTAGAACTGAGATGGAAATCCAGGTCTCTCAAGTGGCAAAGGAAGTCTTAGGGATTTTGTTCAATGTCCTTCTGGAGATTTCCCTTCCTCATTCAAAGCTGAGAATTTCCCCTCTTTCCCCATGCATGGATCCCCAAACATCCCAAGGGAGATCCCACAATTGGAGGTACCAAAAGTAATGGACTTACAAGCAGTCTTCACCTGCACCACCACCACCATCACCAACCCCACCAAAAAATAACACCCCAAAGCCCAGAGCGTCTGGTGCGGCATCTGTCTTCTGCCATCCCTTGGTATACTTACTGATCGAATCCACCCGGGTGATGACTTCATCCCTGCAATGCTTTTGGCATGTCTGGTTGTCAGCCAGTCTCCCTGAGTTAAATAACATACACTCCACGCAATCTCTTTGAAGAGAAAAAAAAAGGGGGGGAGAGGAAGGAAGGACATGAAATACCAGCAATTGTGCTGGACAAGTACCAGTTCTAATGCTGATGTAAAACTTCCTCACTGGGATGGAGCTCCCATGGGCCCTGGCTGCACCCTCTCTCCCTAGATGCATCCTCTATGGGAAGCTGTAAAGTATACTGTCAGTGCATGGGCACAGAGGAGAGTGTCTGTGTGAACTTTATCCACACGCCTGGTTAACTTTCTGACTTTAGGATCGTGGGAGGTTTATTAATTCACCCAAGGTCACAGGTAGTAAATGCCAGAGTCGGAATTTGAATCCATGGCCTCTGAGTCTGGCATTAAGGCTTTTTCAAAACAGAACTATTAGGCGTTTACAAGCCCCCAATGCTGAGTTATCATGAATCCTGACTGGTTGGCTCTATGAGAGGAGGGTCTATCAGGCAGTGAGGCAGTGCTGTGGACAGTGCTGTGGACAGAATTTGGGACTCAAGGGCAGGAAGCTGTGAGGCCAAAGCATGCCTCAGACTCTTATTAGCTAGGCAGGTCACTTAATCTGTCTGCCTTGGTTTCCTCATCTCTATAAAATGAGACTAAGAATGGCGCCCACTTTCCAGGCTTGTTGTGAGGACTGAGTGAGAGCACTTGGCAAACCTCAAAGTACTCTATAACAGGAAACTATTATTATTATTAATTATAATTATTCCCTTGGGGAAGACCGTTGCACTGAGGCTCCACACAATGTGTTCCTTCATTCTAATTTCTACTCCCTCATGCCTCGCTCCCAACAAGTGCCCTTTGTTCTCCTGCTGCCTCTTGGCTGCATGGCACCTCCCACCTCGGTGACCCCCTGTGTCTGACCTTCCAGCAGGGCACCCCCACACTGTCCTGTTCATACCAACCCTGACCTCCGCTAAACGCCAGCCAACTAATCTAACGGGTGAGCATGTTTTCATAGCCATTAATGGGCTCTCCTCTATAGGTCACGCAAATGCTCCTTCTAGAGACAATCTCTTAAACCGTAGGTTGGATGTTCGAGTTGCATCATCGACCACCGTTGGGAAAACATTTTGGCCTCGGAGGGATTTGTATTTCCCTTCAAATTGACCATTTATGTTATTAACTACTACCCTACCCACACACAGAACTGGCATCTGTCCTTCCCAAGCGGACTAAATGCTGACTCAAAGTACTTTGTGTTCTGAACTTATAAAAGTCTGAATTATAAAATATTTGAAAAGAAATGCACTTTTCATTGCTCTGAAGAACAAGCAGAAACACAATAAGGTTTAAAAAAAATTAACAAACAATTCCTAGTAGAGATTCTGCTAGGATTGGTTTAATAAACAAATAAAACATTTGCAATTGGTACATCAATTGTATCCTGCCAAACTGGTTTTATAGACTCATATATTACTAGAGTTAAAAGGGATTATTTAGTCTAAATGCTTCATTTTACAAATGAAGATACTGAAGCCTCAAGAGTTTTAATGACTTTTCCAGAATGACTGAGTCATTGCTACTGAGTCATTCAGTAGCAAAATCAGAACCCCAAGATGCAGTTCTCCCATGGACCCTTCTAGCTTTTTTATGGCCTGAAGAACCATGGCCTGGCAGTTCCTCAACTTTGTAAAGCTCCTCTAAGACTCTCCATTGCAGAGTCCATGCTCTGGTTGCATGGATAGAAGGCACTGGCCCATCTACGTGTTCCCCATACCAATGAAATAATGCTCCTATCCCCATCCCATCCATCTCAACCTCTCTCCTGCATTTGGCATCGTTAATCATCCTCTTCTTCTGGATACTGGCTTTTCTCTGATTTTTTGTGACACTATTCTCTGTCAGTCTCCTCCTATGATGCCCCCAAACTGTGGGTGTTCCCTGAGACTCTGACCTGGGTCCTCTTCTTTTTTCTCTCTAAATTCTCACATTCTCTAGATTTTTTTTTGGTATTTGAGCTGGAGTGGATTATAGACACCTTATAGGCCAACACCCTCATTTAAAAGATGAAGGAAGGCCCATGGAGGTTAAGTGACTTGGCCAAGGTCACAAAGGTCTCAGACTTAGTGAGTCCAGCAGCTCTCTTGAGCCTAATGATTATCTCTGTGCAGATAACTCACAGATTTATATGGTCTGGGTCATACCTAGATCTTTAGACCCACCCTACCAACTCCCCGTTGAACATTCTAAACTGGAATGTTTTGGATACACTTTTAAACTCAAGATATCCAAAACTCACAACCCATTATGAGTAATCTTTCCCCAAAAACTTTTCTTCCAAATCCCTCTATTTTTGTCAAAGGTACCACCATTCTCCCAGTCTCCCAGGATGGTAACCTTGGCATTACCCTCCATTCCACACTCTCTGGCACCACACATTTCCAATTAGGTGCCAAATCTTACTGTTTCTATGTGTAGAACACCTCCTTCTCTTTATTCACACAACTACCACCTTAGTCCATTCAGAATATCATCATTCCCAGCCTACATTATCGCAACAGCCTCTTAATTGGCATCCCAACCTCAAGGCCCTTCCTGTTCTAATCTGTCACCTATACTGCTGCTAAATGATTTTCTGTAAACACAAATCTAATCATACCACAGTGAACTTCATAGGCTCCCCAATCCCCTTAAGATAAAATTTTTGTTTAGTTTTAAAATCCTTTATCTATCTTTCCAGGCTTACTGGATATTACTCCCCTTCCAGCATTCTTCAGTCTAGCCCAGGGGTGGGGAACCTGTGGCATCGAGGCCACATGTGACCCTCTAGGTTCTCAAGTGTGGCTCTTTGACTGAATCCAAACTTAACTGGTCAAACCAGTCTTCTCTCTGCCCCTCACACAAGATGCTCCCTCTCCCATCTCTGTGTTTTTGCCTTAGCTGTCTCCCATGCTTGAAACACACTTTTTCTTCCAGATCCAGCTCAAACACTACTTTCTGCATGAAGTGTGTCCTCATCTCCCCAAACTGCTAGGGCCTTCCTTCCCAAAGTACTTTGCATTTAACTAACTTGCATTTTAAAAATTTATTCATTTAAAAAAGATGAATGCCATATACACTTAAATATGTTCTGGGTAACTCCCCTTTCAAATATAAGAGGAATTATAGCATTCTTCACACTTCTAACCTGAGGGTCTGAAACAGTATTTGTTGACTGAATAATTTATTGATTAATTCATTTTACCATATTACACCTTTATAAATGCAAAAAAAAGCCCACTTGCTTCTTTCTGTAGTTATGAGTGTCCCCTGTCCTCTTGCTTCTTGTACCTTGGGTTTTGTTTGATAAATGCTTGTACTTTTTTAGCCATAGAAAATGGAAAATAAGACTGTGGAGCTATCCCATAATCAATAGAAGAAAAATCTAGCAGCGTTATTGCCACCACCGCTATGAATTCCTAATTAGCGAGGCTGTCTTCAATTCAAGACAGGAGTTCCACTGCCCTGCCTCCAGACTGTTTCTGGGAAAGGGACCTTCTAACACTATACAATCAGAACCTGAACTCAGTTCCAGATTTCCATATATCCCCAGCAAACTAACTTTGCCATCAACCAGCTATGTGGCTGACCATGGTCAAGTCATTTAAACTCTGAGTCTCAGCATCCTCAGGGATGAAATAGGGATAATAGTAGTACTTACTCCATAGCATTGTTGTAAAGACATGATGACATAATGAATGTTAAAGTGCTTTGTAAATTTTCTGTATGTAGTGATCTATTTATTTGTCTGTAAAAATCCAGATTTTTTTTTTTGGAAAAGGAGCATTCACTGGTCCCCTGGAGGCCCGCTTGCAGGATAGCGCTGAAAACTTGGCATTGGAAGACCTGGGGTCTGAGTCCTGACTGCCACTTCCAAGTTGCGTTACTTTCTACAAATCTACGATGGTCTCAGTTTCCTTTTTGGTAAAATAGGGCTCATAATCCCCTACCTAAAGGATCACTGAAAATCAAATGGGGTAGTACATGTAAAGTGTTTTGCAATCATAAGACACAATATAAGAGCATTATTATTTACTAATCAATAGTAATAATTTTAATTTATTTATATTAATTTATTATGAAATCAAAACTCAAGACAATGTGATTCAGGACAGTAAAACCAGGACTAAATTTCATTTTTGGTCGCAATCTGACCTGTAATGCCAACAGTGATTTTGTGTGTGTGGGGGGGGGTCTGTGAGGAGGAGTTGGGACCCAGAGCTCCAGAGCTGGTGCTGCCAGATGAGAAGGTGAGGGGGTAGGTAGCTCCTTCTCTGCTACTGTGGCAGCCACTGAACAACGGTGAATCACTTCTTAGGCTGCTCATTCATAATTAACCTGGTATCAGCGCTACAAACTCACCAGGTTATTGTTAAGATCAAATACAAAATCCTAAGGTTTTTAAACCTGACCTGTTCCCACCTTGATAGTCATATTCTTTGGTCTTTTGCATATGCTCTGTGATGCTCTACCCTTCCTTTCACCTCTGGCTCTCCTTGGCCTCCTTTAAGTCTCAGCTCACATCTTGCCTTCAGCAGGAGGCTTTTCCTGGTCCCCTCTCTGCCTGCTGATGGCTGACCTCTGATACGACTTCCCACCTTCACTGTATGTATCTCTCCCACTAGAATATATACTCCCTGAGGGCAGGGATGTGTTTTTGCCCTTCTACAGACTTCTCTGACTTCAAGTCTCTAATCCCTCTTAATTCCAATGCTTTTCCTCCTTAAATTATTTATTTATCCTGTATAAAGCTTAATTTGTACATATTTGTTTACATGTTGGACAACATGTAAACAAATTAAACTGTAAGCTCCTTGAGGGCAGGGATTGTTTTTTGTTCTTTTTGTATCTACAGACCTTAGCACAGTGCCCAGTACATTATTATTGTTCATTTATTTCAATTCTTTGGGATCCTGTATGGAATTTTCTTGGCAAAGATTTGCTATTTCCTTTGAAATGTATGAATGTATGGAATTCTGGAAGTGAGTTCAGGTTCTGATTATATAGTGTTAGAAGATCCTTTTCCCTGAAACAGTCTGGAGGCAGGGTGATGGATGAGGCAAAGAGAGGTTAGGTGACTTGCCCAGGGTCACACAGCTAGTAAGTATCTAAGGCCAGATTTGAATGCTTTCAGACTCCAGTTTCAGAGCTCTATCTACTGAGCCATCTAGCTGTCTGGTGCTTAATAAATGCTTACTGATTTCTTTGTATACCAGCGTGTAGCACATTGTATGTAAGTGCTTAATCAATAATTGCTGACTGAGGTAATAAAAAAGGTAATGAAAAAAGGTAGAAAAAGCATAAAACACTATATTATTATATAATTATGTATATTTCATATATATTATGTATACATATTATATAGGTATATAAAGGAATTATTACTACTAGCAACAGTATTCAGCTCTCCCCAGGATTAAGTAAGCAGCTGCTAAAAATGTCATAATAGGGAAAACATCTTGGCAACCACAAGAGGAAAATGTGTTCTCTGCGAAGATCATGTGAGAAAAGTAGGTAAGGCCTAATTAAGAGGGTTTGACTATAATTAAAAAGTCAGCTATCCGAGAATTGGTTATAAAAGTATTACTCTTGTGTAAATGACTTCATGAAAACCTTCTGGATTAGAAATTAGAGTCAGGGAATAGTTACATATGGTTTTCTAACAGAAATAGAGAACTTAGAAGTTGAATTCCTCAACTCTACCATGAGGATGTCAGCCTCTGGGGTCCCTTCCAGCCCATGACATTATGATGTAATCTGGGGGTAGCAATGAAACAAAGCTAGGTAAGATGAAGAGTGCAGAAAGATCAATCTTGCTCTCCCAGGCATTCAAAATGGCCCCTGTTGGGTTTCTTTCTTTGAAGCTTATGAATTCACATACTCCCAAAGACAAGCAATTGTCTTAAGAATGTAGTCAAACTGGGGAGACTAGATGGCACACTGAATAGAGCACCAGGCCTGGAGTCAGGAGGACCTGAGTTCAAATCTGGCCTCAGACACTTAACCCTTACTAGCCGTGTGATCTTGGGCAAGTCACTTAACCCCAACTGCCCTGCCCT
>CM053596.1:255658343-255691090 GCA_028646575.1 Pseudocheirus occidentalis
TCTCTGAAAGTCACTTAATTTAGAAACCTTAGTCAACTCCAGGGGGAAAATGGATGATTCTGACTGATATAGACCAAGTTAAGCCAAAAAGGGTTTTAATATATGTTAGCTATGTATACAAATCGGCATGAGGGTTTTTGGGGGAAAAATAGGTTACTATGACCTTCCACACACAGTGTTCTTAGTGCTACAGTCTGAAATAACTTATTCTTTTCTGTTTATACCATGAGAGTGGAAAGAAAGGAGAGAATGGAACTAGAACAGAGATGCCATTGTATTTTTCCCCACGGACTATTCTTACTCAAGAAGATGAGTAAGGGACAAGTTGAAATAGTACATGTGGTCTACACCTGTGAAGGAAGCTATGAACTGAGAAAGAGCTCTAAACTTAAAATAATAACAAAATAAAAACAGGAGAACTAGGGACTCATGAATGAGCTACAGGGGATGCCTCTTCTGAATTAAGTAGATAAGAGATAAGAACCAAGAGTCTCTCGAGTTATGAAGGAAATAAGAGAAAGGAATAGAAAAGTACTAGTTAAGGATCAATGTATTTTTTAAAAATTATACTTAGAATTTAATTTCTTTTTTTAATTTAATTTCATTAAAGCTTGCTCAAGAGATTCATTTCTACCTTCCTAGCTGATTTCAGTACCTCACTGTCTTCTTCTCCATCTCCTTCTTTGCCATCATTCTTGGTGATTTCAATAACTATGTTAATGAGCTATTAAGTTCCTCAGCCCCTAGGCTTCATGATGTCCTTGACTGTGCAGACTTTGATTTCAGTTTAATTCCAAATCTTCCACTAATATCATGAACACACTCTGAGTTTCACCTTTAAACTCCATCTACAGCCTCTTCAGCCATCAGCTCTCTGCTCTTTTCTCTATAATTATTATCACTTAGAAATTTCATATACTTTCAATAGGGATTTTTATCATAATATGCTTTTTGTGGTTGTCATTTTTCACCCATGTTCGACTCTGGCAGATTTGGTAGAAGATTCCAAAATATATGTATCTGGCCAATTATCTCCAGGGACCTGGATTTCCAACTGAACAGAACTAAAAGTGAACTCCCAATTATCCCATTGCTCCTAAAAAAAAAAAAATCAGCTCTTCCTCCAGACGTTTCCATTTCTTTATTGGCTCCTATTCTTCTAGGTTTGAATCTTAGTCAACTAACTCTTTATCCTTTTTTTATTTGCCCTTATCATGATCCTTTTGCTTCTTCATTCAAATGTCTCTCATGTTTGTCCCTGCTTTTCCATTCTGACTGTAATTCAAGACCTCCTTTCCTCATCTAGACCAGTGCTCTCCCCACTATAGAGGCAGAAAAAAAAAAAGAGGAACTGACACAAGATACAGGAGGAATGCTAACAAGGTGTTAAAATTGACACTGAGGCTGTGAACCTGAGTGACTAGAAGGATGGTATGCTGCTGACAGAAATAGTAAAGTCTGGAAGACAAGGAGGTTTGAGTGGGAATAAAGAGATAGTATAATAAGATTTAAGGCACAGATCATAACCCATTCATGCCCTGTCAACCTGTAAAATTCACTCTTTTCCAGTGAGAGTGAGGCTCCCCCTGCCCCTGAGCAAAGAGTTCATCCTCCAAGGGACTTGTACAAATCACCAGGTGATCCATTTGAGAGGCAGTGGGGATGCTGAGCAGAATTTGGGAAGAGGGGCGGCTGGGTGGCCCAGTGAATAGAGTACTGGCCCTGGAGTCAGGATGACCTGAGTTCAAATTTGGCCTCAGACACTTGACACAAAAACTAGCCATGTGACTTTGGGCAAGTTACTTAACCCCAATTGCTCCCCCCCCAAAAACAGAATTTGGAAAGTTTTCCAGTAGCACCTGCACAGCTACTGTTGGATGTGGTAAGGTTATTGACTGGATTATGAGTGATTAGGTTATGACTTCCCAGAGAGGTGGATATCTGTCTCAGAAAGGAACACCTGAGTGCTTGAACAGTGGAGGGGGAGTATTGGAGAAGAAGAGCAGATAATGGTGGTTTGGAGACAAACCCATGAGACAATGGGATGTTGATTCATTTTCTCACCTTCTGCTTCTTCTGGAGAGAGGGGAACTCTTCCTTGTGATCTAATCTATACCCTACCAATGGCTTTCTAAATAGTCTTCCTGTTTCCTAGTCCTTCCCTTCTCCAATTTATCCTACACAGCATGCTGGATCAATGTTCTTAATTATCCCTCCACTGAGTTCTAATACTGCACAAAATCCTCCAATTGCTTTCCATTCCCACTTCTGCCAAGGCATAGAGGAGTTGTGATCTTTATCGGTCGATGAAAGACCTATAGACAGAAAAATCAATCATTTCTCCAGTGTTTTCAGACTTTGAGAAGAGAGAGAGAGAGAGAGAGAGAGAGAGAGAGAGAGAGAAAGGGAGAGAGAGAGCTAGTTAGAGTCTACTATATGCAAGACATTATATGAAAGACTTGGGGGAAGGATACCAAAATCCTTCCTAGCTCTAGCTAGGAAGATGGCATCTGTATATGTGGCATAGAAAAGTCACTAAACAGTTCATACCTTTTGATTTCAGTGATCCCACTACTAGGCATGTACTCCATGAGGATCAAAGACAAAAAGGTTTCATATATAACAAGATATACACCGTATCAATTTTTGTGGTAGAGAAAAAAGCCCAAACTGATCTGGTAATCTTGGTAATCCATTGCTTGGAAGCTCACTGAACAAATTATGAAACGTGGTTGTAAAATGGTTTGGTACCATATGGTGGGAGAGTTGCTCACTCTAAGAAATCATTACTATATGAGCAATCTGGAGCAATATGGGAAGAACCATAAGAAGTGATGCAGGAAGAAGAAAGCAGAAGAAAATATCATATTTAATGACTGTAATAAAGTAAATGGAAAGAGCAGTAAGAGGCAGCTGAAATCAGATTAATTTCAATGATCAATTTTAGTCCAGGAAAAACAGAAGATGAAACTCTTTCCTCTTGGTAGAGAAGGAAAAACTAGAGGCATGTAATGTTTCATACAATATTGTATGAGGTTGTTTTTTGTTCAGTTTTGCTTAATTGCTTTGTTATGAAGGAGAGTTCAGGGGCAGCTACATGACACAGAGGACAGAGCGCTGATCCTGAGTTCAAATCTGGCCGCAGACTTTTATTAGCTGTGTGACCCTGGGTAAGTCACTTAACACTGATTGCCTCACCAAAAAAAAAAGGGATGGGGAGGGGGGAGAAGAGTTCTCTGGGGATGGGAGCTACCAGAAAATGACTGGTGAAACAGAAAACAAAAGACATCCCCAAACCTTTTTTTGAAAGCTATCATATACAGACTGTTGAATACCCACGTAGATTGTAAGGGTCCATATCTTCTCCCTCTGTGTATGTCAGAACCCTAAACACGGCAAGTGCTCACATGTAAGATGTTTTTCTTTTAGCAAGAGGAGGCTCTAATTGAGTTATCATCAATTCTGACCCACTTTGACATTTGGAAACCCCTGGACATGTATCCAAAATAGGATTCATCCATTCTTTGGTGACTTTCCTGCCCAATGCAAAGAATCCATTCCTGGTGATCATATTATCAATGGAGCATGATGAAAAGGTTTTAGCTCAGTCACTGGCCAGCTGTGCGACAGAGGTTCATTTATCACCTCTCAGGATCTCAGTTGGCTCATTTGTGTAAAAATTTGTAAAAAGAAGGGTTGAGGCTGACTGGTTGATCTCTAACCAAAGGATCTTTACAGCTCAAAAATACTGATTCTAATTCTTCACAGTCCCCTAAGAGAAACGAGAATTGGACTGTAGGAGGCAGGTTTCCATTTGGGGAAGGGGCTAAATGGTGCCGGTAATCATCTTAAAAATGTCATGTGCACCTCCAGACCAAAGCAGAGATTTGAGGAGGGAGTGTGTAACCCACAGAAGATGGAGAGTGATGCCTATTCTCTATGTCCTACTGCAGAGGTTTCTACCAAGGTCTTCCTTAAGGATACATTTAGGAAGCTGTGCCTACCTTAGAATTTAGTCCAGTGTGGAAAGTTTTCTAAGATAAACTGCTTTGATTACTATAGAACCATGGTTAATCAATAAATACAGCAAGGCTAAGAAAAGTAGGTGAGCTACGAATTGAATTAGACACATCAACCTAAAAAAAGGCAGCCATCATTCTAGGGGAGGTAAGAATGAGTGACCTTAGGGATTTTATCATAATATGCTTTTTGTGGCTAAGTCATTTTTCACCCATGTTCAACTCGGCTAACTCCATTTGGGCTTTTCTTTCCAAGGATACTGGAATAGTTTGCCATTTCCTTCTCCATTTCATTGTACAGATGAGGAAACAGAGGCAAACAGGGTTAAGTGATCTGCCCCAGGTCACACAGCTGGTAAGTGTCTGAGACCAGATCTGAACTCAGGAAGAAAAGGGAGTCTTCCTGACTCCAGACCTGGCACTCTTTTCACTGTGACACTTAGCTGCCCCCTCATAATATACTACAGACCACCTAAAGATGAGGAGGAAGTAGATGAGGTGTTCAGGAACTAGATGACAAGCCTCACACAGAGGCATTCTATTGTAGTGATGAGGAGATCTAATTACTCCAACAGCTGTTGTGCTCTCTCTCTCTCCAAAGCAGAGTATCTAGTAGTTTCTTGGCATTCTTACTGAAAATTTCATCCTTCAAAAAGTGGTGGAAGAACTGAAGAGAACTGCTATTCTGGACCTAATTCTCACTAACAAGAAAGAATTGTTTCCTTTTGTGTCTTAGAATTTCATTCCTATCCCTCCTAGGCTGGCTGACCCTGTATACTTTTTGTCCTTGGAATCCTGCCTACCCTTTCCCTGAACTCTTTCAAATTTGCTTTCCAAAAATGTGGGATATAAGTGACTCTGTCTGGATTTCTATCAAAAAGTCTAAGATAGCATGGTCACTTCCTCCCAGGGTCCCTATTGTTCTACTTAACTAGTTCCCCTCATTCTTGTGAGTTTCTGATCCCATCTGGGCTCGCTTTTCTTCTTAGGAATACCTCTAACAACAATTAGAGTTGTTCAGAAGTAGAATGAGTTGGCCCAACAGTTTCACTGCTGGGTCTACACCCCAAAGAGATCAAAGAAAGAAGGAAAGAAGATACAAAAATGTGTACAGCAGCTCTTTTTGCAGTGGCAAAGAACTGGAAATGGAGATGATGCCTATCAGCTGGAGAATGGCTAAGTTGTGATGTTTGGATGTGATGGAATGCCAGAGAAACCTGGGAAGATTTGCATGAACTGATGCAGAGGGGAGTGAGTGGAGCTAGAACAATTTTATTCAATAACCACATTCTTGCAAAAACAAACATCTTAGAAACTCCATTCAGTGCAATGACCAAGGAAAATTCTGGAGTATTCAGAAACGTGTCATGTACCTCTTGACAGATGATGGACTTGAGTGAAGACTGAGACACTGTTTTTTGGATATGGCTAATGTGGGACATCACATGATAGATCGGACTCATCATTGTATCTCTAGTGGTATATAGAATATGACCAGCCCTCACAAATGCTTGAATGGTTAAGTTCTTATCTCAGCGTAACTGTCTTGTATCAATGGCATGCCTGCCTCTTATACTCTTCCAAGAGGTGAGAAACAGGCCCCAGGAGAACTTGAGTGATTATGATTCCCATTTATACAGCCTTCAAGATCCTACAACCGTGTTCCTCACAACAAAATCTGGTATTGAGTCATGGGAACTTGTCACTGTGACCACTCGGACTCAGAGGGGTTATGACTTGTCTGAGGTCACACATTGAGTGTGGACCCTGTCATATGACTCCAAGTGCCACAATACCGCACACATTCTCTGCAGAACTTCCCGATGTCATGGTCCTTTTTGAAAACAAAGGACAGCCAAGCACAACAACAAAGAGTGTCATTTCTAATGCTATGGTTGTGGCCACAGCTATGAGAATTCAGGTTGTTTGGGCCCTGGGTCAGGACTCAAGAACAACGGTGAGGACAAGGGATACAGGAAGCAGAGAACAGAAGTTGTATATGCAGGAGACGGTCCAGGGCATGAGGGAGAATCTTGGAGGTGGGGTTGTTTTGTATTGGGTGGGCAGGAAGGGGTTAAAGCTTAAGCACACAGACCGGGGTGAAAGGCTGTTGTTCGGTGTTGGGGAGCAGACCGGCTGAAGGTGCTGCCCCATCTCTCTCAGTGTCTTTCCTTTTTTCTTCCATTCTCTTTCTGACTCTACGTCAGAGCTGGAAGGGTACTCAGAACTTACTTAGACCAACCTGTACACAAACACAGACTCTCTTCTGAACTGTCCTGACTGCTACTTAACTACAGAGGTAGAAACTTCACTGCCTCTGTTTCCCCATCAGTAGCCTTCCTCAATAAAGGGGCTGGCAAAAAAATGGACTAAACTGTATATACACACTAAGAGACAGCGAGAAGGCTCGGTGGATAACCATTGGGTTTGGAGTCAAGAAGACCTAAATTCAAATCTGTCCACAGATATTTACTGGCTATGTGACCTTGGACAAGTCATTTAATCTCTGCTTGCCTAGAAGGCAGCTGGGTTACCTAGTGGATAGAATATTGAACCTGGGGCCAGGAAGACCTAAGTTAAAATGCGGCTTCAGACACTCACTAGCTATGTGACCCTGGACAAGTCACTTGCCTCTCTTTGCCTAACCCACTAGAGAAGGAAATGGCAAATCACGCCAGTATCTTTGCCAAGAAAACCCCATGGACAGTATAGTCTGCAGGGACAGGACTGAACAATGCCAACAATGTACCCAATGACCCAGTGATGCCAGCCAGCTCCTGAAAAAGAAGGCAATGGCCTAAATATATAGAATACAACACACATTTAAGGATATGGCCAATAAAGAAATTTGTTTTGCTTATCTTATATTTGTTAAAAAGATTTTGTTTTTTCTCTTTCCGTTCACCCTCTGGGGAGTAAATGGAAGAGGCGGGAAGGAAAACTGAATGCTAATTGGAAAAGAAAAAAAAGGAGGCTGTATTAGGTAAACTCTGAAGTCTAACTTTAAATTTATAATCCCTATGATCCCTGACAAGTGGCCGTCCAGAGTCTTCTGAAATATCTCCAGGAGGAAGGAAGGAACTCACTACCAAGGCAGTCCATGTAGTTATGGCTCTAATCAGGAACACATTTTCCCTTCTGTCAGAAAAAGTGTGCTTCCAGGCAACTGACACCACTGGTTCTAGTTCTGTCCTTTTCTTTCAAGGAAGTTCTTCTGTATCAGAGCCTTCAGATATTTGAAAATGTCTATATTCTCTTTAAGTCCTCTCTTCATCAAGTGAAATGTCCCCAGTTTCCTTAACCAATTCTCCTATGGCACGGTGTCCATTTAGTCTTTCTCCCACCCTGGGCCCTCCTTTGGATGTGGCCTTCCTCAAACCTGGCACCCAAGGTGAATGCCATGCTCCAGGTCACTATCTGGTATTCAGCCATTCAGTTGTGTTCAGCTCTATACCACCCCACAAACTGTGTCCATGGGGTTTTCTTGGCAAAGATGCTGGAGTGATTTGCCCTTCCCTTCTTGTGTGTCTCAATTTTACAGGTGAGGAACTGAGTCACATAGGAGTTAGGTGACTTGCCCAAGGTTACGTAGCTAGTGTTTGAGGCCAGATATGAACTCAGATCTTCCTGATGCCAGGTCCAGCGCTTTATCCACTGTGTCACCCAGCTGCCCGCATAACTGTATCCATATTGTCCTCCGTCCAGACATACAGATGTAGACAGAGAGACAGATCACCTTCCTCATTCTGGACACATTATATGTAACTGGACACAACACGCAACAAAACATACTTTTTATTTGCCATAGTTCCTGAATCAAATTTTACATGTCTGCTTCTGATTTTTGTTTGTTTGGGTTCAGATGTGGTATTCCATTGGTCTAGGGAACTCCCACTGATGACATTTCTCTATAACTTGCATATACCTTGTATGTATCCAGTAATTTACACATGATCTTCCCTATCATTATTGTTACTACAGTCTATTATATAATACATATTTCTGTAAAAATATTTTCTATTTAGATTTCTTTATATTGTTTTGTGGTTCTTTATATGTGCAGTTGTGGGAAATCCCTGTAGGTTGTAGCTTCTGCATAAAAGCCAAACTGCTAAGCAGGTGCTTACATGACAGCTGGAAAGTGCAAAGAAAATGAGGGGAAGGGGGTGCCAAAATGTGGGTAATAGGAGACGGAAATGGGGGTGGAGACTGGCTCGGGGAGCTTGGGCGCTCCTACAGGCTGTAAGCCCTGCGGTACCCAGCCAATGGGGGAACAAGTGGGAGGAAAAATATGAATGGGGAATAGGGAATATGGAGAAGTATATTTGTCTCAAAGGGTGTGCCTACTTGTGCGCTCCCGCAAAAACGTTAAATCAAAGTCCTTCCTAGCTCATCAGTGGCTTCATGGAGATCTTGGTAAGATGCTTGATTCTTACACAGTGACCAGCATCAGTAAAGGTTTAATAAATGTATACTAACGCCTTTCCCCCAAGATGGCGCCGAAGGCGAAGAAGGAAGCCGTTGTCCCCCCCAAGACAGAAGCCAAATCCAAGGCCTTGAAGGCCGAGAAGGCGGTGCTGAAGGGTGTCCATAGCCACAAAAAGAATGAGATCCACACATCCCTCACCTTCCGGTGACCCAAGACACTAAGACTTCAAAGGCAGTCCAAATACCCTCGGAAAAGTGCCCTGCGGAGAAACAAGCTTGATCACTATGCCATCATTAAGCTTCCCTTGACCACTGAGTCTGCTATGAAGAAGATTGAGGACAACACCACCCTAGTCTTCATTGTGGACGTCAAGGCCAACAAATATCAGATCAAGCAGGCCGTAAAGAAGCTGTATGACGTTGACGTGGCCAAGGTCAACACACTGATCCGGCCTGATGGAGAGAAGAAGGCCTATGTTCATCTTGCTCTGGATTACGATGCATTAGATGTTGCCAACAAAATTAGAATCACCAAACTTACTGTGTCCACCTGTGTCCCATTCCACCTACAATAAAGAGTTTTGCAGAAAAATAAAATAAAATAAAATAAAAAAATAAAAAAAGACCTACTCACTGATGAGGGACCTACATTCACTAAGAGTTTCAGGGACTTGTCCAGGGTCACACAGCCAGTGTGCGTCAGAGGCTGAACCCTAAACATTCTGATTCCATGGCTACCGTGGCTAGTTCTCTACCCCTTATGCCAGGCTCCTTTTCCAGAGTAACTGTTTGAATGAAATGGAATAAAAGTATAAAAGTGTCCCTTGTGTTTAATATAAATGTGTGTGTGATCCCTACGCAGAAAGCAATAGAAACAGAGAGAAAGATCCATATAGAAAGATAGACAGACAGAGCACCTTCATCAAACTGGATCTTGCTTGTACATAACTGGCCATAACACACAACAGAAGCTTACATCTGGTCTGCTCTATTTACTGATTCTACATACACTATGCACAGTGGTATATGTGTAGTATTTGATATAGACAGCCCCACACACGTATACATGCACACACACACACACACACACACACACACACACACACACATCACACATATTCTATATGAAATAGAAGCCGTAAATAGGTAGACTGTTACTTGCTTACAATAGATAACCTCCCACTGTTCTTGTAGGGATCATCCATCCCCAGCGCTCAGTCCAAGGTGGTCCTTTCCCTGATGCCAGCATAGCAGACACTGGAGTCGCTTCCCTTGGTCCCCAGACCTGTTCTTCAACCGTGACTAGTACAAGTTTGGGGGAGCATGAATTCATTTTAAAATCAGCTCAAGCCCAGCATCATTAGGAAGGAAAACCCGCTGCCAAAAGACAATTACATAATGCCCTCTCTCCAAAGCCAAGTGGCTCTTGGATCACCAGATGGTCCTGATTACTTGCATCTCTGCTTCCTCTCCATCCCCTGCCCTCCCTCAAGCACAGACATTTGATGCAGCTGTTCTGGAGTGCATTTCAAGCTAAAATGTCAGCAGTGCTTTCCAGAAGGCAAATGGCTGCTTGGTTTTTCTCCTGTATTCCTTTTCACCCGCCTACATTCCTCCAGGGACGGAGGCAGCAGCAGGGCAGGGTGGGTAGCACAGGCCTCCACAGCAAGAACACTGGGCTTTGGGGCCAGGAAACCTGTTTTCTAGTATGGCCCTAGCACTATATACACAAGCTGTAGGACTTAGTGATCTCAGCTCTATGTGCTTGGGATCCCTTATCTGAAAAACAAGAGTGGTAGGCATGGGGCACACATGTGCATATGCATGTGCTCGCACACACAGGAACAGATAATTCAATTCTATTATTACTTACTAAGCACCGGCTCTGTTCAAGGCAGCACAGTGTTGACAAGGACAGGCCTGGGAGTTAGTAAGACCTAGTTCACTTCTCTAGTCATACTTCTTAGTGACACTGACTTTCTGTCCTCAGACAACGCTCCAAGACAGGGATTCTTTTTCTGTGTCCTGCACCCCTGGGTAAGTCTGATAAAGTCTATGGACCTCTTCTCAGGTCCGCTTTTAAATACATAAAATAAAATACATAGGAAAACAATTCTATTATTTAAAATAAAGGTCTAATTTTTTTCCTTCCAAGTTCTCACAAATGGGGGTGGGGGTGAGAGCCCCGTAGGGAGGATCTGCGGACCCCAAGTCAAGAATTCTTGCTCTAAGACCATACATTGCTGAACAAGTAGCAGTACGAACATGGAGGATGCATTTATAAATGAGTTACAAATTGTTGAATGACTGAATTGAATAATTTCATTTGAATTGAATTGATTGAATTAAATGAATTGAATTATAAAATGAATTTCAGAACACTTCTAGGTTTGCTTTATGTACATAATATTTGATTCTTAAAACAATCCACTTGGGTAATTCATGATACTATTATCCCTGTTCTACAAATGAGGAACCTGAGGCTTAGGGAGATTATAAGACTTGTCTAAAGTCACATGGTTAAGAAGTGTCTTGAGATAGGACTGAAACCCAGTTCTCTCCAGATTCCAAACCCACAGAGTTCAGGATTATAGGATCATAGAATGAGAGCTAAAAGGGCCCTCAGATGTCCCCTAGTATAGCCCTCTCATTCGGAGAAAGGCAAGGCTCAAAGAAGTGAGTGACCCGTCCATAGTTATCCAACTGTCAGAAGCTTCTCCTGACCCCAGCTCCATAATCCTAACATTCTATGACTATATGAAACCATGTCTGTCTTTGCAAATAGCCCTGGGCCTCAAGGCCTAGAGAACGCTGGTCCTCAGATGAAATACATCGATGGAAGAGATCGTTCAAAAGTCACTTTTATTTGTCTTTGGAATATTTATTCATGTGTTAGATTGGGGGGATTTCTATCCCTCCCTCCAAGCCAACTTCTTCACTGTGTTTTGTTTCAGTTAAAGAGGCGTCTCATAAGAAGAGCTACTTAGGAATGAAATATGTTCTCTCATGATGTACAGTTTCCTGTCACCTGGATTGTTTAAGCAGAGGGTACGTAGCCATTGGGCAGACTATTCCTATATGGTAGTTTGGGTGACATAAAGAACCTGGTCTTCCAGCTTCTAGTTCCTTCTCCTCTGAGATAAGCTTCCATCTCTCAGCAGGAATGTTCTCATTCTTTCCTCAAGACACAGTAAGTGCTTTAATAAACCCTTGATGATCAACTCATCTACTCTGGATAGAACTTGGATACACTCAGTTACTTACATGTTTCCTGCATTAGAATGTAATCTCCTTGAGAGATCAGGAACAGTTTTTGTCATTTTTAAAATTCCAACTTTTAGCAAAGTGCCTGGCAAACTCTTAATAAATGCTCATTATCCCCATTATCTAACTGACTTTTACTTTTAAAAGTCAATTATTCAAATATCAAAACTTTTTCATCCCCTGAGGAAATAAAATAGTATCTAGATAGCAAACAGTGATAAAAAAAAAAAAAGACCCAGTGGTGCCAGAAGTAGCCTGACATGAACGTCTGGCTCCCTAGGCAAGGGAAGCTGGAAGTCCAGGGACGCCCCAGTGGTGAAGAAAGAAAGAAGTGGAGAGGGGGGTTCTGGGAATTACCTCTTTGTGCTGCAGGCATCTGGGCAGGTTGGGCACTTCTCGCAAGTCTCTCCAAAGGCCCCAGGCTTTGTGCATTGGCACCGCCCACAGGAGCAATACCCTCGGCCACTGCAGATCTGGCCGTCATTGGACAGACATGTTTCAGTCTCTGTAGAGCAGTTACAGTTGTCCCCGATGTAGCCAGCATGGCATTTGCACTCCCCACAGTGGCATTCCCCGTGACCTAAAACCAACACATAGGGTACATCAGGGCATTTGACCTCGGCAGGACTAGGAAGCACAGCTAGGACAAGAAAATTATCTGAGTTATTCCACAGAATGGCTGAGTCCCACAGGGATTTCAAAATCCTGATTCTCAGTTCCCCAAACTATAAAATAAGGGAGTTAGATTACCTAATGCAATGTGAGTCAGTAAACATTTACTTTTAAATGTCTACTGCATACAAGGTCATAGTCATCACTGAAGTCCCTTCCAATTCCAACACACAACTTCCATCCCTTCCAATCCAGTTGTGGTTGGAATGATCAAGGGTTCTAGGAACAACCTTGCCAACTCCCTGGGTCTGTCTCAGCTCAAGTGAGGCACTTAGCTCATTCATTGGCTCTGGGCCCCCAAATCCCCACAGGACTTGAACATGCCCGAAGAAAGACATCTGAGCCATGAGGACAAAAACTTATGCAGTCCATACAATACCCAGGCCTAGAAACCTATTGAGCTCAGTCAGGGATGTCCAATGAGAAGAGGAGCCTTCTTCCAAAGGACTGGAATTTAATATTCTCAGGAGTCTGAAATACAGCATTTTGTAACAGAATTTGCCAAGCCCAGGGCTATCACTCACTTAAGACACATAGCCCGTTAGAAGAAGAATTGTTTAAGCTAAAGGCATATTTCGCAATGAGAACTAAGTAGGAGTGAAATGGGCTCCTTTCACGATATAGTGAGCTCCCTGTCACTGGAAATACCCAAGCAGTGTCTGTATTACCACCAGGTTTTCCACAACAGACAGGAGGATAAGACTCCTGTGTTTCCTGAACTGTGTGTTCAGGGTGGGTAGAGGAAGAGGTGGCAGGTCATCTATGGGGAGATTTCTAACCACAGTTGAGAATGCTCAGCACCACTGATAAAAAATACACACAAGCGGAGGTAGCCTCTGCTGGAGTCCTTCAGAGCCTCATCATGGCATGGATATCAATGACCCTGTGGGCATACCATGGGAAGAGAAGCTTTGGCATAGCCTGCCAATATAATACAATACAATAGATTTTTATTAAGCATCTTACCAAGTGTCTGTCAGGCACTGTGCTAAGAACTGGAGAAAGAAACAGAAAAGACAGTCCCTGCCCTCAGGGAGTTTCCAGTCTAAAGAAGGAAGACAACACAAAAGGTAGCTAAGAAAAAGTGGGGATGGGGGAGAAGGAGAGAAACCAGCCAGTGCGGGGAAGTGATGATGGTAGAGTCAGATTCAAAGGATGCAGGTGGTGGCAGAGAAAGAGCCAGCTGGCCTTCAGAGCCAGCTTTATAGGGCGGCTTTGGGAGGAGCTCTATGTTCCAGCCCTCCAGTCAGAGGGACAGAGAGCACTGATGAGGTGTGTGAGCAGCAAGCTGAGAAAGCTTCAGGCGCAGCCTGGACCCGTCATCTGAGGAACAGCCTTTGCCAGAAAATACAGGATCATCACCAAAAGGACTAGTACCAGCTAAGGAGGTTTTTCATTTGTCAGTTTTTCCACAGCAGCTCATTAAATCAGTTCCTGAGGTGTGGAGGGACATAACAGGTGTCCGTGGAGGGGCTGCCACACCACTGAAATGATGGCCCTGCTGAAATAACAACAAATGGTGCCAAAGATCAGCCCCAAAGGTATAGAATTTAAATAGGGATAGTTGAACCTTTGCTCGGTGATTGATGGTACGGTTATTTTTTATTTTTTATTTTTTTGCAGCGGATTTTCTTTAAGTTTGGTAGAAGCTAATTTGAATGAAAATCAATTTTCATTCCCTGAGTGTGCCCACATGGGAGGAGATCAGAGGAGCGGAAGGTGTGTTGGGGACGTGCCAATCTCGCTTCCGAGCCAAAATCAAGACTCTCTTCTAGAGTGAACACGCCAGCATGTGCTATGCAGTCAGCCACCAAATGAGCGTGAGCCCAAACAGAGTCTCAGAAGAGGACTCCCCTGTGGCCTTGGCAACACGGAGAAGAATCAGCAGGGTGAAGGATGATGCTATCTGGCACATGACCTGAAGGAGAGTGACCTAAAGTATGGCCTGACTTCAGAGACATCGCTAAGTCCTCCCTGCTACCCTCGCCCTATTTCCAGACTTGCCGTCCTTTCTCTCTCAGGATTTGCGATAAATTATATTTCAATAGTGCTGTGATCAAGACAATTTACAAATCAACACTGGAGCATATGGTGAATACTCTGGGAGGTTAAGGAATGCTTATTTAACTTCTAGGCTGCTGGTGTAATGTTTGAGCCCCACAGCATACGGGCTAGTCTTGTAACCCAGTGGCTACAACCAAGTCACACAGAAAGCTACAATTCTGGAAGCTTTCCCCACCCCTCTCCTCCAGGTACCAAAAGCCAATACCTCTTTCAATTCTCAGTACAAAATGCAGTATGCCTTCTCTGATAATGAGATTATAGATCAAGGGATGGAAGCAACTTCAGAGGCTAGCCTGTGCAACTCCCTTATCTTACACATGAGAAAACTGAGACCCCAGGTTAAGTAACCTGCCCATGGAAACAAATGGTAGCAAGTATAAGAGGCAGGATTTGAATCCAGCTCTTCAAACTCTGATTCTTAAGTAATTCCTTTATTCTATTTCCTCTCAGCTCTCATCTTCTACAAGAACTCCAGTTTTAATGAGTTTGAAAGAATGTAACTTGGAATCATCCGTCCCATCATCCCCTATTAAAATGGGCACAGAAAGTGCACCTGGTTTAAAGCATGTGCTCTCATTCGTCATTGTTGTTCAGTCAGTCCTTTGTGGATGACTCACTGTGATCCCACACACCACAGCACACCAGCCCCTTCTACCTCCACTATCTCCCAGTGTCGATCCAAACTTATCTTTGCTTCACCCTCTGCCATCCTTCTCCTTCTGCCTTCAATCTTTCCCAGCATCAGGGGCTTTTCCAGTGAATACTGCCTTCTCTTTATAGGACCAAAGTATTTAAGCTTCAGTATTTGTCCTTCCAATGAACTGTCAGAATTAATTTCTTTTAAGTATTGACTAATTTGATCTCTTACAAAGCAAATGATGATGCTACAGAAAATCCTAATTTTACAGTTGAAAGTGATCTCAGTGGTCATCCACTCCAATTCGTATCTGAAAAGGAATGTATTTAACTAACAGCGTCCATTTAAAGACTTCAAAGGAAGGGGGACCCACTATCTCTTAATCAGATTATTTTCACCAACAGTAAGTAGCAGAGACATTGTCAAAACAAAACTCTTTGCTAGTTTCCATAACTATCAGCAATGACTGAGCCAGCACACAAAAGCAACTCCCATTTATTATTACCTTATGATTTAGAAAGCATTTTTCCTCTCAACAAGTAGATGGGGGTAGATAGCACAAATATTATTGTCCCAGTGGATAGAGCACTGCTCCCAAAGTTGGGAGGACCTGAGTTCAAATCCAGCCTCAGACGTGTACAAGCTGTGTGACCCTAGGCAAGTCACTTCACCCTGTTTGCCTCAGTTTCCTCATCTGTAAAATTAACTGGAGAAAGAAATGGAAAACCATTCAAGGTGAAGAAGACCTCAAATGGGGTCACAGGGAATTGGACACAACTGAAAGGACCTCAGACAAACAACAGAGATGGAGAACTAACGCAGGGCTCCCAGTCCCCCTCACAGCCCAGTGGCAGAACTGAAAATCAGGTCTTCTCATGACTCATTTCAGAGCTCTTTCCATGACAATATGCCAACATGTCTTTGCCGTTTTACTTGACATATACTCGAATTAAATAAAAGCTTCTCGTCCACACATTCCTACTCGAATGAATCATGGTATGGAGGTAACTGCATGTTCTAAAAGTCTATGACAGACAAGTGTAAGCCCTGGAGAGCTTGCCCATGCTAGAAAATCTTTGAACACAAGCCTGGCAAGAGACGCCTATTTTCCAAGGAGCAGGTTAGCTAAGTATAAAGTGGACAATAGACAGGCCACTTAGTCATGAATTTGTTGGTCATGGAAACCCATAAAATGCTCAATAAAAGTTATATTCAATTTCAAAGGACTGTATCGGTGATGGAATAGGATAAATAGGGATTATAAACTAGTTTAGTTGGGGGGAAAGTGTTTTGTTATATGTGAATGGATGTTTACATAGAGGACTTTCTGAAACTGGATGCAATGTAATTCGAATGACCAAACTTGTCCCCAAAGAGACAAGGAAATCTAACTCCCTCCCTTGTGTGTAGAGGTGGAGGACTATGGGTATTGGATCACCTTATACACTGTCAGCCTAAGTTAGTAAGTTGGTTAGCCAGGCTGAACTGCTTTTTCTTGCTCTTTATTTTTTTAGTCTTTGTTATAAGGAATGACTCACTACGTCAGAGTTAGGAAAGGAATATATTTAGAAAAGAATGTGATGTTAAAAAAATTAAAAATGTTTTTTTTTAAAAGAATTCTTTCTGAGATTTCTGGAGCTTTACAGTAATATGGCTATGGTCTTCTCAGGATAGAGATAAATGTGGATTACCTTAATTACCAAAGTTGGTAATAATGGTACGTTGGAAACTAATTCACAATATTTCTGACAAGGACTAGGAAAGAAGGAATGGATCTGGGACGTAACAAGGCAGAAACACAACAGAAGGCAGACAGTTTTTCCAGACTGGATAAAACTAGACTCATTCTGTATTCTATATCTAAATTAAGCTACTGATCTATGGTTTGTAAATTGAAAAGAAGAATAATAATAGAAGGTTAGAGCTAGAAAGTCCTTACAAATCATCTAGCCTAAGCTTCTCTCAAGAGGATGCAAAGAAAGACTTGGTGCCTAGAGGACTCCTGAATTCATTAACTGAAAATGCATTTATCAAGTGCCTACTCTGTGCTAGGCACTTGGGATATTAAGAGGGGGAAAAATGAAGTATTCCCTGAACACAAGGATCTCATATTCTGTTAGGGAGAAATAACACATGCATGACACATAGAAAGTTAAATACAAAATACAAACAAAATATGGGCAGCTGGGTGGCACAATAGAGTGCCAGGAAGACTCATCTTTTTGAGTTTGAATCCAGCCTCAGAGGCTTCCTAGCTGTATAATCCTGGGCAAGTCACTTGATCCTGTTTGCCTCAGTTTCCTCATCTGTAAAATGAGCTGGAGAAGGAAATAGCAAACCTCTACAGCATGTTTGCCAACAAAACCCCAAATGGGATCACAAAGAATTAGATAGGGCTGGAATGAATAAACAACAAAAAATTTGCAAGTTATACATAGCAATAGAGAGAAACACAAAAGCTATGCCTGCCCTCGGTGTGCTTATATTTTAACAGGATAGACAACATGTAAAAAGTAGACATGTAGAAAGCATGTATGTAGTAGACGTAGGGTAGTCTGAGGGGGAAAGGAGCAAATCAGCCTGGGAACAAGGAAAGGCCTCCTGTAAAAAGGGAGATTTGAACCGAATCTTGAAGCAATCAGGGAAGCTTGGAGACAGAGGCCATGGAGAGCATTCCAAGAAAAGGGGGCAGCCAGTACAAAGGTGTGAGGAGGAGATCTTCCCTCCTTCACTCCCTCTGCCCAAACAGGGCATCATACATTTACCGGTGGGTGCTCTGCCTAAAGGAGTGAAAATTGTGATAACTGAAACCTTACAAGATATTTTGGGGTTTACAGCCTAGATTTCTTTTTTAAGGGCCATGCCTTAAACCCAAATCGCCCTAAGTCTCACTGATTGGCCAATAATAGGTCCCAGTCCAGTCCTCACTTGGTTATTGCTTGGGCTCTGGGCCCCAAACCCCTAGGGTCTTTCCCTCCCAGAATGATTTTTTTTGACTAGGTTAAAGAAGCTATTTTTTTGGCCTCATTCTTACCCAGACTTAATCACTCAATGAGTGTTGCCTTGGACAAATTGAGACCCGGAAAAGAACTAAGTTTAAAAAGGCCAAGGTCTCCCACTGTATACTTGGCCATCTCCAGTCACCCTGATCTTGCCACTGGACCAGATGGCTCAGGAGGAGAGAGTGAGGCTGGTGACTTTGCACAGCCCTTCCTCACTTAAACCCACCTCACTTTCATGTCATGACAGCACCTTCCTAATGCCATGGTCCCTGTCCAGAATGAAAGGTCAAACAGCACCAGTGAAGAGGAGATGGAGAGCTATGGGTTAGGAACAGCAAGTAAACTGGTGCCAATGGATTGTACGACAGGGGGAGGAGTCAAATATAAAAAGACTGGAAAGGTCATCAGTCAATCAACAAACATTTACTAAGTACCTACTATGTACCAGATTCCATGCTAAGTGTAGAAGCTACAAAAAACAGAGGTAAAAGGCAGTCTCTGCCCTCAAGGAGCTTACAATCTAATGGGGAACACAGCATGCACCAAATATATACAAAGCAAGCTACATATTGGATGAATAGGAATAGATTTACTCTTTGGAAAAATCACTTCGACGGCTAAGTATGGATGAGAGTGGGGAAAGACCTGAAGCAGGGAAACTAATAAAAAAAACTAATAAACGCTCAACACGCTGAATGACAGGTGACTCAAGAGCCTTATTCACCCCTATGGCAGGAGAGGGACCTGTGCTGTGTCCTAGAACCCAGGCAGCCACAACCCAACCCAACTTGGATGCAGGCAGCCTGGCCTAAACCACATTAGAATGTGAGCTCCTGAGAGGTAGGAGCTTTTCCCTGAAACTCCGGCTCTTAACTCAGGGACTAGTATGTAACAAGCACTTAGTAAATGCTCTGTTGACTGACTGAGGGCAGGAGACAAGGCCAGGCCAATCTTGAGGGAGATAGAATATTTCAGGAATACAAGAGTAGAATCTGAGAAATTGAGGCTGGAGATGTGAGTGATTAATAAATAAGAATTAAAAAAAGAATAATGGAACGCAATAAAGAAATACCTTGGAATGAAAGAAACCCAAGGGGTGAACCTAGAAGAAAATAAATCCCAAAGAAATAGAAGCCGATCCTCAGAAGAAAATGTCCTGGCTACAAGGATTAGAAGAATATCTTGAAGAAATGAAGCAAGATATAAAATAGAATAGTGACAAAATTGGCAGGGAGAATTATACCTGAATGGTGGTAAAATTTACCTAAGTATTAAACACTCTGAAATTTAGAATGGGTCAGACAGAGAAAATGGCTCCATGAGACAATAAGAAATGTTGAGACAAAACCAAAAGTCTAAAAAAAGAAAATATGATATATAAGTATCAAAAACACCTGGTCTGTAAAATAAATCAAGAGATAGTCAAAGAGTCACTGAATATGAAACAGGTTATTTACCTCTCAGACAGAGAGTTGATGAACGTGAAATGCGGAAAGAGATGCGCATTTTTAGATACAGCTAATGTGGGGAATTAGAGCTTGAAAAATGCATGTCACATATGCCTGCTCCTTCATAAGGTCTTTTTTTGGAGGGCAATTGGGGTTAAATAACTTGCCCAAAGTCACATGGCTAATAAGTGTCAAATGTCTGATGTTGGATTTGAACTCAGGTCCTCCTGACTCCAGGGCTGGTGCTCTATTTATTCACTGTGCCACACATGCCTGCTCTTTCACTAGGTCTTAAAAGGGCCAGGGTCTCCCACTGCATCTGGGTCACCTCCAGTCATCTTGATGGACATCAGCCTCTGGACCCAGATGGCTCTGGAGGAGAAAGTGAGGCTGGTGACCTTGCACAGCCCTGCCTCATTTAAATCCAAGTCATATATTCATTTCCCTGATGCCGTGTCCTTTTCGATAACAAAGGACACACACAAAGCAATTTGGAGATTTATTTTGCTAGATTATGCAGCTTTATATCAAAGGCTTTATTTTCTTTTCAAATTTTTTTTTTAAAAAGTACTTGCCCAATTTGGTGGGAGGGGAATGGTGAGTGAGAGGAGGAAATGCATAAAAAACATTTAAGCAATGAATAAACAGAAGTTATTAATAAGATTTATTTTAAAAAAGAATCATTGGATTATCAGAAAGAAAGCTTTAATATTGTAGTTCAAGATACCATAAATCTTCCCAGGTCTCCTAAAACTAAAAGGCAAAGTTCAAAATGAAAAATAGAAAGGGTGCACTAGTCATCTAATGCAAGAAATCTCAAATTAGCTCTCCCAGGAACAACATATTCAAAATCCACGGCCTCTGGGTCAAAGGCAAAAACAGGGCGGACACTTTGAAATGGGAATGCAGGAGTCAAGCAGAACAGAGAAAGCTAAACACCTAACATTAACATTTTAAAAAATTAAGATAGTAACATATTTAATATTTAAGAGATGCATAATATAAGGTCAGATCCCAACCCTCTGGAAGCTTACAGATAAGCAGGGAAAAGGAAAGAAAGGGAACAAAGTATTTATTAAGTGTCTGGATAATTCCGGGCACTGTGCTAAGTGTTGCACAAATAACAACTCATTTGGTCCTCAAAACAACACTGGGAGGTAGGTGCCTTATTATCCCTATTATACCATTGGGAAAACTGAGGCAGAAATATTAAGTGACTTGCCCAGGGTCACACAGCTAGTAAGTATCCAAGGCTGTATCTGAACTCAAGTCAGTTTGGTAGACCTGAGAGCAAGCTCCCGGTAGGGAGCTGCTCTCCCAGCAGGATGAGACACAAAGATCAACTGTGTTAGTCAGTATTATGTAATAGGTGCACTAGGGATGTGCCCTGTAGCTGGGTGAGTCACCCATCATGCCCTGTTTATCACAGGTGTTTGTATATGGAGATGGGGGAAGGGGGAGGCTCATCTACCTGGGCCAAGTGCTTGGTTGAGTGTGGCTAAATAAAAAGTGCTCCACTAGTGTTTCCTGGCATTATGTCTGGCTGTTTACATTATGTAATAATGTAAAGGTAAAGACTGGATCCAAATGGCACGGTTGTACAGGATGTAGAGGAAGGGTGAGACAAGCAGGTAAAAGCAGCACTGGGCCCAGCACCCTCTGGTTACTGTTAATGGTCCCAGGGAAGCTGGATTGTCAACAGTGGGAGAACGAAAGTTACCTGGCCCAGCACATCCAGGTCAGCAACTCAGAGCAGAGTTCTTAGTTGTTCAGGGAGCATGCTGTGAGACTGAGCCTCTGAGGGGCTGCCAGGGAAAGGGGTGATGCGGGAGTGGGGGGGGGGGGGGGTGCGCGGCACTGGCCATGCAAGGGCTGGAAGTGGTCCAATCCTCCTCCACAAGCTGATTCTGACTCCCAGGCTACTTCCTAGGCCATTCTGGAAAGCAGGAAGAAGGAAGTTTCTCTCTTTTATTTCTTTCCCTTTCTCTCCTTCCCCCCAATACTAAATGGCACAGACTGCCTCTTCCAAAGCAGACAATTTAAAGAAAACTAGATGAATAGGGAGTGACTGAATTAGGAGGAAAATAGCCGGGGTGACAGGCTCTGAGAGTGATTTTTATTATCGTCAGTTTGTCCATGTTTGGACAGTTGGATACAACTCTTGACACAATGGAATACATTAATGCTTTTTATTTCTTTACTTGTCAGTTGAAGCAATCGAGATTAAGTCACTTGCCCAGAGTCACACAGCTAGTTAGTGTCTGAGTTCAGATTTGAACTCGGGTCCTCCTGACTCCAGGCTCAGTTCTCAGCTGCTCCCACTAAGGCTCAGTTCTCAGCTGCTTCCCACTAATGTTTTTTCAGAGCTATATGACTTATGGTTACTTAAAGTTATTTGGGAGGCCCCATGGTACATTGGAGAGAGAGCCAGCCTCAGGTTTAGAAAAGCTCAAGTTCAAGTGCTCCCCCTGACCCGCCCATACTAGCTGTGTGACTCTGGGTAAGTCATTTGATTTCTCAGTGCCTCAAAGGCACCTCCTCTCCCCCTTCTCCAGAGAATGTAGTCAATGCTTCAGAGGAGGGAATTTTCATACCAGGAGCTCCTTACACTATTCTTGGCCAAAAGAACATATCTGTATTTTTGTAACTCGCAGATTCTTGGGGCATCGTTGAGTGAGAAGAGAATATCCATGACTAAAGCACAGACAGCATTAATGTCCTAATCAACTTCCTTGGTGCCACCTAAGTGTCTCAGATACCCACATTCAGAAGTTACAATCTCTTCATACCATTTAATACAGTTCTTAGTGGCACCAGTCTGGAGTAAGGAAGACTCCCCTTTATGAGTTCAAATCTGGCCTCCAACACTAGCTGTGTGACCCTGGGCAAGTCACTTAACCACATTGACCTCAATTTCCTCACCTATAAAAGGAGCAGAAGAAAATGTCAAACCATTCCAGTATCTTTGCCAAGAAAATCCCAAATGGGGTCATGAAGAGTTGTCATGAAGTGTCTGAAACAACGGAACAACAACCATCCGATACATAGACTCCAACTGGAAGAACAAGTGTGCCTTGCTTGTGTGCTGGCCCCCTTGTAACTCAGACGCACAAGTTTCCATTATCCATAACAGATCTGTTGCTTTCAAAGGCAAAGAGAAAACCCCACTCGGTCGCCTGTCTTATAAGACATGCTATTCCTGGTATTTCCTTTGCAAGATTAGAATTGCCCAAATGTCTTTCCACATCCTCCTAAGTCATAAGCTCAGGCTTGGCAACAACTCAGTCTGGCTTCCTGGGGCAAAAGTATCTCTTCTCCCTTTGGGAATGTGTTTGCCTTGCTCTTTTACCTTCCCTTCTACCCCTTGTATAAATTTGAGAAAGTAAGGAACAACAGACTCCCAACTTCCCAGCTCTCTGAGGACAACAGGCACTTTAAAGTTTGTAAAGCATTTCCCATACATTATTTCACTGGTGCACAACTATTACCCTGTGAAGTCGGTGTTACTGGTACTATTGTCCCCATTTTGAAGATGACAGAACTAAGAGGTCTGAATCCTGGACTTTCTGCCTTCACTTCCACATTTTTTCTACTATATTGAACTGACTCTCAGAGCAGGGCAGCTTGGAAGGTAACCTAGGCTCCTGGCCACTTAACTGAAGGCAAGCAAATCAGAGAGGTCTGATGCCCAAAGGAATTTTGTTTTTAACTCCACATGTCACTATGAACCCACACACTCTCAATTATATCCCCAGAGTAAAATGCTGATTGGAAGAGGTCTCCTATCATCATCTTGTTAATTCCCTCATTTGTCTTTTCATTTCCTCCTCAACTATCCATGTCCCTCTATTTCTTAAAACCAGATAAAACAATCAGGTCTAGATCAACCCATTCCTGGGTCCCACTCTGGTCCCTCTACTTTTCATTCTCTCAGGGCTTATTCAACTTGGCATCATTAACTGGGCACCACCTGCTACTGTGTGTAATACCAAGAATATAACCCATTTTGTCCCTGTGCCCAAAGGGTGGATAGTCTTCTTTGGGAAACAATGAACTAACACAATGAATTCCTAGATTTCCCCCAGGTTCACAAAGCGTTTTCCTCACAATACCCCTGTGACAGACGGGGTGGATAGCACAGGTGTTGCTGTCTTCATTTTACAAGTGAGGTAATTAAGTCACAGAGAGGCAAATCAGCTTGCTTACATTCATACAGCTAGTAAGGATCAGAGCTGCGGTTCAATGCCCAGCCCTCCTGACTCACAAGTCACTGTTTATGCCATAATACCATGCTACAACATCATAAAGTACATACATACGTACATACATACACACAACGAACAATAGGAACCGGTGCAGAAAGAAGCGGAAATACATCAGGTTCAATTGTGGACACATGATTGGGTGGTAAGCCCCTGGATTTGCTGTGAGGAGGCCTGACTTCATAAGCACTCCTCTGATACCGGTTATGTAGCCACCCACGTGTATTATCACTACCGCGGCTCTGGGATTGTTGGCATCGTCTGGCCTCCCTACCCTGCCGCGGTCATGGGCATGCCCATCTAGGGGCTGCAGGATTTGGTCTCGGTCATTCTTCAGCCAAAGGAAATGCCCACAGCACAGAGCCCTTCTCTTAGCTTTCTGCTACTCGTCCCTTCATCACTGAGCCAGTCTCACTAAAAACATTATGAAGGGGCATGGGAAGATGATTAGAATTAGGTGGGTGGCTAGAGGAGGGGAGTGACTTTGCATATTTGTCACAAAGGTTTCTTCTTTCTTTTTCAACTGAGGAAAAGAGGTGAGGAGGAGATAAAGGCTTGTTCATTGAAAAAGGTTTTAAAAATAAATTTCTTTAACTGGAAAAGTGGTTGTATGGTAATAATAAGAGAGAAGAAAAAAGAGGAGGGAAGGAAAGAGAAAAGGGAAGGGGAGGAGAGAGAAGAAAGGGGGGAGAAGGAGGAGGGAGGGAGGTAAGGAAGGGGAGCAGGGAGGAGAGAGAGAGAACCTTATAAAAATATTTAACAAATACACATAAGAGAGAAAAAGAAAGTTCAAAAACGGATGGAAAGACTTGTATGAACTGATGCAGAATAAACTAAGCAGACCCAGGAGAACAATTTAAGCCATGACATACTGATGAATAACATGAGAAAAACCATAAAAAGGATTTCTATAATAACAATGTAAAGACAAACAAGCCTGAAAGCTGCACAAACTATGCTCCATCCATACAATGAACCTCCATGATTCCAGAGCACCAATGAGGAATCTTTTATCACCAACCCCTGACAGGTGCTGGACTCAGGATGTCAAATGAGACAAACATTTTTGGATCACAGCCAATGAGGGCATTTGTTTTACTCTTCTATACATATTGTTATAAGGAATTTCTATTTCTTTTCTCTTGCTTTCTTTGTTTTCCCCATGGAGTGAAGGTTGGGAGGGAAAGCAAACAGATTTCTTCATTAAAAAGACAGAACTTCTTTCAAAAGGGGTACGGGTAAGCAGGGCTGTAAGCATCATGTAAAACTTAACATATATTAAAGAAACAAGCTTCAAATCATAGCTTCGTATGCAATCTTCTTTTTGTCTTTCTTAGATGCCAATGTTTGCCAGCTTTCTAGTTCATAATAGAAATGAGTCGGTAATTCTTCCACAGTGTGTTGGAAAATCACTTGCCCCTCCATATTCCCCTACCTCATTTGCAGCTCTCCAAAGTCAGGCTTTGCAGCGGTCAGCTAAGACAGCAGTGGCAACAGGGGTTAACGCATGAAGGAGGGTTTGGTTTCAAGCCAAGCTTCCCCCAACCTCAGTTTTAAATCCTAAGACAAGTACTGAGGCCAGAATATAAAGAGAAGAACCTTTTAAAAGGCAAACTCATGATGTTATGATGTCAAACCTGGGCCAAACATTTTTCAAGGAGTCCTTCCTACCACTGGCCTCACCAATTGATTTCCAAACAATCATGCTCTAGCTGCCAACTCTTTTCTATTTCAAGGGGCTTTTGTACTAGGGAGGGGAGTGGGTTAAGGAAAGGGCTTAACCCCTGGCTCTCATCTAGCAGCCAAAAACCATGGAAAAAGCAAAAGAAGGATCAGGATAAATGCCTTGTAACATCCTCTTCGCTTTACAGAGAAATGGTGGGGGAAGGAGGAGGGGGACAATGCTTAGAGAGAAAAACATCATCCTCACCCCAGAGCCCTGAACAAGATGGAAGGGTGGCCAAGCTAAGCACAGGTGCACTGCACTGGCACAGGAAACAACCTGGGAGGTTTCCATCACCTGTGACTCAGTATGGTGCCTAATACCCAACCTGTCTCATTAGCCCTCTTTGGAAAAATGCCTAAACCAGACAGAGATGGAAACTCCACTGCATCTCTGTTGACTTCTCCTCCATCACAGCCAGATGACAGAATTGCTATTTTCAACCTGGAAAAACCGAACAGCATCATTGTACTTAGTAAAAGAGCTGCCATGTTCCACCCCAGAGCTGGCATCAGCTCGGTGGCTGGTGAAGCAATCTCTGTGGACTGAAGGGTTTGGTTTAGAATTTTGCCTTTGAAGGCCAAACTGGAAGCATGGCAGCCAAGACTGTGGCCTGGAGATGGATGGCTGAAAAACAGCAGTGGGTAGATCGGCCAAAAGCGTACCCCCAAAACTTAGGGCAGGGCTCCTATTGGCAAAGGCTCTTAGTCAAGTCTATGACCACAGTGGGCTGTATTTTACTTGTTTGGGATAGAGGAAAGTACCCAGTGTGGTTTTAGTCTCGGCCATCCTCATATAGATAGAAAGAGCTTATCCACTTGGGCCATAATGACAATAATCTGTGACTTTAGGAAACTTCTTATATCTGTCTCCCCAGCTGTCAATGCTTTCCCTCCTTCCCTGAAAAGACTTTGTTTTTACTTTGTTTATACTTCACATGCAACACATAAAATATACCCAAAGGCAGAATGGCATTGTAAATAGAGCCAGGAAGATCTGGACTCAAGGACAGCTTCTGACATGCACTGGCTGTGTGACCCTAGGCAAGTCACTTACCCTCCTACTGCTCTAAGATGATTTGTTGTAGAGAAGATGTCCACTGGCATCAGTAAAGGGAACTGTTTGATCTAGGAGTTCCCTATACTAATGAACTCACAGTTCCAGTGGCTCTTCCTATATTAGGGATCTGCTTATTTGTATATAGGCTGTTTTCCTACAACAGAATATGTTATTCAATGAGCATTTTATTAAGCACCTACAGTGTGCTAGGCAGCTAGGTGATACAGTAAATAGAATTCTAGTCCTGGAGTCAAGAATATTCATCTTTGTGAGTTTAAATCTGGCCTCAGATGCTTACTTGCTATGTGACCCTGGGCAAGTCACCTAACCCTGTTTGTCTCAGTTTCCTCATCTGTAAAATGAGCTGGAAAAGGAAATGGCAAACCACTCCAGTATCTCTGCCAAGGAAACCCCCAATGGGGTGAAGAAGAGTCAGACATGACTGAAATGACTGGGAAAAAAAAAACCCAGAAACAAATGTTCCAACGCTGAGGATAAAACGAAAGGCAAAAGCCAGTCCTTGCTCTCCAGAACTCACAGTCTAATGCTGGGCGGGGAACAACATGCAGACAACTATGTACCAATTTAGCCACAGATTTATACATGACAAATAGGAGATGATCAACAGAAGAAGGCCAAGAGTTAGGAGGGGCCAGGAATGACTTCTTGGAGAAAGCAGGATTCTAGGAAGGACTTGAAGGAATCCAAGAAGGTGGAGATATTATTATTATTATTATTATTATTATTATTATTATTATTATTATTAAGATAAGGAGGGAGAGACCTCCAGACATGGGGACAGTTGGTGAAAATGCCTGGAGTTGGGAACTGTGGTGCCATGTCTAAGAACCAGCAAGGAAGCTAGCATCGCTAAGAAGGTTGGGGGCAAAGAGGAGGGAAGTTATGGAGGGCACTAAATTTCAAACAGAGGATTTTATATTTGATCCTGGAGGTAACAGGGAGCCACTGGAATTTACTGAGTAGGTGGAGTGACATGGCTTGGTCGGCTTGGTGGAGCATGGACTGGAGCGATTCTTGTAAGTTAGAGGATACGTATACACACAGAGAAACACAAAGGGGAGGCAATATCTACCTTGTCTCTCTTCCTCTCCCTCTCCCCCTCTAGTCTCTCCCTCTTCATCCTCTTTTTCTGTCTATCTCTATCCCTCTCTCGCTTACACACACACACACACACACACACACACACACACACACACACACACACACACACTGGCCCAAAATGAAAACACTTGATCCACAATATATTAATACGTGCCATTTGAATTGAAGGTGAAAATCTGTAATGGGAATGGGAATTTGAAGATCTTCCCTGCTCAATAGAACTGGGAGGCGGTGGGGGGGAGTTTGAAGCTTCCCTGTTGTGAAGATAAACTCTGCCCCCTGATAGACTGAATGTACTCACATGGAGCCTGTGGTGGGAGGAGTTTGCTGAGGAGAAGCAGAGTCCACAGAGAAGCTGGTAGAGAGCGAGTCTGACAGTTGGAGACAGAAGAGCTTAGAAAAAGGAGTCAGATAGGCTCATGAGTAAATATTGATCAAATATTGGTTTGTGGGAAGACTAAAGGATGGCCTGGCTCTCAGCATTATCATTATGGCTTCTGAATATCTTTGGTACTTCAGCTTACTGGTTTTGGGATTCGGTTTTCTGGTGTCGAAATAAATCCTTCAATGTCATGTGATAGTTCTAGTCACAGTCTTCATTGTGATTGTGGGCACTGTAAATATTGCATTGGAGCTACAACATCTAAGATCTTTCCTGACTCTAATTTTCTGTGATTCTGGGCCAAGTCTTTTCAGAGTTCCATAAGAAAATAACTACTGATTAGGTAAATGATCAGGGGAATGATTTAGACCTTTCAGGAAATAATAAGTGAAAAAGGTTAGCAGGACCTCAGTCAGTGAGTTCAGCTTCTGTCCCTGGAGGAGAAGGTAGAGACAATGGCCTATTTGTGCTACATTATTAAGTAAATCATCTCCTGTGAACTCAAGAAAACAGAAAAGACATGTTCTAAAGATGTGGCCTGAGGTAAAGAGCCCTTGGAGTCTGGATTTTAGGGATCTGAGAAATCACTGGTTTCATCAGGAAGAGTAACAATAGCTTTGGATTCTATGTAGCAATGGTTCTCAACCTGTGGGTTGCGACCTCTTTGGGGGTCGAATGACCCTTTCACAGGGGTCACCTAAGACCACTGGAAAACACACAACCACTCCTCTATCGGTCTCCAGGTGGGTCTGCTCACATGCAGATACACCCACATAAAAGTAAAAAAGGGTCACGGCATTACAAAGGTTGAGAACCACTGCTATGGCGATTTCCCTATTACCACACTGTGAAGTAAGAATTGTTCCCATCATGGAAATGGAGAAACTGAGGTTCTGAGGAAGTAACTCTGTCTAATAAGCTAGGACTCAGATGCACAGACTTCCAAAGTCTAGGTCTCCTTTACCATACTAAATAACACACCATGTAGCACTCAGGCCAATGCCTGGGGGATAATGAATGTTTATTGATTCACTAACTGACATGCTCCATTTATTGGCAAGGAGAGAAACCCATCATCAAAATCACCAAATCTTATATTGGAAAAGAGCCTCATGGATGGCCTAGTGGTCTGTTATTGCTGTTGAATTAATTCAGTGATGTCTGATTCTTTGTGACCCCATTTGAGGTTTTCTTTGCAAAGATATTTCCTTCTCCAGCTCATTTGACAGATGAGGAAACTGAGGCAAAAAGGGTTAAGTGACTTGTCCAGGGTCACACAGCTGGTAAGTGTCTGAAGAGGCATTTGAATTCAGGTCTTCCTAACCTCAGGCATGGCACTCTATCCATCGCGTCACCCAGCTGCTATACATCTAAACAGTGGATGGGATGTTGGATTTGGAGTTTAGAGTTCAAGTCTGACCTCAGATATCTACTAGTCAGGTGGCCCTGAGCAAGTGCTTTTACCTCCCTGTGCCTCGGTCTCTCCTCTGTAGAATGGGGATAATAATAAGTGTTGTTTTGAGGATAACATTAGATAATATTGTAGAGCACTTTGCAAACCTTAGAATGTTACATAGATGTTGGCTATGATTATCAGTGAGCGTCGCCTCTATCTACAGCATCTACCAGGGGTGGGGAAGCTGCGGCCTTGAAGTCACACATGACTGTCTAGGTCCTCAAGTGTGGCCCTGGATTCAGTGGCCTCCAGGCCACAGCTTCCCCACCCTTATCTAGCCTTTGCCTCAGGAGCTCTAATGAGGGAGAACCTTCTGTCTCCTGGGGCAGCCATTTCATTTAGCACAGCTATAAGGGAGGGGAAGTTTTTCCTTAAGTCACGGCCAGTCTACCTTTCTACAACTTTCATAATCATACATCTTAGGCTGGAAAGGACCTTTGAGGCCATCTCATCTTACCCCTCCCTCCCAATTTTACCAATGGGGAGACCAAGGCCCAGAGATGCTAAGTGACTCCCCGAAGGCCACACATGTAATGGGCTAGGGAAGCTCAAAACCCAACTCCTGTGATACCAAAGCACAATCACTTTTCCATCGCACCCTGCTCCTCTCCTCTTCCTCCCTCCTCCACATTGCTTCTGGTTCTAGGTTCTGGAGCCATCCACAACAAGTCCATTCCCTCTTCCTTCTGGTGGCCCTTCAGATACGTCTTCTCCACTCAGTCACTCCTCCTCTAGGCTAACCATCCCTACAGAAGGTCTTCCCAAGTCTCAACTCATCTTCCCAAGTCTCGACCAAAGCTGTGGAGCTGGGAAGACCTTAGAAGTTACTGAGTCTCTCCTCCCTCATTTTACTAATGAAGAAACTAAGATCAAGGGAAATCGTGACACTTGTCGAAGTCACATCAACATTTAACTGGCAGAAAAGGACTCACGATAGAAAAGACGCTGCCCACCTCCCGGGGGAGAACTGATGCAGACGGAAATGCAATTGTCTCACTTTCTTTTTCTTGTTTTCTTGGGAAATGTGGCTAAAGAAGAAATGCTTTGCACAATTTCACATGTCTAATTAATATCATACTGCTTTCCATCTCAGTGGGTGTGGAAAAGGGTGGGAAGGAAGGAGAGAATTTGGACCTCAAACTTAAAAAAGAAAAGAATATTAAAAATAATAATAAATTTTAAAAGATCATCATATGAAAAAATAATCAACAGTCAGAGATGACATTTGGACCTGGTGCTTATTACTCAAGCTGTTCTGCCGCTGTACCTTGGAGGGGCTATCCCAAAGCCCTTTGCCATTCATGAGATGCCATGACTGAAAAAGTGATCTCTTGGTGGTCTGCCCTGGGTCACATACTTCACTGCAGCCATTCAAGCTGCTCATTCAAAGACAAATAGCAATATCACTGGGCCCATAGAGCATAGAATCCAAGAAAGACAGGTGGTGGTGGTGGTGGTGGTGATAGGGAAGAAGTCATTCACTGATTTTAGCTTCCACCCCTCCCCATCTCTCTCGGCCCAGGGTATTCATTAGCAGGTGGGGATATACAGGAGTCTGTCCAGAGCAGACACACAAACTAGACCACAGCTGGAGGGGTAAGTCATTTAAGTGCCTACCATGTTCTAGGAACTATAATAAGCTCTCAGTATACAAAGAAATGTAGCAGACAATCCCTCTTCTCAAGGACTTCACATTCTAATGGGAGAGACGAAATGCAAACAACCATATACAAACACAGTGGCTAGGAGGCCCAGTGGATAAAGCATCCAGCATGGGTTCAGGAACACTCATCTTCTTGAGTTTGAATCTGACCTCACTCACTAGTTGTGTGACCCCCGGCAAGTCACTTAACCCTTTTTGCCTCAGTTTTTTTCATTTGTGAAATGAGCTGGGAAAAGGAAATGCCAAACCACTCCAGTATCTTTGCCAAGAAAACCCCAAATGGGGTCATGAAGAGTCGAACATGACTGAACAATAACACATACAAACAAGATGCACACAAAATAAGCTGGAGATGGTCAGTGGCAGGAAGGCACTGGCATTAAAGGGGAGTGGGAAAAGTTTCTTGTAGAAGATGAGATTTTAGCTGAGACTTGAAGAAAGCTAGGGAAGCCAGGAGGCAGAGGAGGGGAGAGAAAGCATTCCACTAATGAGAAAGCTGTGGTTGGATACCATAGAGATCTGTGTGTCTAGTTTGTACTTGAAGAACCTCCCAATTCTTGGACCCTAGAGAATGGATGTTGGGTGGCAGGTGCGGGACCCTGCTGGGCATCTGCTTCTGAGTGGCCAGCCTTCTAGATGTCTCCAGTAAGAGGCGTTTTTCAGTAATCATGTTCCCTTGAGTTGCAATGGAGACATGGGTCCACCCTGACATGCAGACAGCTTCAGGCAGTATACACATTTTTCCAAGACAGCTAATCTAAAAGGGTTATGGAAAGAAAGGAAAGGTTAAAATATCTTTCAGATTCCAGGCCTGATTTATTTCAGGCTCTGAGAAAGGAACACTGAAATTTTCATGGCCAGATAACTAATTTTCACATACATTCAATAACTTCTCTTTTTTCTAAGATAATAGAAGGCCCAGTGGATAGAGTGCGAAGCATGGATTCAGAAAAACTCAGTTCCCTGAGTTCAAATCTAGCCAGACATTAGCTTTGTGACCTTGGGCAAGTCACTTAACCCTGTTTGCCTCATTTTCCTCATCTTTTTTTTTTTTATTCCTTTTTGGAGGGGGGAGGGCAGGGCAATTGGTGTTATGTGACTTGCTCAAAGTTACAGGGCTAGTAAGTGTTAAGTGTCTGAGGCCAGATTTGAACTCAGGTCCTCCTGACTCCAGGGCCAGTGCTCTCTTCACTGTGCCACCTAGCCACCCTAGGCTTTCCTCATCTTTAAGATGAGTTGGGGAAGGAAATGGCAAACTACTTTAGTATTTTCCCCAAGGAAACCCCACATGGAGTCATGGAGAATCAAACATGATTGAAAATCAACAGAACTGAACCTTTCTATTAGAAATAAAGCTGGGCTCTCTTCCTCCTGTTCCATGCTTTGATCCTTTTTGTCCACAAACAAATGGAAGAGAAATGAGAATGATGTGAGAAAATCATGAAAAGAGAGTTAACAACCTGACTGAAGAAAACAACACTTTAAAGAATAGATTAACTCAAATGGCAAAAGAGGCCCAGAAAGCCAATGAGGAGAAGAATGCCTT